>OY728586.1:600000-1118693 GCA_963422195.1 Carabus problematicus | reverse complement strand
CTATGGTAATGAGCCCGGCCAACTCGCTGGCCTCCACCGACATAGGAGACGTGGACCTCGAGTTCTGGGACCTGGATCTGAACGCACAACACCACGCGGCCCGAGGATTGACAGTGATTCCTTCGGGATATGGGAGTGTGCCGGGACAGACTCTTATAGGACACCATGCTAGGTCAGATACTAGCGGATCCATGTCAGGTAATGACGTCATGTAGTGAAATGTGTTGCATCAGAATTGGAACGCGGAAATACGAGGTTTCGGACATTGAAATAAGAGCTTGTTTTCGGGTCTAGCATAAATAATTTCCGTAGTTCATTATGGCTTTTAATCGTAGGCATTCTGAAGTAAACTACTTTGAGAATTTATCTGGGAATTTTTTTCTTATTTAAGTGTATTTATGAAGAACTTTTCGTAGGTTTTTTCAATGTAATTGTATAATAATTTGTGCCTACAAAGTTTGATCAACTTGTTACGAATTTTTAATCTAAATACACTGTTACAAATACATCATGTGCGGTTAGCAATTTTTTCGCTAGCACAGCAAATTTTTACCATTTCGAAAACGGATTAGAACAATAGCAATGTTACCCAAGACAAAAATTATTCCAAGAAATGTTATGAACTTCGCTTTTGAAATTAAAACAAAGTAAGCTTATATCTACGTACATATGCGTTATTTTCATATTCCAAATTGTAATTTTCCTATTTGCTCGGTTTAGAATTTTCTCTGTACGCCTCTGTCTAAAGAAACATACAAAGTTGCAAAAATAAGTATTTGTTGCGAATAATACCAGTCTTTAACCTACTCTGTTTGTCACGATGCATTTCATTGTAAGGAACAACCACAATTCTACAGACAGAACCGGTATTTAGATAAACAAATCTCTATTTTTTCCCTGTATATAAAATCTTCACAAAGCACTTGGGTACCGATCTTTTATTTCGCAATTTAAAATCGGTTTGTATAACATATTTTTTCGACATGAAACTTGTTTGTGTATAATTGAAACCGGTATAGAAATCTGCTATGCAAAATTATATAACACAGGGTAGAGTCCTTTATATTGCATTGCGAATTTTGTAAGCCAGTTCGCATTAAAATTTGTAAAAATAGCTGGGAATTGTCATTTGACAATATGGACTATAAACTGAACAATTGTACTATATGTAATGAAAGAATAATACGACAGAATAAGATTCTATATGTGTGCTAAGATTCCCCGAGATTATAAAAGAACAAATATAATTGTAACACTAGGTTCTTCAACTATACTTCATGTCTTTGATTTTAATCTAGAATGATTTAGAAGAATTTCTATCGCTGACAAAATAGTAAGCAGAATCTCTGAGACAGTCGCCATTATAAGCGAATGTTTATTAGTGCAAAAATATAGTGCACATAGGTCTCTCACATTGCGCTAAATGCACTGCCAAGGATTAATTCGGGAAGATATATTAAACGTTCGTCGACTGGTTTAATGGAACCACGTGGCAAGGACATTCTGTTTTAAGTCTCAATGTCTCTCATTGAAGGACGAAACAGCTCGTACAGTAAATGAGCTCGCTTAAACACATAAGTATCATAAACGCAAGACTCAATACTCAGTGTATTTATCATATCTATTTACAATTAAAAATATTCCAACGTACCACTAAAAATATTATACTGCGTATTAGAAAGACTAATTTCTAAAATTATATATGAATGTTTAAATTATTGTGCAATATACTCAATCAAAGCAGCTATAGAACATATTAATTCGTGTCAAAACTCGTCACTTTCATTTCATTACGGGCTGCGCTAACAAAAAGCGTCCTATATTTCGGTACAGAAACACATTGTAGACGTTTTAAAATCGGTGTCACTTTCCATCATGATTCAAGTTCGTCGCCTATACAACTTCTTCTTCTTGTTCTTCTTGTGTTGCTGCCGTTGCACGCATGTCTGCCTATCGGTAAGAAACTTTCGTTTCGTGAAATACAAGAGAAAACGCCACGCCAACGTGATCTACAACCGCAAACAGGAAGATGAGTCTGTTATGAATAAATGATGGAACGATTTTTTGAGGAACAGTTTTTTTTTTGCTGGCGCTTTCAACATTGTGAAATTGGATTTTAGACCCAGCGGTGATTTTTAATGAACATTCTCAGAAGTGATGTGTGGCTTCGTGAATTTGTACTTTGGAATTTGTAGTAAGTGATTCAGGTTAATCACTTGATATTATTTTATACTTGTTTTACAATTTTTATGCATTATTGTTTAATTGGAAACTATTCTAATTAAATTTTACAAATACATAGCTGTCATAAATATATTGTATGAACGTAAACAACTGTTTATTTATTTTTCTTATCGTAATGTGTAAAATATGTACGTTTACCTAGATAACAAAAAAGTAGTTCATAAAATGTGACATTCACCTGCATATTTGTATTTATTTACAACCGGTAATACATAACCAATACGCTGGTTATTGAAATTTATTTTTCTGGTATCTATAACAACCAAGTTTATCACATTGCGTGAATAATTTATAAAATTTCGATAACGTTACTTTGTATGTAAAATATTACATATTTTGTCACTAATTGTTTGTTGTCTTTTCAGGTGAGTCTTCCTTTCTTACTCCTATTTATTGGTAGGGTAAGTGTATAAGAATAATAGATATTCTTTGCTATGAATAAAAAATCGCGTGTATTTATACTTTTATTATCAATATTTCCATTTGGAATTCGTTACGGTATGATAAGCTTGTTTCATTTCTACATACGGAAGTGTATGGAACATATGAAAAGTAATATTATTATTTTATGTATTTTTTCCTGCACATTACATTCATCTCTATAGAGATTCGAAAGACATGTTCTTGCCGAACGATTACTAGATCCGATGATTATTTTATACAGCGTTTTGCGCCATAAAATTGCGACATGCATTAGCATAAATAATATTTGCTCGCTGTAACTAACAGATACAACAGGTGGCGGACAAGGTTTCCTAGAACCCGGTGTATGGTAGCATTTGTTATGGTTACAGGTTTTAACTTGATAGCAGAAACTGCGGGTATAGACAGCTTGCACTTTTTATGCACTAATCGCCATTTTACTGTCGATATTTCAGCGCGACCATCATACCGACGCATCTGTAAATAACACAGACATACATTCTAGAGTCACCTTGCATGCAATATTAAAATCTACCTTTGCATTCACTCAATATTTTAGCCAAGAATAAATACTAGTACATTATACACCAAGGGAGAGAAACGTTGTATTTTTCCTGAGGTGTAATTTGATGGTGGTCTCTCCCGAGGTGTAACTACTATTTTTTCCACGATCGAGAGTAGAAACACTCCTGATTTCATAAATATTGAAATTGTTGTCTTATTTCGTTCCTAGGGAGTAAATGCTTTACTTCTGTCACAATCGTCTGTGTGCGAGTTCACTATAAGTGGATTCCACTGTATTAACATTGGATTATTTGTGTAATATATTTTAACTAATGCACCTGCTGTATATAATTCTTGGAAATCTAACTTTCAATATCGTATTGTTGTCATGAAGAAAGCAATTCTTGGTTTCACTATATCCGTACGTGTTGTATCATTGCCCCCGTGCTTCTTGCCCTTGTGCTACGCCACTGGTGCGTTACTGATGTTTAACGGAGGGTATTTGGTTCCGCATCATATGACACGTGTAATTATATATATATATATATATATATATATATATATATATATATATATATATCTATATATATATATATATATATCTATATATATATATATATCTATATCTATATATATCTATATCTATATATATATATATATATATATATATATATATATATATATATATATATATATATCACTGTGTATGTTTGTTTGTTGTGTGTGTGTGTGATGTGTGTTTGTCGTATCGCACACGTTCCACGTCGATGCTGACGTTTCCTGCTACCTTATACGTGTATATATGCACCACTACGTGCAAAACTACAATCTACAACCACAGTTAAACTAAAGTTTAGTTCATCTATTGCTACAACTATAAAAAATCTCTAAAATGATGGTACTAAATGTTTCACAACTCACACTCGTCAAATACACAACTCTGTCAGTGATCACGGACTAATGTCAACTATTTGATATTTATTTGTCCGTATTTTGATTTATAAACAAGCAATTTTGAAACGTTTAAAGCATTGAACAATGAAAATGAATTTAAAGTTTGATAAATGTAAAACACATTTTGTACAGATTTATTTAAATAGTTTTGTATTTATTTATTAAGTATATTTGTCATGTTAAGAAAAAAAATTTCGTATGTATGAGCGCTGAAAAGTAATACACTAAGGCCTCGCTTAACGCTGATTCGACATACGCGGTTTTTCCGTGACCCCAAAAAGCGCTAAATGTACGATGATTCGTTATAATGCGGTTCATGAATACACAATTACGGAAATTACGGATAAATTTATAGAAAAACAGTATTAAAATCAGCTCGCGTAACGCTATTTTCGTATAACGCTCTGTCTTCAACAACGCATCTAAAGCGCGCTGAACGAGGTATTACTCTAAATAAAAAAATCTGTGATAGAAGCTTGTCGTAGTTCTTCATAACATTAGTTTTCTTTTTGTAGTGCATTTACAATATAGCCGCTTGTATAAACATTTTTAAAAATGTTTGCATTCGTTAATGTATATTCAATGTCGAGACATCTGTACATCTGTATGTTGAATTACATGTGTAACTAATACATTCACACGTACATCATACCAGCACTGTATGTGTATTGGGACTATACCCAGTGACATTCACACACGCGCGCTATTTATAATACGTCTATTTTTTAACACTTACAACTTGCGCCAAAAATTCATCGCTAAAGGAAAGCGAAACTCTTGTAGAAAGTAAAATTTGTACCCGTCGTTGTTATTTATGTACACTGGGAGTCTGATAAATTACGCGGTAACCCTCAGAGAAAATCTTAGTTTTGTACATTAAATTGTTCGTAAATTATTTCAACTAAATATTTCACGATTCATATAGAAAAAGATGCAACAATTGTGCATGACATAGAAGGCTGTGTTTTGTTTCCCCAGCCGCCTTGATCGTCGTATTCTAACCGGTCACTTCCGGCAGGATATTAAAAGCGCTTAGAAAGAACAATAGAATGCAAATTTATTGCAGAAAAAATTCACCTGCCACAGAACACGCGAGCAATAGTATAACCTTGAAAATCTGCAACAAGAAATCACGCCACACGTTCCGACCGGCAGATGGCAGGCAGATCGCCATCGGAGATAATTAGAAGATTGCTTGGACGAATTATAATAACCATATGCGGTAATTGTAATATACCTCGTCTCACATGATTACCGAATTTATCCATACATATTTCTTGCAAAAAATAATTGACTTTGAAAAAAAACTAGCTGGAATTTCAATGTAAATCGACATTGAAAAC
This sequence comes from Carabus problematicus, assembly GCA_963422195.1. Taxonomy (NCBI): domain Eukaryota; kingdom Metazoa; phylum Arthropoda; class Insecta; order Coleoptera; family Carabidae; genus Carabus; species Carabus problematicus. Next base: position 1,113,225 of record OY728586.1, on the reverse strand, counting down.
AAATTAATTCTGTACAACAATTTTAATAATAAATTTCTGTAAGTTTTTCTCAAATTTTGTAGCTAATTTTAGCTTTAAAACTAAAAATTAAGTGTAAAGAAGAAATCAAAATGGGAACAAAAATTGTACGAAATTTTGCGATAACTTTGCTTTGAAAAAGGCAAAAATATAAGTTCAAATCTACATACTGTATTATACATTCTGAAAACAAAAAAAGTGTTTTTATTCGTATACCTTATTCCAATTTCAATATGTTCGCATAGTTTAGTTTTATTAATAACTTTACGCGTTTATTCAACGTGGTATTTCACGTTTTGATTGACTCTAAAACGCATTGATCAGTGCTTCTTTGTTCAGTAAGATGATTAATTGACGTTTCAATATGTTCAAGTTCACGAAAACCTTGAAAACATTCCTATTCAGCATCTGGCGATAGTCTACGAACAGACACCAATCAACTTAAACGCAACGCTCGTTACGTAAACGATGCACTTCATCTAATCACCCGCAACCCTAACCCCTTGAACATTCCAGTGACGTAGAACATACATTTTACCTGCGGCACAGAAATGTATGTTCACGATGAGTAAAATTAAAAGCATAAGAATTACATTAATTGAATACGTATGTATATAGTTGATCTCACACAAGTCGTAAAATTTAATGTGCATATTTGTAATTAATTACCGCAAACATCTGTGTTTATGCATGCGGTTGTCCTAGAACTTGAATTAAAGTATAACCTTTAACTCAATACAGTTGTAAATCACTGGTGCTTCGTCATTGTGTTTTAATTTAAAATTTAATTATTTTCCGTCCGCGCATACCGATTCTATTACATTTATAAATATACCTTTTTTTTATTCGATACGATTATATAAACTTTCTGCATTTAATTGTTACTTTTGAGTCATTTCCTTTACATTATCTTTATTGTCTTCTTTTTTCCGTTTCCTTACATTCATATTCTGTAAAACATTTTAGAAAAATATTACGAATGTTGAGAAAAATTGTTCCGTTGTTATAAAAGAAATTACAAATTAAATTAGCATATCTCTATCTGAAATTTTGTTTTTAATTTCAAAATTCAAGCGACATGTATATCATAATTTAGACGCAAGTAATAAATTTACAAAGGAATGCATTTAATATGATAATATACCTGTTCCTGCTTTGACATAAGCAGCTAAAAAAATGCTCTTATTTTGATTTATGACAAATTACAAGTGATCGACATTAATCACTCTGGTTTCAACCTACACTGATCTATTTTTAAATCCCCGCTCGACTTTATAAAGCCAATAGATTAATGATTAATCAATCTACACCCTCGCAAATTACATTCTTCAGATTTTTCATTCATTACTTGGCTTAATTCGAAGAAACTTGGTTAAAAGAATCAATAAACGGACAAGCGATTAACATTTTACACCTTTGCAGATCACATTCTGATTTGATTACAAACGATATTTCGTAGAAAACTATTGCTCTGTTATAAATTTAGTAATGAGCAGCTAGATGACATGAATCTTGTCCATATACATTAGATGACAATACAAATAACCTTGTCCAGATCACTTGTTCCATTCACGGTTTTTTGAAAAGAATTCAGAGAAAAACCCATGAGTAATCTTCTCATGATTCATTAGTGCACTCTTCCGTATACCCTGTTCCAGTATCATATTTCTATCCCGCTATTAAACACACCGTAGTAACTATAAACTGGAATATTGCACGCTCACGATCCATTCTTGAGATCAGGATTACAATTTAGTTTCTGTCTTGTTATCTATTGAAATATTTCACTGAATTTGTATTGTTAGCATTATAGTACTCCGCAATAAACTAATTATTAAGTCAAGAAGTCCGGAATATGGTCGTGGAACAGGGTATACTACACATATGTTCTGTTCAGTGCAGTTCTGACTATGACGTAATAATTCTAGAACATCTTTCTGGGCAGCTTACACACGTAAGTTGTGTTCGCACAGGTGTTGAAATTTTCATGGTCAGATTTGTAACGATTCGTGACCTACAATCAACAATCAACAAGCCTGCATGTCTAGCAAGCAGGTGCAATGGTCCCTCTAATAACTGACCAACGCTACAGACAATTTGCCAGCTGCAAAGCTGGACAATCGTCGGATCGATTTACATTTTAAATTTGTTGTTGTTTTGGTTTCACTTGCTTGTAACACATGGCATAATACGTGTAAACTCATACGAATGTACATTGCTCTACTGGGTGAGCAAAAAGTAATACAACATTGACTATATATATTAATAATATTGTATATTGTATGGCCTAATTTCAAGATCACAGAAATATGAAACACTTTCTACCATTCAACGTTTAGTTGAAAGATTTGTTTTTTTTTAAATGCAATAATAACAAAAATATAGCCAATGTTGCATTACTTTTTCCTCACCCGGTATATGGCTCCTTCTTTACAAGGATTATTTTTAATTCTTCTAGAACATTTGGTTGTTTTCTTTCGCTTACAAGATCTTCAAATATGTCTGAATTACAATACAACGCGATGTGAAATAGTTAGTAATTATAGAATGAATTAAGGAGCCATCAGATAGTGCCAATATCTTATGTACCATATGTATGTGTGTGTGTGTATCGGCTAGTGGGTCAAACTTGACCGGGTCACTCTCACCAATCGACGTGTGATTGCATCACGTATCAAGTACCGGAGTACAGTAATCTAGACCAGTGGTCGCCAAAGTGGGGTGCGCGAGGTGTTACTAGGGGGTGCGCCAGAAAAATATAAATATTTATAAAATATAAAAATACATGTGTAAACTGTTCTAATAACACAAATATATTTATTTTATTTATGACTGCCAATTGATGTCATGTATATATATATATATATATATATATATATATATATATATATATATATATATATATATATATAATATAATATACTGTAGGGTTCTAGGGGTGCGCGAATAAAAAAGTTTTGTCTTAGGGGTACGTGATCCAAAAACTTTGGCGACCACTGATCTAGACCGCGTACCGATGGACAACTTTGTATTGAAATCGAATGCGTATAGTGCGTGTGTGACCCCGTATTATAACGTACACGCACACACGCACGTATATGACGTTAATGAAGAACGACCGTGAAAGTAAGATTGAAATGCTTAACATTCTGTTAAACGTCAGTATTAAATTATTACGGCGTAATTTTAAAAGAAAATCTTATAGATTTCTTTGAACCTTGTTTCTTCATAGACTACCAAGGATTATAGACGTTATGGTATGTTTGAAATATTTTTTTTTTTTGCAAGAAGAATTCAAGTCCAAATTATGGTATTTTTTTACATTTTTTCTTTCTAGTGTTAATCTTTGTTACTCGCGAGGCTTGACTCATTAAAAACGGCTCAGAAAGGCTTAGACGCCAATCAACACACAATTTTGAGTTCTTAAAGAACGTGTTCAAATGTACTATGGCGTAATCTGAACGTTTTAAAACTATTTTCCATGTTATCTGTGTGTGTGTGTGTGTGTGTGTGTGTGTGTGTGTGTGTGTGTGTGTGTGTGTTAATTTGTGTATTAGTTTTTATGTATAAACAAATCGTGGGAAATGTTATCGAAGCTAATTACCGTGCACGTATTTTCTACGTAATACGAATGTATTATATCGATATTATTGTTTGAATTCCTCTAATTACTCAGAAGGTATGTTGATTGACTACAAATATAGTAAAAGTCATGAGGTCAATGTAACTCAAAATAACTCATTATAATACTATAGAATCCTCTTATACTGAACTTGAACGGATCAGGAATTTGGTTCATTATAAGCGAGTGTACTCTATAATGAACGTATTTAGTCTGAGTATTTAGTTGCTACTCAATGATACGTCGTGGATCCCATTTGAAATTTTTCTTAAAATATAAAAGTACATCAAAGCATTTTGATAACAAGAAATTGTCTAAAAATATGTATGCTTATTATTAAATACGTATATTATAAATACGAGTATTACATACATATTAACTACTGTGTTCATTGTAGTAAAAATTCACATTTATAAGATATATTTACCTTTAATATTTCCAATTATAAGTTCAATCATACATACTTGACGTATTTTCTTCAGCAATATGAAATAACAAATCAGTATTCAATACATTTAACGAAACTCGTACTGCTTATTTCTATCAAAAAAAAGCCCAAAATAAAATACGAAATGTAACGAAATGAAAAGGAAAAATATAATGGTATTATGCTATATGAATGTGTGTTGCAACAAGGTTGAATGCTTTTTATGTCTTCCTCTTTTCTTTTCCCAGAAGCCAGTGTAACGAAAAGCAAGGTTATGTGCACAACAGGTTGTTTTCGGCACTGTGGTATGACACGTGGCGCACTCAAGCGGTAACCATCGCGAAGTGTGGTGTAACCGGGTGCTTTACCGGTCGTGATACCCTTCACCTTGAACCGCTGCAGAGGTTCAATGTTGAAAACAATTTGTGTGTTTTTCAATTCGACGTTATTATTTCGCATGTTCGATCTTGAATGGGTTCGCGGTTTTTTGGAAAGTGAAATGACCTCTGCGACACACGTACATAGAAAGTAAAAATGAGGTATCTATGTACAATTGGAGTTCGCTTATAGTGAACTGGAACAGGGATTTAGTGCACTATAAGCGAATGTACACTATAACGATAACAGTATTTAGTATGTTGTGTATTTACTTTCGACTCTGGGATACGTTATTATAAGCAAATTCTGTAAGTAGATTCTACAGTTTTTTTAGCAGAATTTTTTGTCAAAATACACAGATATTTTGTGCAAAAACGTTTGTAGGTGTTAATCTTCAAAGTAATCAATTAAAAGGCCAGTAAACAAGATGAAAGATTAATACCACTGTTTTGAAAAAAACCTAACGTGAAATTACTTACTGATACGAATCTTACTACAAGTTCGAAGTATAATATCTATGTTGCATATTATGAATTATGGATTTAGCGGACTGTAATTATATACTATAACGAAAATAATTTATGAAAAGTAAATATGTCATAATGTGGACTGACCCGCGGCGATCTCTGCGGTGTGGGGGGGGGGGGGGATTTGTTGATTATATATTACAAATTACACAACGCCTATTACTAATTAATTCTGTATGTGGAGCAAGCCGAATAATAATAGTTATTGACATTCCACAAACTCCCTACGTAATACGATTGGTTACACCAAAAATCACCGCACAACACATTTGTTGTTGAACGGGAGTGGTCGAAAAATATTCGAATTCTTCAGTCCCACAAATGTATTACATAACATGAGATCGCATTAAGATAGAAACATTCATAACATATATTCGTAAGCATACTAGTCTGTTAAATACCAATACAGAAAGTGTGTTTTAAATTTGACAAACTTCAAATCATTTGTTCAAATCATTCAAATTTGACCAGGCTGGGTATGAAAAATCGGACAATGATTCAAAGATTTCATCAGTGCTTTTCACGAATCCAAAACAAGGATAGGTAAATTTGAAGTGTTTCACATCAGTGCATGCTCACTGACAGAACTAGGAATTCGATGCTTGTTTGATGAAAATTTGATAGATGTAAACACATCTCTTTTTGTACGACTTTTCACCATAACGGCCTTGTTTCGATTTATTATTTTCTCGCTTAATGTAATATTAAATCTGTTGTTATCGTATACATTTATTTGTTTAAAGCTATAGTATTTTCTTTTTGATGTATATGTATATAACTATCATGCTTCCTATATATATAGACGGCAGATTCAGTCATGGATTGGTAGCCAACTGAATGACTTGTGTGTTCGTTTGTTTGTGTATAAAAGTTCACATGTTTTTATTCCCGTTACGGTTGTGTGTTTTATTTAAATCCTTCGCTGATTATCTGCCATGCATATCTGCATACTGCACCGTGATTAATATGCCCACACTAATTAAACACCCGGTGTGGCCTTCAACGTGAACTCTTCCAAGTGCACGTACACTACACAACGTCAAGGGAAAACGCGCCGCATTGTTCCATGATACTTCCCGCCGCACACCGCCGTAACCGCCTTGGCCATCTGGCGGTCAAACAGCGGAAACATTATGCGTGGGTGTTACGTTTTGTTTACTATAACCATATACGCCATTGTCTATGTGTGTGTGTGTCTGTTTCTTTTCAATGAAAAGCACTGCTTGTGTTTATATATATATATATATATATATATATATATATATATATATATATATATATATATATATATAATGTGTGTGTATGTATGTTATGTGTGAGTGTGTGTGTCGATGTGAAAAGGGCGTGAATATGCTTCAAGCGGTCACTTTGTTTTCCTGAAAGCAAGATTCCTATCACTACAATTGTGGGAAAATATTTTTTTGTTTCGGCTTATTTAAATACATACGTGAAGTTGAACATTACTTATACGGCCAGGCAAGATAGCACACAAATTTGAGAGGCCTTTACACTAATTTGAAAACTCAAAAAAGGTACAAGGATACCAATTATTGCATCAAACTTTTTTCAGTTCGAATTTCATGACAAATTTTCTACACTTTATTAAGCGATAAGACTGTCCCTTTTCATTAGAATCTTAATCAACTAAATAATAGTTCTGATAATCCTAGTTCAATCTTGTAAATCTCACCTTGTAGTAATATCACATTACATAGTTTTTACGTAACATTTTTCGTCTCGTATATCGATTGGAATACGAGTTATGATCTAACAAAGGCATACCATAAATCCTATGTTTTATGAGTTATTGTTTACATAAAATTTGTTTACCAACAGTCTTTTATTATATTATATCGAGTGTATGAAATGATTTCTCTTTTTATTTTCAGGTGAGTTCAAAACAACCATTTATATTCCTGACACAACATGCGGTAAGTGAAATGAACAAAACAAAAGTAGTTTTATCCTTAAACCTATTTTACCTTCTATAACAAAATTGACAACAAAATCGACTACAAAATTGACTACAATATTGACAACAAAATTGACGACAAAATCGACTACAAAATTTACAACAAATTTATACAAAGTTCCGTGTCTATAATACAGAAAATTCGTGCTTTTTTTCAATCACATCACGTGCTTCCGGGAAATACTATTACCATACGAATGATCCTGCTATATCCGCGCAAACTACGATCAAAAAAAGAACATATTCAGCAACGCTTGACCTCTTCAGTAAAAAAAAAAAAACTAATTAAATATTCCAGTATTCGCAGAAGCAACCGCTGGTAAGGACGTTCTTTGCTCTTGCTGCTGTCAACGACATTATCATTCGTTCGTAAATACCACAATCATGATGAAACTATTATTTCTATCATTCATCCCATTAGTGGAATCTTATTCCCTCACCCCGCTGTCAGAACACATCACAGGTCTTCAGTGTTATTTCTTAATTAGTCAACTGTCTTGTTACTAAAACGTATTCCTTGTACGTAATAGATAATGACGATGTATTTATTTTTCAAGTGCTATTAATTTAAATTGACAAAGTCTCTCTTGTTTTAATGATCTCGGTGTGAAAATTACCGGGAAATAATTGTCATTCGTTTACATAACGAAAGTCATTAACGCCGATTTCAAGATATCGCTTTTATTTTTATAAACGAGAACTGTAAATTCGGTTTTACTTGTAGTAAATTTTCCTTTCGTTCATCACACAATTGTCAAATGCATGTTTTGCGTCAATCACCATGGATCATGGTGTGAAATATTTGTAATTTATTTGTCTTTATTTTGATTCGTAAGCGGCATTGATGAAGCATTGTCCATTGTATACTCTCGTTTATAAATTATAAATGATTCGCACAAGTTTTTTAAATCTTTCTGAATGGATCCGTTGATAAATATGTTCCAGAACTTATTAACCCTGTATTTGATAGACAATAGGCTGGAATATTCTAGACTTTAGATGGGCGAATCTGTAAGAGACGTGTATCGACTAGCACTGAATATTTTTGCAGCAGAGACTAACTCTTCTACACAGTTTTGTACATTTAGTTATTTTCTTTTTTTACTCACGCATATGGCAAACATAATTTCACGCACATTTCTCGTCTCAGTATGCGAAATTGAAAGCACAAGTAAAAGTTCAAACAGGGCCGTAGTTGCGAGAAGATAAAAATTGTAACTATTGTTTTCTAAAACGTACACTGAAACATTTAGAATTGCATTCGCATTGGAAATGTCATAAATCAACAACATATATTGTTTGAAGCCTTGGATAATTGTAAACATCAATAGGAAATATAAGAAACAATTGGTATTTTACATTTTGACTGACGTACGCCACTGTGTTCATTTGCAGGTATGCCTTACAGTGCACCATGTAGGCATTCCATCTTGACGAAACCGATTATCCGTCCGTATAATCGGTTTTCTTTGAAACCCCCGTTTCAGCCGATCATTTACCGGACTCTGGAAGTCATTACGCACATATCTTCATGATTGCGTCACAGTTTAAGCGAATGATTCGTGCAAATTACATCTTCAAATCATTACGAAGAGCACAAGTTAGACGTACGTCGGTACTGAGATCATACGAGTGGTTTTTTTCTGTATGTTTCATTGTTAATGCGCGATGTAGTATTAATTATTTGCAATAACAAACCAAGCAGAAATCCTGTGATATCAATTAATTTCAATAATTGACGGAACTCTCGTTTGTAATTTGTATTAATTTACCTCTGTAAATGTCAGTGATACACGTGTAATTCAATTGGAAAAATTACAGAAAAAAAAAAAAATACAGAAAATTATTCAAGCATTGGAAATAATTTTAAATTTTGACTTTGTAACAGAACAACGGGTTTAAAAACTATTAAAAAATCTTAAAAATGCACTGTAAATATTTAGTATTTTGTGTTCACTTACTGTAATACTCATTACTATTCAGTTATTTGAAAGAATGCTACAAAAACGTTGAGGAAATATATTTTATATAAATGGCTAATTGAATACTTGTATTTGCGGTATAATCTAGAATTAAAATAAAATACATTTGCGTTTTGAATGCGAAATCTAACTATCTTCATTGTAGCTTGTAACACAGTAGAATCCGGTTACAGTGAATTCGTATGTAGTGGAAACTCGCGTATAATGAACTTCCGAGTCTTAAGTAAATATATAACATGCTGTATACTTTCGTTATAGTGTACACTCGCTTATAGTCGGCCAAATTCCTGGTCGGTTCAAGTTCACTATAAGCGGATTTCACTGTAATATTCAACAACAAGTATGCATAATGTAGGTATGTCGGTAGCATTTTGAATAATTTCCTTCCTTTGTTTCATTCTTGTTGATACGATACGTGGGTCTGACTAATGTTATGTACATACATACATACCTACATATACATACAGAATGCATATACATACATACATATATATATATATATATATATATATATATATATATATATATTGTCTCACAATGTATGAATAAAGGGCCCGCTACCCCAGTTATGGGAAAGGCGTGATGTTATGTATGTATGTATGTATGTATGTATATTGTCTTATTTCGTTCCTAGGGAGTAAATGCTTTACTTCTGTCACAATCGTCTGTGTGTGAGTTCACTATAAGTGGATTCCTCTGTATTAACATGTGTGTGTATGTAGGTATGTGTGTATACAGGCTGCATGTTTATGCTGCTGTATCCTTGACTCCAACGCGTGTTGACATTGGCCGCACTCGCTGCTATTCACTGGCGATGTCGCAATCTTGTTCTCTCGTCACAGTAGTACATCTCCACGAAGTCACATGTGTACACACCTACATACACACACACGCGCGCACAATTATGTATACATACACACACATGAAGACAGGCATAGTTATAGCACAATATCCATTAGTACGTCCATCCCGAACATATTTAACAAGCATTTGAACCGAACATTTACAAATAGTAAAGTACATTTTCCACAAGCGATATTTTTTTCTACCTTGACAATTAACAATTCAGTTAGTAATTTGTGTATACATATTTTTATACTGTTAGCAATTTTTCAACGATTTTATTCACATTGATGCTGATTATTTTTACAGTTTCGCTTTCTTAAAAAAAAAAACCGGCAGATTTACTTGAAATGTACGACCACACTGAAAGGTTTTAGCATTTATTTTACCGCAAAAGTTGTCTAAATTCATGAGCATTTGCAGTTAGAAACGTTGCCTGTTGTAGTTTATAGACAAAAATTGCGTTTTGTAAAAAGAGAAACACTAAAATGTTTTAAAACACAGTACGTTAACTTTAATTGTGCCTTCGTTTTTATCTCGTATTTGTAGCAACATCGGTCTGTATGCAGGGCCGGCTCTTAGACCCCCGCGCTTATGTACTTCTAACAATTATATATTTGTATAAAAAACTCTTCAAATAACCACTCTTTATATTTATTGAAATATTCACATTTTTTCGGCGGGCCCGCAAAAACCTGTGCAGCCGACCCTGTCTCTGTGCAAGCAAGCTTGTTTCTCATCATCGTGTCTAGTTCACCTTGGTTTCATCCGAGCTCTCGGTGTGAATCCAACAACCAAGCCTCACTTTATCTTCGTAACTTTTTAGCAGTAGAGGAAACGCAGAGTTGAAACTGACGGACAAAAAACCTAAATGGTTATACGCATGCGCGCGCATACGAAGTTGTACGCTCGACATTGCCATGTAATTGCTCTAACATTGCATCGTCGCATTTACAACACACAGGCAGCCGCACAACATTCATGGTCACAAGAGCCTAGTTTGCAGACTCACGCAAGCACGAAGATACACGATGTCTGTTTACGAAGTAATACGACGTGATACGAGCATGCCTGTTCTTAGTTCGTAACGTTGTGTGCAATACATTTGCCGTTGGTGCAATTTATAGATTTGGCTGCTTTATCCTACCCTACTTAATAATACACTACTCTACCTTATTCTCCGGCTAATCTACCCTACCCGAAATGTAATAATAATTAATGCAGTTCCATGATTTCCCGATTCCGTAAATTTCAGTCTTATATGTTCGTACGAGCTCGGTTACTTGCGTGAGTCTGCAAACTAGGCTCTTGTTTCATGGTCATGTGAAAATAACACGTTTATTGTACACTAGCATAGACAGTGAAACTCGCGACCTGATACGGAACGTTGAAGGTTCACATTATCCTCGCAATCAGTGCGTAATTTAGATTATTATGCCCGTTGACATTATGTAGTATTATCATTAGTAGGAAATACGCCACTCATCATTGTAAATTATCCTGAAGAACTGCGTTTTTACCAAACAAAAACTTTTTTATAAACAAATATGTACTAAGCTCAATATTATTCACCAAAATTTGCTAACAAAACATAAAATAGTGTAAATTATAACAAGTGTATGTCTTTTGTAGTTTAACAAATATATTGACGGCAATTTATCTTTGGAAAAAAGTATGATCTAAGTACGTATTATCCGTCATTTATCATTTTCTTGTTAATTACAATCAATGCAATAATGAGTAGGTTCTGATTGCAAAAATAGTGCATATAACGGATGCTATGAGTTATGTACAGGAAACTTGGGTAAATACGTGTAAGAAGAAGTAAAAACCAGATGAATACATTGTTATCTAATGTTGTAACACCAGGTGAATGGATGTGACACCTGTGTTTGTTAAAGCTGGTTGTGAAAGGCAGGTTCATCGCTTGTTCTCGAGTTGAGCTCTCCCGCATATAACTCTAATTTATGTAAGAACCCACGCTTATACATCAAAGCTACCGACATGTCTACATTATGTATACTTGTTGAATATTACAGTGGAATCCGCTTATAATGAACTTGAATCTACCAGGAATTTGGTTCATCATAAGCGAGTGTACACTATAACGAAAGTATTTAGTTGAAACTCAGAGGATATGTTCATTATAACCGAGTTAGCACAATATGCGAGTTCACTATACATGAATTCCACTGTATTTCATCTTTGTTGAGTTATTTTTTGTTATGTTTTTCAAATGTAAAGGTTTTCAATCCTAATCATGAAATTTCGTATTTTGGGATTTTATATTCAAGAATAATTGTTCATATTCAGTAAACTTGTGTATATTATACAGTAGTAATGAGATATACAAAATAAAAGAAATTAATTCCGTAACAATATATACACGTGGTTGATCATGTGGCATTGTTCAATGTTAATTAGTTTTTTGCGTTTCTTGTGCAGCGATAATTAATTCGCTAAATGTATTGCTGTCGTATTAAATATTGAAATGGAGGAATTTATTGTTGCGCATGCGTGTACTTCTCTGCCCACTTCAAGTGCATTTTATGCATGTATATGTGTGTGTGTGTATGTGTGCGAGTAACTTGACATCTATATGTACTGACATGTTATTAAGAACGCCAGCCGTATGGAATAACTAACACCCACAACACTGCACATGATCATAAAACTTAGGCAACGTAACATTCTTCTGTGCTAGAACGCACAACGAGACTCACCAGTGCGAATATACAGCGGCGTAACATGGCTGCATATAGTGGCAGGGGCAACTAAACACCAACATTATTAATAATATAAATTTAAAGTGTTATATTCTCTAGAACATAGTATTTATTATCTTAGAGTCCAGCTAGTTGTTTAAAAATAACTCGTATAGTATATTCCAAGTTCACATTCTTGACTTTTTGCTTGTTAATGCTTAGTTTCGTGCAGATACTCTATTTTGACAATACAAAATCAGGAATGTGTACTCTGAATACACGCTATAGATTATTTCTATGCAAACACAAACAGTAAAATCGCAATAAACTATCAGCGAACAAGTTTTGAATTATGCATGCGCATCAGGAACATGATGAGATGACAGCTTGTACAAAATTTATGCTATAACCGTTCATAAAAAAACGAGAACTTCTAAATGCATAACCATAAACACTAGGCAGTAATGACTATTAACATAAAATGTTCATAAAAAATAATGTCAAACAGTAAGCTATAACAGCAAACACACATACTCATGTAGAAATGAAAATGCAACCGTTATTTGTATAATTAATATCTGCGATATTACAATTTACATTTAGCTAAACGTATTACTTATATTCTGATAGATATTAGACGAATTTTCACTTAATATTATATAATACACTGAAAATCATAACAAAACATTGCTTTAATGGTATGTAGCACAGAACGAAAGTATGTGCTTATGTTAACTTATGCTACTGCACGTGTCAAGGTCATGTGGCCTTTCTAAATCGACATAAAACTTTTGACAGAATGTAATCTTCAAATTGTATTAGACGATGCGTTAGCAATAGTTCTTCCTTTACAATTATTTCCAGAAACAGCAATCATCTCTATACTAGGAATAATCGTGCTAAGTATATATTGAACACGGCTGTTATTACTATTGATTGTATCATTCGGATTTTATAATTATGTGTAGAAAAAAGAGTGCAGGTTAAGTTTCTTGCGTTAGGGATATATATTTTATTTACTATTGTTTTTTAAAAGAAAACACATTGAAAATGCGTAGATCGGTTCGTAAGTCAACACATCGACTGTTTGACCTTCATGTGGGCTGTCAAATCACGCTACCTGTCATCACAATCATTAGCGAATACCGACAGTAGGAGTATATAACCTTCATACATTTCATATTGCATTAATTCACAAAATATCGCGCATAACCTAACAATATCTAGAATATTTAGCAACCTCTCTGTATTGAAATCTATACAAGTGAATTCCAATCAATACACTGTTAATCCTCCTTAATGTTAATTAAAATACCTTAAAAACACAATTTGTACCTTGTCTCAACAATAGGGTATATTATTTTTAACAATTTTCATCTTATGGAATATTTTAGGGATATTGAACTTGTTTTTCTCAAATCCTCCTTGTATTTGTGTGAAACATTTGTGGTTTTCAGTTATAGGAAAACATCATTAACGTAGGAAAGTGTTCTATAAAATGGATAATAATTTAGTTATTACAAAAATACCCGGGTTCCAAGGCTACCATTTTAATAATGGTGTTTTGGCAGGAAATTGCCGATAATAACTATGATATTTAAACTTTAAACGAGATCTATATCTGTAGTAAAAGTGTGATGGAAATTGTAAAGCTGTTGTACATTACGTAGAACCAAATATTCGAAACGATACATTAACTTACAAAGTCACCAGACTTATCCCGATTAATTTATTTTTAGTTATTTTCAAATGAATCATCTTTACATGTTAATAATCTAGGAAACTAGCAGAGGATAGTATAATTATACATATATATATATATATATATATATATATATATATATATATATATATATATATATATATATCGCGGCTTTTAGTGTTGTAGTACTGCAAATTTGTGTAAAAAAATGAAGGTAAATTGAGTATATTATGATGAAATTAGTGTCGCTAGTTTATACTGTAAATATACTGACCCTGAGTTCAAACGCCGATTCGAAGGTTTTGTGAATTTGTTGACACATCACACAATGATCTCTTATGATAATTGCATATAATTAAACTTGGTATAAATACCATACATGACTTGTAACGAACTTATACCTTGGTTTTTTTGTGTGTATAAATGACACTGAAATGAATAAAAATATATCCCATATTCATTTGTATATAAAATTTTTTTGATTTTCAAAGAAAGGTTTACATATTTAAAGTTAGTATTACTAAATAAGAAGCAAATTTATTGTTTATAAATATATCAGTTTCTTCGTTTTGCAATTGCAATATAAACACATTCAATTTGTGAGAATAATACTCTATCATGCCGAAACTATAGAACGAAATAGAATGTTTCTATCAGCCTATTATCTCACAGAGTGTCAATAACGGCGTTAGTTCTACTGGGCTATTTCAGGCGTTTTCCAGTTAACTAGATTTTCGCATCATCCGTTGTTTTGGATCAGCAAGTTAATCAGATTAGAACGTCTATGCTAACACACCAAGCTACTAGCCAAGCAATAACAGTGTTGCTTCAGTGAAGCACCAATCAGAAAACCGGTTCAGTGGGGAATGACGGGGGGCAATGGTAATCATAGCCCCTGCGGGCACGCACGTCACTGTTCGCGCAACCGGCACACGCTATACTGACCAACAGAACTGGATGACCATCGTTCTTGGAATAAAACAAACAATCGCGCAATATGCTTCGAAGACTTTGCGTTTATCATGTATTTGGTTCTGATGGTACACTGTACAACGTAGAGCTTAAATCAATGGTTAACGGTAAAATATTTCAAATGAATTTAGCGCAAGTCATTCTATTAACAACACTTTTGGGCATCCAGATGCTTTGTTTAGTTGCTAATGTAGAACATCTGAATGTTTATTTCCAAGAACCAACACGATAGTGTCCACCCACAAAAATCTCAACAGCGATGAAGAAAAATTAGCGTGTTTTTTTAACGGTACACCTTGTCATGTCCTGGTTGTGGGTGATTCATAACCGGGTCTCATGTTACCGCGGCTGTTTACACATACGGGTAACTTGAAATATTTTTTCTTTTGCCTACAAGAAAAATTAGTGCCTTCAATGTTGCAAAGCTTGACGATATATTCAAAAGTGTAACTGTACATACGGGTCTGTTTATTAGTTCCTTATCGTCTACAAGTCAGACATCGTATAGTTAATTTATTATTTGTAGCGGGCTCTTATAATTGAATTTTTATTGATGAAATTGCATTGAGTACATTCTTAAATTTTAGCTAGAGAATAATATGCGGTTGATAATATATAAAAACAGAAATACTACTTATTTAATGGTAACCTTTATGTCATTATTGCATTTGCGAATCTTGGAATCAGAACGCACTAAAGTTCTTTACTTTTTGTAGATAAACGTCGAGAAATAATGAAAGTAAACACGGTACACTTATTCAGTGTTAAATTACATATCAATGACCTCAAAATTTCAGTATTTCCATCACTACTGTTGAGTTTCTGTACTGACGTATCATTCAAGTCACTCGGTTTCGTTCGCTTGACTCGTAGCGGCACGGTCACGTGTTCGGCTCGCGTCGGCAATGTTCGGCACTGTTATTTAGGCGACTGGAGCATGTCCGTATTTTCTCACATTCGCTAACAAACAACAACAAAAAAACTTCCTAATTGGGAAAATTCACTCGTCATTCTCGATAATTTATTGATCCTGGACAGCAGATTTTTTTGATCCCAAAGTAGAGATTATTTATTTCTGATCATTAATAAAAGTTATAATACAATTTATATTATTTAATTAATTTTACATATTTTTTTTTCTTATTTCGTAATGCTTTTAAATCGAATTAATAATTAAAATTAATTTCTATAATTGATGTGGGCGTCAATTTGCTAATTTGTTTAATGAATATTTATTTTAAAATATTTGGTCAAATATTGCGAAAATAATTTTATATATTATAAATAAAATTATTGTTATTTAAAACGACAGAAATCTTCACTATCAATTTGTTTTTATTGTAGAAGAAATAATTTATAGCTGTTATGTGGAATATGTCATTTTGTAAAAATATTTTCACTAACTACGTATGCCCTTTTAGAAGAATGTACTCTGTAAACGACGTTGCTATTTCAAGAACGCCTGTTCTCGCTGCGTTCGTATTGTTTTCAAACTACAAACACCAGAGACTTCAACGCTGGGACGAGCCGAGCGGGTTTTTAAGTGAATTCTTTAAACAATACGTGTTCTACAGAACTTGCTGCACAAATACTTTTACTCAAATCAACCACGTAACATTGTATTTTATTTGCAAAAATAAATCTGTGTCGTAAAACTGTATATATGTATCTTAGTGAACTCATTTCATGTTGTAATTCCCCGTTTTTGAAACACTGTCGATCGCATTTTTAATTTCACTCAATGGTTGTCGCTTTCCCCGTCGTACTATGTCACGTGACATTATATATCTGTGACGTCACCTGCTGCTTTCCGAAGCTGCAGCTCATGAAATCCTTACCTGTCTTTGTGTCTCATTGTCAGTAATTATCGTATGTGGATCAATGTTATATGCAAACACGTACTGACGTAACTGGCCAGGCTGATGTTCGCAGCCTGGCTAGTACAGCTGGTCAACGAGAACAGAGAATAACAGATGAATTGTTCCAGTGTCGGCGATAGCGAATGGACAGTATTAATTTAGCGCGTTGTAATGGAAACGGCGTAGAACGAACTAGGATTCAATCAAGTCTGTAGTCATACCGGGAGACTGTGTGATTCTGTGTTGTGTTGTTGGGAAGTACAGCACGTACGCCACTGGTTAGTGCTGGTAGTAGAGTGTGCGCGTTGCGTGGTTGACTGCGGGCGTGTAGCGGGGTGCGCGGGGACGGTGTGATCGTGCCAGCGTCGGTACCGGGGCCACTGAGCGGCCTTGACTCTTGGAAGCTGTCCGTGACTTCAGCACCAGGTGCTGCGGGACGGTGCGCGGGGTACAACAGCGACACCGGCAACAATATTACATTGTTTTCTGCAAACCGACTAACGCACAACGATAGAAACTGCACACACACACACACACACCATATACTCGTGTATATATATATATATATATATATATATATATATATATATATATATATATATATATATAGAGAGAGAGAGAGAGAGAGAGAGAGAGAGAGAGAGAGATAATATATATATATATATAGATATATATATATATATATATATATATATATATATATATATATATAGAGAGAGAGAGAGAGAGAGAGAGAGAGAGAGAGAGAGAGAGATATACATATATATATATAGAGAGAGAGATATATATATATATATATATATATATATATATATATATATATATATATATATATATATATATATATACGAGTATATGATGTGTGTATGTATCTATGTACGCAGTTTCTATCGTTTCTACCTATGTATGTGTTTGTGTGTAGGAATGTATGTATGCTATGTAGGTATGTTTGTATATGTATGTCTGTATGTATATATGCAAGTGTATAGTACGATATACACTTTGTTCTTCGTATGAATCTATTATTATATAATTAAGCTACCAACAGCCATACACGGTATGTGGCTTCTTCTAAAATATTCCTCCACAGGCTCATTGTCATATTACCGCACAAGAACAATAGGTTGTGGTGATTTGAATATTCTATATTGGTAAACAGTAGTAGGCGCCTCGTAAGTTGATTCAATGCTGAATAGGAAGCTACATCTGCGATAATAATGAATAACAATTATTGGTTATTGCCAAGGAAGCTTTATTCTGCAATGTTTTTCATTTTTTGATTAATGATACACTAACTTTCAGTGGTACGGGTCGTGTAATAAAAATAAAAGATAATTAAAGAAACAACATTTCGGTTGGTATTTACATAAACCGATCTCATATTTCAGAACGTTAAAGTAGTTTATTATATCTGATACATTAATATTTCATCGCCATTTTGTATCATAATATGTATGTAGCTTCTTTGAGAACATAACCTGCAAATATACGTTTAATTAAATGTCATCGTGGTGGTAAATTATAAATACAGATATCAAAAATTAATACCATTACGCAATAACCATGTTAGCAATTTCAATATTCTATTAATTTACGATAACCATCTGTTAAAAATGTTAATCTAACGACACAAGACACTATAAGTTGAAGAAGAACTGTGTTGGTGCTGCACTTACTAACGAGAATTGACTTTCGACTTGAAAAAAAAAAACTTCTTGCAGGCGGAAGTGATATAACCAGCGAGCTATTTATAGTTATGAAGGTACTTCCGCTGGAATATAATTGCTAGTGCTGTGTACACTTCAAGTTCTCTTCTTCTTGCGAATCTCCCATCCATTCTTTTGTTTATTTTCCACTTTATGATGCTTTGTTGTGGTTATGGTGACCTTTCCTTGGGACTAAATTATAGTTACATATGTTTACTAAATTAGTATTTAGTATAAAAGTTATTTTTGATACCTGAATAGCCATTGCTTGATTTTTATCAAGAATTATAAATGCATTTATTATAACTGTTTTATGCAAGACTGCAGTGTAATAATTACGTGTTACTAATGCAGGTGTTCTGAAACTACAGATACATATATTTGTTTAAAAAATTATTAATATTTCCTTTGCTTGTGTTTCACATCATTGACAAACGGAGTTACCGATGAGTCATTTATTTAAATAAAACTACTACCTACTGCTAATTAATGAACTTTACCATGTAGATATCATTAATGTGAACATGAGGTTGCAATATTTCATCTCAAGCTTTAAAAATATCGCTAGTCATAATTTGTAATAGTTTGATTAACATGGAATTTCTAATTCATGAGTATTATTGTTAATAAGTGACATAAATTTGCTCGCTAAATATACAGAAAAAGATGACACAATGTTGTTAGTTGAAAATATAAAAATATTGTCGTAAAAACGAAGTAATTTTTATTAATATAATTATACAAAGTAGAAGACTATTTCATACTTAGAACAAGAACACTTTACAATTGTACATCTCAAGTGCAAATACAATATTCTATTGGTTATGTGGAATTGTAATGTTAAAGCTTTGTGTATCACTTTGTGTTTCAGGAAGGGAAGATCTGTCTCCACCGAGTAGTTTAAACGGCTACAGTGCTGATAGCTGTGATGCGAAGAAGAAGAAAGGTCCTACGCCTCGGCAGCAGGAAGAACTATGTCTGGTGTGCGGCGACAGAGCCTCCGGGTACCACTATAACGCCCTAACATGTGAAGGATGCAAAGGTACCACTAATCATTCACTCACATAACCTAACTAATGAAACACGTATCATATTATTGCCTTGCAGAATATAATACCTGTATCTTAAGTATTGCATCGAAAAACAGCTAGATTTGCCAAAGAGTAGATTCTCAATAAGCATACTACAATTAAAATAAATCTGTATTCCACACATAAATTAAAAATAGCATCGTCAATTGTTCTAAATAGTATTAGCAATTAAGAAACACGCTTCATGTGGAATAAGAGTGTTCTGTTTATGCAATTGACGTTTGTGGGAGAAATGGAGATTGATACTGGCTTTTTATCTCTTCTATTTAGGTTTCTTCAGACGGAGTATAACGAAGAACGCAGTGTATCAATGCAAGTACGGTAACAATTGTGAAATAGACATGTATATGCGACGCAAATGCCAAGAGTGTCGACTGAAAAAGTGCCTCAGCGTGGGCATGCGGCCGGAGTGTGTAGTACCCGAAGTACAGTGCGCCGTCAAACGGAAAGAGAAGAAAGCACAGAAGGAAAAAGACAAGCCCAACTCGACGACGAATGGGTCGCCGGACATGATGAAAGTTGACTCGGAAGCGTCCAAAGTATACTTTCTACCGAAGCCATCAAATTTAGTAAGTTTACAAGAACACAAAAGAGTTTATAAGTGATGAGTTGTTCCTACATGAATACGATGTTATGATTCGTTACAGCTGGAATCTGAAAAACCTGCACCAATCAATGGCGTCAAACCTATTAGTCCGGAGCAGGAGGAACTTATTCACAGGCTTGTGTATTTCCAGAACGAGTATGAGCATCCTTCGGAAGAAGACCTCAAAAGGATTATTGTAAGTTCGTGGGATAAAACTAGCTTTAGCATTTCAAGCATTCATTATAGATTTGCGTACATTATTTCTAACCTTCGATGCGTTTTGCTGAAACTGGGGTTAATGTAATCTTTGTTGCGCAGAACCAACCTACTGACGGAGAAGACCAGAGCGATATTCGGTTTAGACACATCACAGAAATCACCATTCTGACGGTACAACTGATTGTGGAATTTGCCAAACGATTACCAGGCTTCGACAAGTTACTCAGGGAAGATCAGATTGCACTCTTAAAAGTCAGTACCGACGATCGATAGCGCGGAATATGTTTTCCAAGCACTGTGGTTGGACATATTATTGACAGGTTTTAATTTCTTTCGTAGGCATGTTCAAGTGAGGTGATGATGTTTCGGATGGCGAGACGATACGACGTACAATCGGACTCGATCCTATTCGCCAACAATCAACCGTATAGTCGCGACAGCTACAGCATAGCGGGTATGGGCGAGACCATTGAAGATCTGTTGCACTTCTGCAGACAAATGTACCAAATGAAAGTCGACAATGCCGAGTACGCGTTGCTCACTGCCATTGTGATATTCTCAGGTGAGTACTCCGTATATAAGTGTTGTGTTTGTGTGTGTGTGTTTGTATTTTTCTCAAGCCGAATGCCATATGTGTGACTGGTCCGATATGATTTTCTAGAACGACCATCGTTAATTGAAGGCTGGAAAGTCGAGAAGATCCAGGAGATCTACCTGGAAGCATTGCGAGCGTACGTGGACAATCGACGAAAGCCGAAACCCGGCACGGTGTTTGCAAAACTGTTATCAGTGCTGACAGAGTTACGGACACTCGGCAACCAAAACTCTGAAATGTGCTTCTCGTTCAAACTGAAGAACAAGAAACTGCCTCCATTCCTCGCAGAAATCTGGGACGTGGACATGAAAACGTAGTCACCGCCGACGACGTAGTGCAGCGTCCGTCACAGGCTCAGTGGCGTGCGGCCGGCCGGGCGCAGGTGGAGCTCGGTCAGTGGCGCGCGTGCACGGATCACAGCTGGAACAGATGAATGGAGTAGAAGTCCATGGGCGACTCATGGACTGATTGGTGCGTGACAGACAGTGACATGTTGTCCGACGACTCCAGTTCAAGACTGATATATGGTTGACACGGAACTAGTGTGATACAAGCTTATGAGCCGTGTGTAAGAGAGAGATCCGGAGACTTCTCACACACACATAATTTGACCATATACAGGGCGATTCGAAAAGAGCTGACGGGCGTATTAGGAAGAAATGTTTCAATAAACAAACAAAAAAAAAAACATTATAATTATATTTGGAGGTCGTCACCTTCCAAAACACCACCAAAATCGTAGGCTGTGAAATATATATTATTATAAAATATATATCTGTATAAAATACCTTTTTTATTAAACAAAAAAATCATGCGAATGTTGAACGACGGCATCTAGGAGAACTAACTAGAGGAATTGAAGAAATGTTATTAAATGTTGAACATAAGAGAATATATTATAATTAATTAATTAATAATAATGATTAGTACTTTTATTGCATTGTAAATATTACTGAAAAATACATACACTCACACACATACACATAAACATGAAGAAGAAGAAGAAGTATCGGATATTGTATAATATATCGTATTATTATTATTACGTACACAAATCAAAATGTGACAAGGAAGGAGGAAGATATATTGTGAGATATGAGAAACACATGTGTTAGAGAAGATACTCGATACTCGGATACAACACAACACACTTATATAGATAGAGTTTAGGTGTACGCTGAATTTGCTAACGATGATGTAGTATACCAATGCTGTCGACTACAACGGAAAGCAATTCTGTGTGCAACAATGCTTAAAGACTGGCGGTACAGTAGTGGTGGACTGAAGAAACAGAGGTGCCTTTCTAACGAGATGTCAGGGGAGCAAGCAGCTAAACAGCTGCCTTGCGTGTTGGCGTTTATAAAACAACCTAACAAAAGTATATAACAAGAAAATCACACAACCAAACACACGTACATTACACACGGGAAATATAAACATTATGTTACATAAAATATTTATATATAGAGAGAAAGAGAAACATTGCAGAAATACATATATACATATATTGCTGAACAGGAGATGATGAAGAAGAAATGGTACAATACATACACATACACACAAAGTTGAATATAGTTGACTGAGATTGTTATGGGGACGGTGCAACATTAAAATGGACGAACAGACAACAATACACGGAACATTGCTCTGTCATCATCAACAACCGAAAGTGATAACAATAAATAGAATTAACAAACAAACGTATAAAGAAAACTACTATTTGCTGAAACGAAACAAAGAAGCAGCCGTCCGTTATTAATTTTAAAATTTCAATTGCGATATTGAAGAAACTGTACGAATAATACGTCGTCGTTGTTATGTTAGTTCGTTTACAATTATAATAGATGATAGCACAGTGTGCCCTGACGGACAACAGTGCTTATATGGCGGTGACGAGCGCCATGTTTGCGTGACTCTATGAAGCTGGACTTCGCAATGCTAGATAGGAGTGTATCTAGAGAGTCTGCGCATGCGCACGGCACACACCGACGTGTAATAGTTGTACAGTCTAAGCAGATGCGCGCGATACCACCAACCATTCAACAACCACAACAACAAATCATAAACCACTCTATATTATAATATAGTAACTATGTTATAAATAGTTATACATAACTACGTACATACTTTGTAAATGTAAATCAGTGTTTTAAAAGAATCATCCGTACGTATGTCTCGTACAATATGTACAGGTTATATATATATATATATATATATATATATATATATATATATATATATATATATATATATATATATATATATATATTTGTACAACTGATCCGAGATAATTACATACATAATGAATGCATAATATCCTGCCTTTTTTAAGAAAGAAATCAAGTGAACTTGTGTTATCGATGTTCATATATACATATAACATAACATATACACACACGTAACATTGTAGAACTTCTCTTGATGTTGAGTAGCATTTCATTAGTAGTATATACGGGATTATTTGACATACATCCCGTCCTACACATACATACATGTAGTTCTACTTACTACGTATTATAATTGTAATTGTAATTACATACAAACAAGTATAAAATGAAAGTTTTTGATACTGAACTGCAGTTTCTGCAAACAATTAGTGTACCTCTGCTGCTAGGATAATATGTATATTTTTCATAAATCATCAATGTAGATAAAACATATTTTTCATAAAAATCAAATAGAGGACAGACATATTTTTCATTTATGAGACAACAAAACAAATAATTTGCGCCATCTATTGCCTTATATCCGGGACTAGCACTTTCGTAAATCAACATTTCATTTTACGTGCCTATTTACACAATTTGCCACTTGTTTTGTGTTATAAATCCACTTCTACTCCACAATATCATCAATACTGTTATGTTTGAAGTCATCCTGTTCCTTCTGTGGTACCCGCTTGTTATATTTACACGGCTGTCTCTCACACAGTTGAACTTACACTCGTGTTACACTTCTCTAACCACACATATACCACCAACCACAACCTAAACATATATGTTATGTAATTAACTTTAGATTCACCACATCACTCTGTGTATTGTTAACCATTGTACCAGCCGATGGGTGCATACTACTATTTGACACATTTGACAGTCGCGGATTGTTACACTGCCATCGCTGTAACCATAATGATACTAACATAACCTGTCTCTCTATTCCATCGTAACTAACGTCTCATCAATCACAACAATCAATCATCGCGTGTTCATGTTTACTTACTTAACTAACCTATAAACATAACATTAAATAAACATACATATTACCTCTACCTGTTGTTGCTAATCTCTCTTATCACACACACACACGTACATATTTGTCTAAACAACGTCAGTGTACGTACGTCGTTTCTCAACCATTATACGTAACCGTATTGTCGCGGTGCAGATGTCAAAACTTTATACGCATATACCATTTAATACAATCCACGTACACCAACTATAATAATGTTTAATGATAGTTGCGCGTCTCATACATTTCTACTAATTATTAAGGTACATTGATACATGAACGAAAACGAAGCACAAACATTTTATTATTACGTACTATACTATATATTACAAGTTTTTACGCAACACTGCCAAAACGTGAGTTATTCCTGAGCTTTTCTTAGAGGTTAAAAATATTTGTGAAAAGAATAAGCTCAACGGGTTTGCCTCGAGATGAATCTCTGCGTTCAAAGTCTGCGCCACAAATGTCAGACATGCGAACGTAACACAGTGACTCTAAAAAAAAAAAAACATACAACTGAACTGCCATTGCAATACTTTTGAGTAAAACGTTAGTAGATATTCGATGTTTTCGCCCATTCATCGTAATTAGAACAAGATGTCATTAAATAATAATAAAGAAAATAGAATAAATGCGTACACATACCACAGTTTCAGATTCACCAGATATAAGTACACTCTCGACATGAGTGAAATGAATATTATAAAGTTGACGTTTGCACCGTGTGACATATACTAATGTTAAAAAGAAATATAACCTAAAAAAAAAAAACGATGGATAGCTTACTGCATTGATGAACTGGTTCTAGTATGCAGACAAAATACGGTAATTCCGAATAACAAACGATTATAAAAACGGTAACTTGAATGCGAATTGTGTATTGGTGCTCATATAAGATTGGTCTCAAAATTACAGCACATAGATTGGCAGGTATACATGTATATACTTGGGTATATATATTATAAAGTTGATACAATATTACAACATCCCCTGAACAATATCCTCTAATAAACTACCCTGCACCCGTCCAGATTATTATACAGGCACTATACCTACACCACCACATACTCCCACTGATGTATATTATAATTGTGTTCCATTATTAGACCAACGGATGGTAACGGAACATAACCTATATAATATAGAACTGTGCATATCCCGCTGTTGTTATGCAAACATTATTAGAATTATGAATTGTTCGTCTTTTGTTGCAAGGACTATTAAGTTGTATAAAGTCAGCGATAAAGAAATGTTTTTTTTTTTGTAAATTAGTTTCTTGTTATTTGAAATTCCTATAATGAAGAGTGATTTGTTACTATAGGATAAGGAAATATTATAGACATAATGGAGAGTGCAATATGTACAAATTTTACTAAGTTTACTTTGTATACATATTAATTATTATTGTATAGACAAGATTGTAATAATTATGAATTAATTATGTATTATGAATGATTATAGTACAGAGTAGAGACAAGTGATGATGATGATGATGATCTATAGGTGAATTATTTCTCTTAATTTTTTATACATACATTGTGAATGTTGAATCGTACCGAAATGTGAATACATACATGCATATTATGTTTATGTAATAACAAAATAATGAAACATGCATACAAACATATACAGAGGCCTGACATGATGTTGACGTGTTAGTAATGTTTGCGCGCACTGGGCGTCACTGTGTGACGTGTATGTCGTGCAAAGGGTGTGCACCCACCATCATCACCCCCCCCCCCTCAACCATCCCCACCACAGCCCGGATAAGCCTCTGAATAATTGGTGCACACTTCAGTATTATTATGATATAAGGAGCTCGTAATTATTTCTAATAACATCTTCTGTATACTCCGCGTCCCATTTTCAGTGCATCTCCCACATACATAAACTATATAAAATGCGAGCAAAGCAGCAAGCAAGATAATTACTATATATATATAAATATAAATATTACATTACAAACATACAGAACGCTGACAGAAGCAATACCGAACCGTGATTGGTCGAGGCGCAGAGCAGCGAGATGCGCATGCGCACTTGTCAAAGTCACGTGATCAGGCGACGGTACCCTATTGACTTCTGCCAACGAGTACAACTACAATACCTGCATGAAGCCATGTCTTTTAAAAAAACAATGGTTTGAACGACAGTTGAACTGTTTTATAAGAAACAAAAACGTTTGTTGAGTTTTAGTGCAGATGATAAATGCAATGAGAATGTATGAATATATTTTGTGCAGTAAACAGTAACACAATAGTAAAAAAATACAAGCAGTGTTGTTTCTTTCAATATACAATATTCCCTTACAATTCAGTCCCCTTCTAATGTAGTCCTACCTGTCATTAAAACATTGAGCTTGAGTGATTAAAAACACTTGTGAAATAATCTATTAAGGAATGATGGTTTTATTTTTATTACAGATTACACAAAAATAACACTGATTTGATAGTTACATGCCTAATGAATATAAATTGAAAATAGTGAAAATACATTTAAAATTTAGTGATATTATTTCCATTGCTTAGTCAAAAAATCACTACTAACTAGACTTGTATCATGATTATCCATTACAATAATTTATAATTTATTTCAAGGATATGTCTTATTGTTTAGTACTATAACATTAGGACAATTAAATTATTTGTGCCATACAAAATTTACATAACTGTATTCCAAGTCTTCATTTATTAATTTCGTAAGATATTTCACAGTGATTGGTACAATGTTACGTGTAAATGTTATAATTCTCTTAACTATACTTGCGTAATCTGTTTCGTTAATCTTTATATTCGTTTCAGAATCAGTTTAGTATCTTAGTGTGCCTTGTAATGTAAATATTCCGTTATTGTACGTCAACATTATTTCAATCACTGTTTACAACTCGAAGGTAAACTTGCATACATGTGATCCAAGATGACAAGCATCATATACGTTAATTATTTGCTTATTAACTTCATGCAAATGCAGTATACAATTAAATCAACAGTAGACGCAACTTGATAAAAGTAGACTCTTCTATTATGTATTAAAATTAACTTAAGTTATTCAAGTGTTTCAAATTTGACAGATTCGATCAAAAGAGTTAGGTTATGATACCATCAACAAAGTAAGTATAAGCATTCTTAAACCTATTTCAATCCTCGCTCTATATAATAATCACCATCCTGGACCGCATATAACCAAGATTTACCCGGTTCGGTAACTGAATCACGGTATTAGTTTAAGGCTATGAAAAGTTCATTTGTCAGGAAATATAAGTGCGTTAGTGCGGTTAGAGTGTCTACCAAACACTACACTTGTTCACCGGATTCATCGGTGAGCCTGGTGGACATCCGTACGCTTTGGCGAAGTCCCACGAGTTGGAGAGCGGCCCCAACACTCGGATCGGACCGGGCGAATGCACGGATGAACGAATCTTTGTCAGAGCGTCCTCCGGCCGCATTGAACCGCACCAAATCTGTGCGTAGTTCAAGAAGAACAGTTGATCGTGCGTCAGATTCAGACCAGGTAAGTCGGGTTCTTCTCCATGTTGTGAAACCCATTTCTTGTATGCCTAGAAGAATATTTGTTACTTCATACAGCGCTTAGTATCAACTTGGCAAGTAAATATTAACGTGATATCAGTTATACATAACCCTATTCCTTCTGCGACAAGTATAAAAAACAAAATAAATGTAGTTTCTTCAACATGAACATGTTTGTCATATAATGACATTGGATGGTAAAAAGTTACGATAAAAATTTGATTAAAACTGCTTCCGAAGAAAAATAATCCACTTGACGTTTATAGGTATTTATATAAATCGCATTTTGAATCATTCAAGACTATTTTTTACTCGCATTTGTTTACAAATTACTTCAAACGCGTACTCATACATTGATTACATTTCTTCCGTACACATAGTTCGGGCGACGTTATTGCATTACGAAACACACAAGATGGAAAATCAATATGTTATTAAATAAATTGATACAACATTGCCTTTTCGTGCTCGGCATTATCGGACTAAGATAAGATAAAATATCGAGTTTAAATTTCCATCCTATTAAAATATGAATTGAATTGCGGTAAAAGTAATTTAAATACATAATCGTGAACATGTACTGAATTTAGATTGTTATATAGAATAGGTAAAATCAGGCTGTTCAGAATCATGAAATTGTACATAAAGTATCAGAAAACAAGCCGTACAATTATTCTATAGATTATTATTTAAAGCAAAAGAAATTCTATTCTTAATTTGTATCCATTGTCGATAATACGCGGTCCAACCAACATGTTGACTAGCTCTGGTTGGATTCATGTAACCCGTTTGCAATTTGCCATCTCGTATTCAGCCGGCCACTCATAAATCTATCGTCACAATAACAAATCGCCCGCGGCCTTTTCGTAATTTCAGCTGGTGGTCTAGCGAATTGAGAACACATACAATAGCTACAAAGTCGTTTGTTCACGCACAGAATGTGTGGGTGATCATGTATGAATAACTTATGAGATTCAATAGCAATCCTGTACAATCAGATGTGATATAGATTGCATACTACGTTGTAATTTAATCTTTAATCAAATATTTCTTGCACAAGCTGAAGCAGGGGCTACAATTTCTGGTTAGTTCTATTTTATAAGCTTTTGTGTATTACAATTTTAAATATATCGTCCGTTTATTGTCACTATTATTAAGAACTAATATGTTTTATGAACTTGGCAATTTTACCAAGTATCAACTTTACCCTGAATGATTGCTTGAGTCCGCCGTTATCGGCGATATTCTCGCCTTGGGTCATTCGACCGTTCACATAGAGGCCCACCTCGTCGATCCTGTACCTGGAATACTGGTCAATGATACACTGAGCTCGCTCCCTGAACGCACGGACCGTCGCGTTATTCCACCATTGCATCATGTTGCCGTCCTTGTCGAATTGTCGACCTGCAAAACACGCACGCACCACTGACTGTTATCGAAAACCAATAAAACCAGTAGGCCGTGATCTAATGTGCACACCGAAATTACCAGCTACATATTCGTGTAGCCTTGGTATTCCTTTACAACACACTCTGTACCTTTGTCATCGAATCCGTGCGTTATTTCGTGACCAATGACCACACCAATACCGCCATAGTTTAACGACTTGGGAAAGTGTTGACTGTAGAACAACGGCTGTAGAATACCAGCTGGGAACACTACAGATACAGAACATATACATCACTAACGTTAGATCACAACAAAGTGTATAATTCGACACAGAATCAGAATAAAAAGCATTACAAGAAAACACAAGACTATTTGAAAAAGTAACTGTTTTGTCACATTGACAATACTCACCGATATCATTCTTGTTCGGATTGTAAAAAGCATTCACAACTGCCGGTTCCGTAGACCATTTATCTTTATCAACCGGTTGTCTCAGCTTCTGGAGATTTTGTGCGGCATCATACTTGAGTACGTTCAGAATATTTATCAGGAACTGGTCGTCGGTTATGTTTAACTGAAACACGAAAAAGGTTAACCTCAAAATAAATGTTTTATTTGTCACACATGACAATCTTTCTTTCAGTGTATATTTATTATTATTTTTTATTTCAAAGTTGGCTGAAAAATTCTATGTTCATAACCTGCTTTGAGCGTTTCTTGTCTTATTATTAATTTAACCTGCAACTGTTAATTAGGTTTCCACGTTAGAGATAATTACATTTTAGCATCTTGTGTAAGTGCATTTTATCACATACTAAATCCTTGCACTGAAACGTTTATAAGCACTGATTGTTATATATACAGTTTAATTACAGAATCACTTAATGCAAACACTTTGCCGTTAATGAACGATAAACTTTAATTAGTTCTTTTAGCACGCTTAATTGCAAGAAATTTCCCTACTACAAGATAACGCGCAGACGCTTCGTAAAAAGACACAAATGTAGCAGATTCTTGTACCGATTTATTTACTTTATTTTTGCACTTGAATGAACGCACTTGAACATCATAAAATGCTCCATTAACCTTCAGTGGCTCTCATCCTTCCGGCCGTATCAGTGAAGTACGTTATCTGCTTCCAGAACAAGCAATTCAACTTAAATTGACCTGCTCCAGAAGCAGAAAAGTAACGCCATTTGTAGCAGTGAATTTCGAAGCCAAAGTTGTTATCATAAGTTCGATATTGCGTTATTTTTGAATGCACCCTTTACTTTTGAGTTAACTGTTGGAGTCTTATCGTTTTTAACGGTTGGTACCCGCTGACGTTTTCGTCGAACTAATGACCATCAACAGCACAAATAACTGCCCTTTTTGCTTCTGAAAATTTTTTCTGCGAAACGCAAAGTGATTCTGATAAGGCAGAATCGTTTTTTGTAACATTTCGAAGATGTTCCGTGTCAAGATATTACAGCTTCCAAAATACACAAGTAAATTTCATGAAAGTGAACATTCTTTTTACTTATTTAGATTTTCTCCATTTAAACAATATATAAATAGTTAATTTAGTACGCGTTAAATATTTTACTTTAAAATAGAAACATTTATCTTTCTATTTACGTAATATACAAATTTCTCCGTCTACTATTTACAATTTCGTGGAATATTCAATTGCCATTTCAAGTTTACATGTTAAGATACCAATGTCTCTTGATTCAATGGTAGAAATGGTAGGTATATAAGTTATTTCTGTGACTTGGTTTGTGTCACAGTTTGTGTGTGTGTGTGTATGTTTACCGTAATGTATTCGTTGACGAGTTCCTCGCTGTTGGTTATCAACTCCGGATATCCGATACGTTCGTTCATGGCGTCTGCTTTCTCCTTTGCGACGGCCCTCGTCTCGTCGTCCATCCAATGATTGTCCGCCAGCAGTTCATTGAATGCTTCCCTTATCGTGTGAATCATCGTGAGAGCAGTTTCCTATACAGAACCAAGCCCATACAAAACATCAACATTCAATACATCCACCCTCATATTCACAAACATTCATGATTCAATTTCCGGTCCTAGCACTTAGTATACCTGCAGGTATACCACGTGCCAAGATTACATTTGAGACGCGTCCCTGATATTCTTTACATTGTCAACCATTTACCGTTTTCATGTAAAATATATGAAATTATAATTTCACCCCGTTCGACTTTCAAGCAACGATATGATCTGCTTTAAGTTTCTTTGATGTAAAGATCGTTTCACTTCATATCTCTTTTGATTCGACAGTGGAAAATGTAAAGATCGTTGAGGAAAATTCCATGGTTGATTTAACTTAAATATATCTATTCAGCATTCAGATGTAATCACGTTTTGAAACGTAGAGATTCGCGAAAACATGAATCACTACTAAATTTCATTTATACGGTACGCGACTGAATATTGTTGACAGTATTTCGAACTACATACTTCAAGACAGCTCTTCATTGTAATGTTTGTTAATAAATAATGCATCCTTTTGAACTAGGATTATAAGAATTTGTTTTCAAATTTTATAATTTCATAGCATGCATTTCCATATTATATATTTTTCTCTTCCAATTTGGGAACATGATACAATCATACAATTGTTTATTATCAGTGTTCGCTTGCTGTAGTCGTAATGTATGTTGTGTAAATGATACAACACTGGTGCTCACAGTATTTAATCATGCACCGCCAACATATCCATGTACCTTGCTTTCTTGGTTAAAGTTATCCCGTATAAACAGAGCGCCTACAGCCATGCCAAGCTTCTTATTGGTCCATTCAACGCACTGAGACCAGCGGTTCCGTTCACTGAGGATTCCCAACAGGATCTTCCGGAACTCGACACGTTCCCGTTGGTACTCGTCGATCATATGTGGCATTATGGACATGACCAGTCGCCACATCACGTAGTTGTGGATCACCCTGTATTTAACAAGTACCGTCATTACTAGCAATGCGCGTTAAGCGGACGGTCACATAAGTTCCAGCGCTAAATAAAACAGCGTTATGCGAGATTCATGTTAATACTGCGTAATTTTCTATCAATTGATCCATAATTTCCGTAATTGTGTCTTCATGAACCGCGTTATAATGAATCATCGTAAATTTAGCCCGTTTTTGGGGGGTTTACGGAAAAACCGCGTATGTCGAATTAGCGTTAAACGAGGGAGCGTTATGTGAGATTTATCTGTACACTAGCATAGTCTCTAATACTAGTGAATAAGACTTTTTCTTTATCAATTTACGCAGTTAGCTATGAAAATGAGTAAACAAACAATTATACAAAACAAAAACCCATAAAGTTATAAGTGATTCTTTAAAATGTGACGTAATATATTAAAGAAATTCATTTTGGTTATAAAGCACAGAAACTTAATTAAAACTTAGTTAATTTCACAATGAAAGATATGATAAGATGACCTACATTACAAATAATATCTATTTGCTCGCGATTTTAACACATTATTATTACAATTAATTTGTTGAAATCTGTGTAAATATCACGCTTTGAAAATATAAAACAGTAGATTCAAGTCTTTCTTGTAGTAATTTTATTTTATTTCTTTATGCTTTTGAAGGTATTAAATTGAGAAATACAGAAATGTTACATATGTATATTTCAGTAGTCATTTTATCTTTGCTCGGCAATATAATTAATTTAGGAAATTTCACCACCATAGCATACAATAGTGTAGTGAAATAGCCTTTGTAGTTTGATATTATTAAGCTACGTACATCGCCTGGTACAACCATGTGTAATATGCGATAACATAACATTAGTTCCAAATTTGGCCAACATGATAACACCATTTAGCTTGGCATATTATGACGGAATATTCAGCAAACCCGCAGGCAGTTATACCAACTGTATTCCATATTCAACAGTTTACCTCACTGGCGAATTTTAGAGTTTCACATTAACGAAAGTTTTAAAATGCAATCTTATATTGTTATTGTGTAGAATCCATAAATACATGTTTTTTAATTAAATTTCCGTGTCTTATCTTCATCTGATCGTATAAAAAAACGAACTTTTCTAATCTTAACCTTGATCGAAACTCGAAAGTAATTATAAATCTTATTTGTCTGCTTTAACAGGAATAATAATCATCTTCAGGTAAAAACCAGTACGAATTTAATAAGAATAGAATGTATAAAACTCTTTCATAGTAAATTATAGTACTCTTGAATGTTGCTCATTTGCTAATATCTACTTTAAACATGTCACATCCTCTTAGAAACTTCCAAGCGACTTACCTCCTGTCCGTCCGGTCCAATATTCGGCCCATTTCGACAAAGTACGGTAACGCATAGCTAACCACAGGTTCGTGTTCTGTGATGTCCGCGTCGAGGAAAGCGCCTAGGTACTCGTGCCATTTGATCTGTGCCACCTCTTTCTGCAGTTGGGCCAACGTGAGCTTCCGATATATGGCGCTGGTGTCGTGTCGATCTGCTTCCGGTAGCGAGGCCTGCGGTCGTATGAGTTTTATAACTTTAGCGAGCGGCGCGCAAAGTGTGGTTATGTGTGCCGACCAACTGACAGTTGGTCTCGTGGTTTAGTGAAACTTTTAACTCATACCGTACGGCCGGTACTAATTCTCTAGAGCAAGGTTACGCTGGTGCAAATGGTCGCTGAGAATGTAAGAGTATTTCCTCAGGGAAATATACCAGTACTCGGATATAAGGATTTTAGGAAATCTAACCTATCATGTTTGCCCGAAGCAACACAGTGCTTCTCTCAGCGATTTTCTACACAAGAAACCTCGAGGTAATCATATTCTTTCAATGATCTGTCAGCCTGAAAATTGCTCAAAGCGTATGATTCTTTTTTGCTTTCTTGCTGTTCGTCAAAGCAGAAATGCCTATAATTTTTTTGCAGTATATAATATTCAGAAAATGTTAGAAATCCGTATTAGCATAATACATGTTTATGTAAATTTTGGAAGGAAAACTAACAAAAAATATGTACAAACACATTGTTTCACTTCATAATTGGTGAATATCGTTCAATGTTTATGAATTTAATATTAATAGGTATTCAAAATCAACATTCGAATTGTTTTTAAATCAAAATGAACAGAGAAATCTGTTCTAGATCGTCTTTGCGCTTGTTCAAAGGACAACTCAAACAGTAATATTCGTACTGAGCGTTATATAATCCCTTATATCAACTGAATAATCCGTGCAATATAGCAAATGCAGTACGTATCGGATATCAGCTGATATCTGTGTGGGTATGTGTATATCTAGTTCTGTGACTATCATCACATTGGCTTATCGCCGGTTGCATATATACGTACATTTGCTAGTTTCCGTTCAAAGTCCACGACTTGTCGCAGATCCTCGCTAGCCGTAGCCTTATCCGCGCCCAGCAGTACTGCAACGTTGGTCATGTACCTGTGGTACGCCTCCATATCGCCTTCGCTACTGGACTTCAAATAGTAGTCTCTACTGGGCAACGCGAGTTGCATCTGGTCTAACTGGAAATCGAATCATACGTAATTTATTAATAACATACCTTTCTATATGAATTTCTTATATAACGGAAGATTTTAAGAATATAATTATATATCTATAAAAAATAATATATTCCAAATTCCATAAACTAATAAGAAAAGGCACGTTTTTTAACATATAAATTAATAAAGATTAAAAAGAACGGTTTTAATAATCTTATTTAAAGAACAAACATGCCATTAATTGTTTAATATGCATAAACAAACAGCTATATCCATTATTGTGTGTTAACTTATGTGTTTAATTTCTATTTCAACAAAATTAAACTTTCTATTACTTTTTGTTTGAGAAAACATAACCGAATTCCGGGATATTCGGTTGGAAATTCGAACATAAAGTTTGTCTCATTATTACTACGTTTTCCAAACTTTCCACTGTTCCACAAACTGTGATTATAAATTTAATCAATTCGTCTAAATCTGCGTGAAAACCGCAAGTGAACATTAAATGTTTAGAAAATTATAAAATTTATTATTACTATAAAATATATTAGGATATTATTATATATTTGCAAACCTGGCACCGACAAGATTCGATCAAATGTTTCTGAAATTGATTTTTGCTCAAACAATCTTTTAATAATGTAAAGTTTATTTAAAAAATGCAACAATGAATATTAAAAATTATTAATATATAAGTAGCTGACGTCTAGATTCTAATTTTGAAATGTAGATAAGTGACTATTGTAGAATACTATGATTGTTTGAATATTGTTCTCAGTTCTATGTAGTTGTATGGTGTATTCAAATCCATACAAGAGTGACGTCACATCAGGTAAATTTTATATAAACAGAACAAGCTATCTCTTGTTTACACATTTGCCTTTGTATAAATCCATAAACGCATATCCTATTGTCATCCGGGGGGCGGGGCTTCTCATTTATTCGTTTGTTTTTTATGACGTCACTTCTATATGCATTTGTATGGCTGATTATAGCATGCACAAGTCGCTTGTTCTCGTCCACAGGCCACATTCACACCGTGCTTACTACTTCTTACTTTGGCCGCACCTGGATGATGTTCACCGATGAATTCTTGTCATCAGGACCCACCCACTGTTCAATGAGCACGCCCTCATTGTAATCGCCGCGTAATCGTCCCAGCAGCGTCTCGATACTGAACGTTGGTGGTGTCCAGTTCGCCCGAGTCACCGGCCATCCGCCCAACGAGTCGAGCACCTCACGCAGCGGTCCATCACCGATCTTACGAATCTGGTCTGATAGACACAACCATGATAATATTACACAACAAAATACAGACAATTCCTTAAATGTTCACACAATCCTTCAGATCCTGAGAATTTTCATTTATATAATACACATAGAAGAATATAATTTGTTAGTAAAAAATTATGTCTTTGATTTGCAACTATGAAAGTAATGGAGTGATTTTATAATACAGTTAGCGCTCACTTAACGTACGTCCTTTTAACGTACGTTCGATAATACGTACATGATTATTTACGAGTCTGTTTATAGTCTATCCATAGATATAAGAACTTGACATGATTCCTTAATAGGTAGGGTGGTACCCTTCACAGCAGGAGAGGCCATAAACTACTAGTAGTGGCGGTATTCAGGTACATTTGTAATGCTCTTAGCGGGAAAGACAAGAGACATTTTGTCTATAATTAAGACGTAATAATAATTTATTGAATATTACATTTATTTATGTTAATTTGTATTATTATTGTTAAGATGTATATCATATTTTTGTTGTTATTTTTCAAAATGTATTTATAAATTTCTGAATACAGCTCTGCTTTTTATTCATTTACTGTGTCGTATAATTTGGGATAATCCTCTGTTAATAGCATGCTGCGTTTAGTCAAGTTCTTATATCTATGGATACACTATATAAGTAGTCATCCGCACGAAGGTTGAAAATATACCCAAAATACAGCATCCGCTTAACGTACGTTCTCGTACCGTATCGAAATTTGTGCCCGCATTGTGTACGTTAAGTGAGCGCTGACTATAAAGCCATTTTAATTCGTTTCGGCAATAACGGTAATTATAATTGTAAATATTTGATGTTTGTATAACAATCAATAAATTAATGATGACATAAATGCTCTAAAACTGTCAATTGCAATCATGAATTTCGTACTCGTTATTGAGCAGTAATAATTGTCAAAATACAGTATGATTAATGATGTGTCATAACGTAGGATCATAGAATTATCAAATATATGCATGATTATGTTTTTGTTTTAATCATCCATATTTTTCGATGATATTGAATGGTATTATATTTTTGTCAAAATTTCATTTTATTCATGAATTTATGTTCTAAATACACATTTCATTTTATATTTATATATTCCAATATCTTTATGTGAGTGAAATCAGAACTGTACTAGAATAATATTTGCACATTAATAATCGAGTTGATGTAGACCATTTTATGAAGATTAATTTTTCCATGTTTAGAATTTACGTACGCTACCAGTACGGGCCTGCAACTCGTTGCAAATTCGTGACGTTTTAGTTTTCACAAGGATTTATAGCAGTAAACACACGTCCAACATTGAATCGATCATATATTTTGCATCAAATGGAATTACATGAAAAATTATTTATCTGTTTACTTGGCAATCTGTCCAAACAAATATACGGCTTCAAATTTTGTTTCATTTTTAAATCCACATTTGTTTTTGCGTTAGCAATTAGATTACACTTGTATTTAGTTTGTTTCCTACAGATTGTTTTTTGTTAGCAATGTGATGAGATGGAATATGTGATGGATATACTTACGGATATCCATGCATGTGTTGTAGAACAGTTTGGCTTTGACGGTGGCCGAATTGTCCTGTTCGTTGATCGGTTCTTCGAGTACTCCCTTGAGTAACACCTGAAGTTGATCGGCCAGCACCTCAAATGTGCTGATCGAACTGCGGTCCTCCGGGATCACGTGTTTCTTGTTCCACGTGCCGCACGCGAATTGGAAAAAGTCCTGACACGGATCGGCCGTGTGGTCCATCGCCGATAGAAGCGACGATGCTGTAACAATCACACGCATCCATACTTTATCTGCCTGTTTGCAGGTTATGTCAACGGTCTTCAGCCGTTCGGCCCGGCATAAATATAAAAGAATATTGACAGCATTTCATGCGACTTAATAATAGTACAGACATTTGTTTACAAATACCGTTGTTATAACAAAAACTCCCCTAGGGAAATTGTTGTCTTATTTCGTACCTAGGGAGTAAATATTTTATTTCTGTAACAATTTTGAGAAAACGGCCGTGGAAAAATCATTTAATTTATTCTCAATAATCAAAACTGATTATCATTTTGCAAGCGTAATTTTTACTTGTTCGAATTTAAATAGAAATATTTTTGTCGAATGCTTTTATAATAAAACTATTATAGCTATGCATAGTCCAAGAATAGATTATTTTAGCAATTTAAATCTGTACTTCATATTTTTATCCAAATCTTCAATGGTTATCTAAAATAACGATGTCATATTTTGACGTGCACAAATTCCTATCAGTAATGCAATTCTATTTTGCAGTTGAAAAACAAATTGATTTAATATTTTTATCCAA
The DNA here is from genome assembly GCA_963422195.1 of Carabus problematicus. Lineage (NCBI taxonomy): Eukaryota > Metazoa > Arthropoda > Insecta > Coleoptera > Carabidae > Carabus > Carabus problematicus. Next base: position 1,074,786 of record OY728586.1, on the reverse strand, counting down.
TAAATCATTGACTGTACGACATGTTCAGAGTTTTTTTTTATATATATGTTTTGCAATTTAATATATCAACGTTTTTTTTTTCCAAAGCCGTAGCATATATCTATTTTTTCTTGTTTTTTCTACATTCCTCTAGAGATTGCGACCGCAAATTGTGCTGCTTTAATCAAGATATCAAATATCTGGTATCTGATTAATTTATTGGATATCCTTTTACGGATATATTGCGTAGAAAGTTACGTGAAAAGAATTCCTCATGGGTTTTTTTTTTCTATTAAATTTATTAATTCTCAATAACTGTGGAAATCTTGTGGAAACGTTAAATAATTCGGATTCCTTATTTATATGTTTCTACGAAGGTTTTTTAAATCATTCGAAATAGTTTTTTTTTCTTTTCTAAAATCAGCTTTAGTATATGTGTAAAAAAATTCGTGGTATTATGGAGATAGGTTCCGGTTTTAAATTAATATTTCTCGAATATTTATTTTTCTTTTCGAATTGCTTATTTTGCATATTTTGTCACTATCTTCTACCTGTGACATTATATAATCGAAAAGCGAATAAGCTAACATAGTCGTCTTCAATATATTCAAAAAAAAATTGATTAACATTCCAATCGATATTCTCCAATGAGATTATGTCAACAATCTGTTTACCAAAACATAATGCAGGAAATTGTTTATTACATTTAATTGCCATTATTATTTTGAAACACACTTGATGTAAAATCGTATGAAATTGTATTTCAAATGCAATCCTGCCCTGCTGTAATTAGTACCTATGCATACAGTTATATTTCCTGCATTCCTGCAAACAGTTGCACACATAGAGAAATTCCTGCATCGTGTAGCCTTTGCTAATTACAAACGTAGCTTGTTTCGTTGTAATTATATACCGTAATGAATGAATTAATTAATTCTCGGTTATTAAATGTGTTCACATTGCAAACTTGGTGTCACAAATCATATTATTACAAATGAAAGCGCGTTGCCACAGTTGGTACAACGTTGTGCCGTATGCGTAGAAGTTGTTATACGTATAAGCGATCGTACAAATTCACTTGCTAACAGACAGAGACTTTAAACTTGGTTCTTAAAACTTCGCAAAACATTATTTACCCAGTTTATATACAAAAGCATACTGCGATGTTGAAATCGAGAAAGTTTACTGTAGTAATCGCACAAACAATGCAAACTTGCACACTTATTCCCGACTGAAAGGGCGTTAATACACTTTTCGTACTGTTAAATACCCGTCGTATTGTTTTTTTGTTGAAATACATACCGAACAGACCACGGGAGATTGTTGTATTCTAAGTTTCAAAACGTGAACTTCATTAGCTGACATTGAAACGAACAAACTTATGAATAAGTTACTGTCAAAATATATTTCATTTAACAGACTTTCCCACCTTTATTCATACTTACAAATAAGTATTTATATTGAAAACTTACGCTATAGAATTAGTATATTATGTTTGAACAATATACATTGTGAACAGAATACTACAGATTTATTGTTTGATTTAAGAAAAAAGTTTTATTCTTTCTCCTAGCGGATTCGTTTCTCTTTCCGCCTACAAGAGAATTCCGGTGTTAAGTTTTTTTTTAGATCTGTTTTAGAACTTTGAACAGTACTACTTCCGGAACTAAATGGAACTTTAATGGATAGTGTCCAACTTGAAGTTGTAGTTGATTTTAACTTGCTTGCTCAAGCATTTCTCGTTTAATTGTGATATTGTTCAGACTTTTCTTAGTTCTTGGCTTTGCCGATATAATTGACTTGATCATTGAAAGTTAATTTACTAAAAACTCAAAATACAGGCTGAATTATATGTTGTATTATACAATATGATTATATATATATATATATATATATATATATATATATATATATATATATATATATATAAATTTTCGCACATAGCATATTCACATTTACATGTTCAGCTAATATCAATTTTAATAAATCGCTTTCCAAATCCTAATTAACTTATGTACATTTTATATACGTATCGATCAACTATAATTCATACAGACAGCGCGCTGTATGTCATACGAGTGTTTTGTGAACCTAGTGTACAACGTACGTACCAATAATTAATACTGAACGCGAATCTCGAACCGAAGCCGTCTGGCGGACGGCCTAAATGCAGTAATTATAATTTCAATTAACACTAAAGTACAACCTGTACAATTTTTGGGGTATTTTAAGATCGGGCCAAGTTTCTCAAATGAAAAATAAAGTTAGCTTTTCATTCTGAACCGAATCGGACACTGATATTGTTATCTTTGAGTGCATTTTCATGTTTGCAAATTGCAGAAAATCCACAAAAACCGCACTAAAACAAAAACGATGTCAAAATAACGAAACCTTTTAACCCGCAAAACTACTTTTAATTGTCCCTGATTTTCTTGTCTATTATTCAGCGAAAAATATTCGTTTTCATTACATCCTTTTTAGTAACTTTAATATGCTGTTAAATAATTCAATAATTTCAAACTTGCTGTAAAATTATACTACAAAATACTCCGTCTGAAGCTGGGCATAGCGTTTCAATAACTTTCAGCGCAAAAACAAAACAGCTTTAAACGAAATCATTTTCTTACTCGGTCATTTTTCTATAAATTGATCCATAATTTCCGTAATTGTGTCTTCATGATCCGCGTTATAACGAATCATTGTAAATTTAGCGCTATTTGGGGGGTTTACGGCAAAAGCGCGTTATATTGAAACAGCGTTAATCGAAGAGCGTTAAGTACGGGCCTTACTGTATGTAATATATTCCCAACATTGGCTGTATTTGTTGCTGATGTTTTCAAGATCATTTTTCGCAACTTACGCACTAGGATTCCAGTAGAAATACGCTTGAACATTTATAGTACATCGTAAGAAGCGTTGGCATAGCCTCTAGCCTTAGCTACTTACTACCGAAATCTCTGCTATATTTCCTAACATGCAGCCTAATCTCGAGCCGTGTGTGTATATGAAGCTTGGCCGATAGAGTCTTGTTGACGTATATTCTCCACGGACATAACACCGTCCGTTTCTCTTATTCCGCGTTACCCTTAAGGCCCTAAGCTTTGCGCTGTAACAAGCTGACACCGTCGGTGTCGAAAGAAAAGGTCACTACGCGACATTCTCGAAGAAGTCCGCCTTAACAATCATGGAAATATCGTATTGTACTATGAAGTGTGCAAATTTTATTTTTCCGTTTTCTTTCTCTCTTGAATATTTATACAAAAATGTATTATTCCAAACGGATATGTATACAAAAATGGTTTATTCAAAACGAGAAAAAAAAATTGTGGTTTTCAAATGAAATAAAAGCGGCAAAGCATATGGAAATTAATTTAAAAAAACAGGATAACTTTATAGTGCAAAGATGTAAAGTGAGAATGTGTATTGCTTGTCGTTTAATGAGATTATTGCGTGTAATTAATGCGATTAATTCGTATTTAATGCAAACAGGTAGTGAAATGCAATACCCCGACTACATGATACTGTTTCAAGATACAAATTTATTTTACATTATCGTTATTTATGCATTTCGTTTTGTAATTATTCAATGTCTTATTTATGCGTGCACATGCGAATTGTATGTTTAGTTTTTTGTTCTGATCTTTTTTATTGTTAATATATTAGTTATGCACGTGTAGAAGAATTAACAGACCCTCGTTTGTCCGGCCCAAGGTAAATGATGTGTAACGAATCATTTATTTCTATACATAACATTACAAACGTCTTACACAAAAAATTTTCGACTTTTTAGCCGTCGATTGAATAAATATGAATTGAAATTTATAAATACAAAAAACCGTTATAGCCACAAGACAATGGTCCATATAGAGGCTTATTAGTGTATATTATAAATATAGAAATAATTCTTTTCTAGAATACATATCATCATATCAAACATCGACAGTGTAATGCTCATTAAATGTGACACTAAAACAATTACAGCACAAATGTATTCGTAATTAAATAATGCAGGGCGCGCGCATAGATTGCGCTACAATTTTCATTTCAATCAACGTCACATTTGTCAGTTAAATTGGAAAAATCACATAGCATGTCACAGAGGCTGTATGTTCGTAATACGATGTTGTTTAGTGCTCATCACTTTTGCACTTTTCATTTTCCAGGTTTCGTCAACATTAATTCGAATTACACTATTCTTTTTATATGTTTGTAAATAACAAAGATATATAATATTACCAAACTATGAAAACATTCCTAGCTCTGCAGCTTGAAAAACATTTTTTAAAAACAAACTTTTATGAAATGTTCCCAAAAAATGTAACTAAAAACGTTGGGCGTAAATGTCGACAATATTTTGAGGAATTCATATCATATAACGAATATTTGCGTTGCTAAAATTTGTTAAAATAAACTGAATTAAGAGCTGTAAGTCTAGGTTATACAAATGATATTATACTGAAGTTGCAGGACTGAAGTGAAGTAAAATGGAGTCTGGGAGCTGGAGATCTAATCATGGCCGTGCCCTTCAAGATCTGCCGATCACTGTAACCGCCAACGAGTCATGGACTCTTCCGTCCGTTATACATCAAACTGACACGTGTACATAACTCACCAGGAACATCCAACCAACCCAACAAATTACTAACCGTCGCTCGCGTAGTGAATAACAGTGTGGCAATTTGGTTTTTACCTTTACAAGGGATCGAACTCTACTACCGAACTCCCAAATCCCTAGTTTACTATTAACTACACACAACGCGCTCAGTTCTGCTCAGTTGGAACTGCATGTTTTGCGAAATAAATCTCCCTACAACACAATTACACCGTTACATGGGACAACAGTACAAAAATATGATGATATATTATGTCGGACAAATGGTGCTGATTCCATTGTTACACTGTAAAAAAAACTAGAACTAATTTTTACGCGAAATTTACAATTTTATGAAAATTTATTTATCTGGAAATATTTACACTATTTTAGTAATTTTTTTTTTTATATGCAGTAAAATGTGTAAATGTGCTTTTATAATCCAGAAATAAAATACATTTCGTAACGTTGAATTATATAACACATACGGACTATTGTGTCATTAGTTTTATGTTTAATGTATAATAAATTGTTTCAAATCAACATCTCCGGAAATTAAAATGTTTTGCTTTTTATTTCAACATGAAAACAATTGAAAAACACTATCAACTTCTCCAAAAAGGTACAATATTCATGTCTAACTTATGGAAGTGATTTAATATTTTGAAGATTTTAAATTTTTGCATTTGCGAATATATGATATATTGCATCGGCTAGAAAATAAAAAGCCTATATTCCCTTTAAACTCGATATAGGAAATTTCCAAAGGCAATTTCTGCCGCACCATTAACTCAATTGATTTGAAAATCTGTATTCAGTCGTACGATAATAGGACATTCTCTGTAGTCTGCACGATCGAACTTAAATGTATGAAGTTTCCAAGGTTAATATAGAATCCGGCAAAGCCATTTTGGTGTTTTAAATTTTTCCAGATTGAATTTCAGCAAATTTAATCTGAACAAGTTTTATTTGAACCTCAAAAAGCATAAAAGTTTACGATGATTCGATCATGAAGACACAATTACGGAAATTGTGGATCAATTTGTAGAAAATAACTCAGTATACGCTGTTTTATTTAACGCTCTTTACTCAGATATGCATCTAAAGCGGGAAAACGAGATTTTACTGTAAAAGGTACATTTATTGGGCTATAAATATCAACTACATATGTGAAATCGTGATTTTGGAAGTAATATTTAACGTTTTTATGGGTATTTAAATTGGAGACACCGCGTCTAATTATATACTGACCCAGATTTGTTTAACATATATGTGCAACATGTCTATTTTTGTGCAGCACACAAGTAATTTTCATTTTAAAAAGTAAAATTTTACAGCCATCATAAATTTCGCTAAACAAAATATGGATATACATGGCTAATTTGAGTGATGCTATTGCAAAATGTGTTATTCAAATTTCCAAATTCATTCACGCTATTAACATTTTCAATCCAATTAATAAATAAAAATTAATAGGCATATTTGCGGCTGCTCAACCATAGAATTAAATACAAAACCTAACCTAATAATCAAAACTTAAATGTCAGCATAAATTTACAGTATATGTGCAGAAAAAATGACGTAACAAAAAATTGCGAAACACGGTGGGATTGCGTGAAGATTATTGCAAAAAATGAGACACACACATGACGAATTCTTCGACCGACCATATTCAGTAAGAGTGACTATTAACTTCTGATTTAATATCGGCACCATGTTTATTGTAATTCACTCGCTAAAGATCAAAGTAACCAATGACCAAGATCCAAGTTGGCTATCGCCTGTCAACCAATAGGGAGTTGTAGCAAATTTATAGACTATTTTCTTACAATGATGGATTACTTAACAGAATAATGGATAGTGACAGGCAAGGACATCTGTTGGTTGATACGGGTGACGGAATTTATGGTACTCAATTAAAATAAATATATGGTAAATGTGTTTACAAGTATTCATTATGAACTTGGTCAATTAAAGATAATTTTCGCAAGGATTTTTGTCCGTTTTACAATGTGCAAAAAGCACAAATTAACATTTATATTTATGAACCTAAGATTTTTAATAAATATAAGTCTGTAAAATTTACGTATTGATTTGTTAATATCGGGCTGTGTATAGCAGGCTATGGTATTTTGCTAAGTTATTTTGACACAAACAACCCTTCTACAATAACCAAGGTCCCATTAACCAAGCCGGAAGTAGCAAAGGCCTTGCAAATGTCATTAGTGCATATGCACTTAAGGTAAGTAGCATTCTACTCGTTGACGTCTGAAGTTGAGTATACGTGTACCGAAAATTGAATCATCTTAACTTTCATCTCTGATGGCTGTTAATTTACTTGCTGTTGCATAGTTTACAGGCAATGCAATTAATTATACCGAAACGTATGTATGCGTGTCCATCCGTGTACACTCAGTGGCGGCGACAACGTTCTACACCAGCGGGGTGACCGGAAATGCAATAGAGGTTATGTGCGTGCAATGCATTTACAGTAGTTTAAATGAAAGAAGTCCCATGAAGGTTATCTGTATCATATACGAATTAACGTATAGTTATATATCTATCTCTCTCATTTCAATTGTCAAACAGCACGCGCGACAAGGATGGATATAACGCGTTTGTCTTTAGAATGTCCGAATAATACTACGACAAGCAAAACAAAATGAGGCTCGTTGTACTCGATACTATTGCAATAACGTACGTTGATTTCTTATTCCCTACACTACTAGCTGTCGCATAGGCGTGTAGTGTCATTTTGCTGCATTTTCTGTCAATTTGTCTTATTTACCACTAATTAACACCAGTATTATGCACTAACACAAACACAGTTATAATAAATCACTTTTATTGCAACCACTGATATTATATCATTATCTAAATCGTTGTTGTAATTCAAAATGTGAGACACAAATAATTAACGTAATGAACTGTCAAAACATCGTATTTCTGTTGTTACCGGTGCTAAGCCGACTATTCACCGAAAACTTTATATCTGGTATATACTAATGCATGCATTGTTCTTCTTTTGTTTATATATCCCCGTCATCTGCTAACCCCTCACCATCGGAAATTACAGTATCTTATATGCCCCATTAAAAATTAGATAAACGACGCTACTGAATATGAGAAAATGGGCGTGGTTAAAATCTAAACTCGTACTGTCCTTCAATGACCTTCAAGGGACTTCTTTCATTTAAACTACTGTATGCGTTCCAGTTTATGTATCCAGTGCGGTAATAAAAATTAGCCAGAATTTTCTAGAATTACAATACATAGTACCGTGTTTTGAAAATTAAATTACACAAAATTGGTTTCGGAATCATATCCCGGCATGTACGAACAATTTGCAACAATGAAAACATAAACTTTGTCACTGAAAATTACTAAAATTCCATGTCGGTACATTTTTAGCCGTTACCAAAACCATAATGTGACAATTTCAATTATATTTGTAAACAAACAAAACCGCAAAAACCATCTACAGTGCCTGGGGTAATTCGGTTGTTGAATGTTGACACAAACATGGCTGTGGTTTTGTGCGCACACATGCGCTCATAACTCAGGCGTACGTGTATATCTAGAGGTAGGCATATGTCGAGCGAGTGTCCACTGACAGCTGACACATAGAGAATTAACATGTAGTATTGTCATGTCTTCTTATATACATATTTTAGAGTAAAAGTGTAAGAAAGTTGTTCAGAATTTGAACATATAAAATTATAGAACGGTATAACACATACAGATGTATATTGTATGTTCAAAGATAATTGGAATTGACATAACTTCTTAATAATTAGGATGGAACCTATCCTAGCAGCGGACGCCATTAGTAACTAGTAGTGGTGGTATACAGGTACAATTTTAATTTGTAATATTCTTACCGGAAAAGATATATAAGAGATATATTTGTTTTTGTTATGATATTAATATTTACGTTTATTACATCAATCGATTCAGGTTGTGTTCTATTATTTCAAAATGCAGTTATGTGTAAATAACCAGAAATGCAAATAAAAATGTCTGAATACATATCTGTTTTTTGTATGCATTTAGTACCTGAGATAATTTGGGATTATCTTCTGTTAATAGCATGCTGCGTTAAGCCTTCGGGAATCAATTCCAAATATCTTTGAACGAGCTATACGATACAGATAGACAGTGTGGTATGTTGCAGTGTGTGACGCAGAAATGAATTACATTGCCTTTTGAGGTTATATTTCATTATCGTGTTACATTTTAGTTGTTTGATACATTACAGTGTAGTGTGTGTGTCACTGTTTCAACTGTCAGTATATCTACTATCTCATTCACTGTGACTCTGTTTCATACTGTGCTACTGTCAGTTACGTTTTTGATACTTGTAATTTTCAACGTTGAAAAATCCCAGTCACCTTAATTATTGCGCGTTGTTGTTTATGGCCCCTGGTGTAATTACTATGCTAATTTAACGGTTTACACGGTGGATGTAATCAACGTTTATTAAGTATCGTTAGATTTATATTTATCAAACTATCGGCTGTAATTTAAATAATTAATATGAAAATTTAACCGCACGTTACATAAAACCCACAAGGAATATATAATATTACGGTTATTAGTGTTCGTTTATAATGTAGTCTCGTTAGGTAAAACACAAGTACATTTTTCATTTCATATTCCCAGATACAATGTTTTGAAATTGTTTTCTAACTAGCCTACGATTAATGTATGTATTTTAAATTAAATTCTGGAACATTTATTTCACCAGAAGTTATAAATTTACTTTGCCGTAATCAAAATATAACCTACAATTAAATAAATTTTAATATGGACGGTCAAATCTGTGCCAACTGTTACAGGTTTCATTTGAACAATGTCCTTAAAATCGTTTACGGAAATATAATTTCGAATAAGAGAATTTATATCAGTTCATTAAATTCTGGGTGAGTTTTAAACGAAAATTCACGCGAAAGCAGATAAGTAAACGAACATAAATAAATTTATTGCTCGATATAATTGCATGGTGTTCATTTTAATCTGTACGATTTTATACGACGTTCCAGTTAATACCACCAGATGGTGACATCTACCAGATTTTATTGCCAAAGTTTATTAATGATTTATCCGTAAAATTTCCATGCCGTATTTTCACTGGCTTATAATAATGAATTTATAACTCGATATTGGACCAATTTATTTGGAAATAATGGAATAAGTTTCCGTATAGCATGACCTACTTGATTTTCGTACAAATGTGTACCGGAAATATTAAATATTATGGTACATTTATATTTAAAAACACAGAAATTCATTTAAACAAATAATGTATGTTAATGAACCTTGAATAAATTATACGGAATTAAAATATGAAAATACTATTTGAAATATAACGTTTTCTATTTCGAAAATATAAATTTGTGTTACTTATAATATCATTATGGCAATATATGTTAAACATTTAATTAACGTATTTTAAACAAATACAGTTCATTATAAAAGTATTCCATTATGTAGAATGTTTATGATATTGCTGTCCAGTGAACTAGACAGCAATTCTGATAAGATTACTTTTTTTAATTAAAAAAAGATTTCAATTTTCTTGTTTCAATAGAAAGACAATCACTGGAGCACTCAATTTCATTTCAGTTGGACTAAATGTAAGAAATACAATATCAAATGTAATTGAAAAAGAAAATACATCATATCGCTGTGATCACGTTTCAGTTTTCCGAACTTATTGCAAACAGAACTGATTGTGAGATTTAAAAATAATAATCGTTTATTTGCTTGATAATATGATTGACACGTTAGAATTTTTACAAATATTTTTAAATGAACTGATTGTTTGATACAAAAAGCATGTTAATTAATAATTTTATTATTAAACTCAAAAACATCGTAATATTAGTGAATTTTACATCATTTTTTTGTCATGTACTAATGAAGCAATGTGCTCTGACACCAGTGAATGTTAAATTAACATTTTTGTACTTTATATGTCAATTTTATAGTTATTAATTAAATATTGCTCACCTGTTCGAACACATTCTTCTGTGAGACACACTTTTCTGGCGACACCTGTAACAATACAAACAACTATTACTCATACAACATCAGAAACATAACCTTATTTATGTATGTCAACGCTCGCTTGATAATTATACATCTGTTTAAGTTAGAACGACAGCTATACACGTTGCATTGTTTACGTAAACTAATTGCTCTATATGACAATTATTCTGTTGGGAAAATATTTACATATCGTTAAGAATTTATAAGTATCATGTTGCTTCTTGACATGTACATTATCGATCCATAACTACAAACAAAATGCGAAAGAAAACGGCATTATGAATATGTCACAATACCAGCTTTAAGCATAGTAAATGTATACATTTACTAATGTTACAATACCGTACCGCAGCTTTTCCCAATCCTATGCTACACTTCAAAACCCTAACCTAAAAATGTGTACTTTTACTAGTAATTACAAGCACCTACTGATTGTATGCATTTACTGCGTGACAAATATAACATTTGTTATTACAAGGAAATGTAATTGCGATAAAATAGAAATAAAACAAAATTGATGAATAATAATGAAAGTAGATTGTTTAATTTTACAATGATTTTCAGGCATTACAATACGGAAATTCGCCTATTGATTTACGCACTCGATAACGCGAAAATGCATTGTTCACTGAAACTGATAATTAACAATACTAGGTTTGGTACTGTAAGCTAATTTACAAATGAAATCAACACGATCAACAAGAGAATTATCGTGCTGCCTGTTCTACAAAACAATATTCGATGAATGCAGACCTATTTAGATATTCCAGCAAATATACCAAGATTGTTATAAAAAATATGTTCTTATATAGAAAAACAACATTGTTTTTACTGATATATTCAAAACAGAATATTAATTTATTTTATTTCTTTGTTTACAATCCGGGAGCTATGTATTTTGTATCATAAAATATGTTTATTTATTTTGTTTTTTAGAATCATCTTCTGTTTTTCTTTTCTAAATCTAAGAAAGAAAAATTGTAAAATACAATACGTACTGCGTCTGATTTTTTTTTGCATTTTGAAAAGAAAATAACATTTTAAAGAAAGTAATTGATAATAGCACTCAATTATCTAACTGAATTGTAACAAAATTATATCCGTTTTTCAGTACATGCGTTTATGATATGGTTCGTTACTTAATAATGTTAATTTTCATCATTTTGTTGTTAATCTCTCGCTGCTATAATCAATTGCTTTGTCAGTGAGTATAAGTGACAACATTTCTGATATCCAGTATACGTTCTCCGTTGCAGTTATGCAAGAGATTTGAAATATCGCAAATCGTGATCTATTGCTCGGAATGATAAAGTGGATTTGTTTGCTATTTCAATAGGACATTTTTTTTCGGTATCTGACAGAAAAAATTCACCTTGCATTGAGCCATACGTGATTTATTTTATATAATGCGATAGTGTTGTAAATTTGCATTGTGTGGGTTAGTGCACAACGAACATATGCTTTCTGAAAGTGTAGTCATGCGAAAAGACAAGATTGTTGACAACTTGTTAGAAAATCCACTACAGCAGTATATCCAGTATATATTTGTTCCACCGTACCTGTGTAAATAAAGGTCAATGTGCCTATTACAGAAGGTGTTTTGTAATGTCAAGAATTTATAAAATAATACTTTACTTGTTCTTTTAAAAAACCATTTTAGTTGTTACATTTTGTTTCATAAATAATTGTGTGTATTTATTATTATATATAGTTCATTCGAAGACAACTCCAATGGATTCCGCGTATAGTGAACCTGAAGGGACCCCGGAATTTGGTTCAGTATAAGCGAGTGTACACTATAACGAAACTATTTAGTATGTTATGTTGGGGCTCAAAGTTACGTTCATTGCAAGCGAGTTTCCACTATATGCGAGGTTCACTTTACGTTTATATTTATCGAAAATTATCATACTTAAATTATTACCGAAGTTTTCGCAGATTTTGTAAATTTTATTATAATGTTTTGTAATTCAACGTCTTCATCTTGATTTACACATGCATGATAATTTATTTCTCCTTTCTTTACAACCAGAATGTTTCCCACAAATTATCTATTTGTCGCGATTTTTATTCACATTAAAAAAGAAAAACTTATAAAAGAACGCAAACATTAAAAAAATGGAAAATGTTTTAAATTTAGTTTTAGTAAAAGTTTGCTTGCGTATTTTTATAATTATTAGTGATGTTCCATTTTATTACTGCTATCCATTGAGTATTTCAATGATCATGCAACATTTCGTATAGCTGTAATCACGTCAAAAGAGAACATATTTTTTTTGTCTCGCAACAAAAAGTTTTGTGTACGTTAGCTAATATTTTATTCAAGGTACATATATCCATAAACCTCTACACGTGTGCCGTATGGACATGTTATGAATCCGCTTTTAGCGCTACAACTCCTGGTGTTGGTGTTGGCCTGTCAAATGTTTCACAAACTACAGCTGAAACGTTGAATATTTCAGTTCCCTTCAATTCCCTATTGCCATATTGAACGTGTGCGTAGTTCCGCTCCTTATCAAACAAGTTTCATCGTAAAAATATTCAAGTGATATCCTGGCGAATAATATTCTAGCGTTTCGCTTAACAAGACATAGTATGGCAGAAGGGAAGAAATATAAATTTTCTTCCGGCTCGTCTCGTTTCTGTTTGGCTCGCGTCGTTCTCGACAGAAGTGGCCATGTGTAGTTCTCCTTTAAAACGGCCGAAGCAATTCAGAGTTTCGCCTGTCGTCATTACCTTCCCGTCGTTAAGGCAGGTAAACTCCCTTTTGTTTCGAGGAGCTAATCAAGTGCGTTGTGATTAGCCGAAACGATTGCCTAGGTGACGGTGTTTCATTACGCGATTTTTCACGTCTCCAATTTGGGATTTCTGGTTCTCACTTTGCAAAATTACTACTGTGCTGTTCAATTAAAACGAATGCCTGTTTTTAGTCCAACAAATAGCCTACAGAAATGATTATAAAATGTACAGCTTATTAAATGAAAATACAGAGTAGGTATTTATAGAAAATACCACTGGCTAAAATATTAAAAATATTATTTTAATTTAAGAATATTCATAATAGATGCAAAGAGTAGGATTTTAATATAATTTATTTTAGGATCAAATATGTCATTTTTTAAATCGTAATTTAGCTAATATTTTCTGAACGAAAATAATTATCATTTAAATGAGAATAGAATTGAAACGATTGTATTAATTATTACTGTGTAATTACTTGAACATCCCATTTTTTATTTACAGTGTATAAACAAATAATTTGCTGTCGTTGACAAAAAGTTCGAAAACTTCAGGAAAAGTGATGGTCTGCAATTTTCTGAAACTGGATTACTTTTGGGAAAGTGTTTGTTTATTGATACCACTACCGCGACGGTTAAAATTGTGGTAAGCAAATAATAGGACAGAGTTTGTTATGAACATTCATTTAAATCTAATTTATACATTATACACCAAGGGAGAGAAACGTCTTATTTTTCCTGAGCTATAATTAGAATTTTTTCCACAATCGGGAGTAGAAACACTTAATTAAAAACAATTATAATAAATATGAGCGAAGTTACAATATTACAAGCCTTTGGGAAAATCCATTGTTATAATAAAAACTCCCGCTAGGGAAATTGTTGTCTCATTTCATCCTTAGAGTAAAGTAAATGCTTTACTTCTGTCATACTTTTGATGCCGTAGAAACTGACTTTTAGTCCTGGAAAATCGTATTTATATAATTGTACTGTTACCAAAGAGCATATGCTGTAGTATATTGACACTGACGAAGACTGAATTTATATGTCAGAATTAGAGAATCACATCGTTACATTATCGTTAACCCAAAATGAAAGCGAAAAGAAGAAAAAAAGACATTAAACTGCCCGGCACAGTGTGTTCATTGATAAAATCTATCGAATTAACCCAGTTTAAATGTAGTGTTTCAGATTATAGTCTTGTTTCCTTGTGAAGACCACACACACATTGAATAATAATGATCACAACAGTTTTACATTTACAAAAATACCTTTCTGAATTCTACTATAAAATGATTTAAAGATTATTCCATGAAGAAATATCTATTTAAAAATCGTTATCTATTTTCATTTTTACTGTCGTTCACTTTGGTTGAACAAAATAGATATTTTTTGGCGAAGAACAAGGCGTATACTTTTTATAGGGTTCATTTTTTGATGGCTTTTTTCGGTAGTACGAAAAGGAGTGCACATGATCATGAGCGTCCGTAGAAATTTATCCAGGAGCACGTGCCCCCGCGGCGGACGCCCATGCATTTGATATCGCAACATGAATAATGTGTACCACATATGTAGTGTACCTTGAAAAATACTTTTTTTTTACTGACCATTTACAAAATATACCTCGAGCCATAAAAGTACAGAAAAAAAATGTGGTCGAAGCATGACTTGTTTTTAAACTCTTCCTCCATCTTTAATGTACATATGAAAAGTACGACGTTAGTATTTTTTGTTTCAGTAGTAAAACATTTAACATAATGGCATCTTTAAAATAACGAAGGATTTTCCAAACCGGAGATTTTGATCTAAATTGTGTTATTTATATTTTCCGCAAGCTAGTATCCATGGCATTGTGTTGAATAGTTTTCTGTGTTATGAGTATAAGTATAATATTTGGTAAAAACTATTAATCCTTTGAGCTGTGCTTTAATAACAAATAATTTTCATTTTCATGTTATTTAATTTGTCTATACAGGTTAGCCAAAATGCAGAACAGATCGTTTATCACCGCAATTATGGGTTTAATCAAAAATTTGTGCTAATAAAAGTTAAATGGAACATTATGATGTATAACATTTATTTGAAATGTTTTTCAAAATTTTGCATCCCTTGGGCACTAAAAGGAAAATACCAGAGCTGTCATTTTAAGGTTAAATATTTTTTTTTAAATTGCAGATATTTTTCTCAGTTGCATTAAAA
The DNA here is from genome assembly GCA_963422195.1 of Carabus problematicus. NCBI lineage: Eukaryota > Metazoa > Arthropoda > Insecta > Coleoptera > Carabidae > Carabus > Carabus problematicus. The sequence goes on along the minus strand of OY728586.1, from coordinate 1,059,228 downwards.
ATAACGAAAGGTAAGGTTGTAAATATATTACAGATGTGTACTAATTCTATCTGTTTTTATTAAATCCATAACAGTTGTATTTTTATAAAAATAATCCAACATATACTTCTAAGACGTTCTGTAATAATTGACTATTATTTGATAGCGATATAGGTTAGGTATATTTAATTGAAAGTGTTATACAGCAGTACTATACCAATTAATATGTAAATAAATTCGCGTCTAATCTCCATTAAGACATAATACTTGCAATTCACTGTAATTTCCGATTCAATTATGTCAATTGGACATTATAATTTCTGTTCTGCAGAGACAATGCTTTTACGAATCATTATTTGTATACAGGGTGTCACCTGTATGTGTGCTGTTAGACGATTGTTAACTATACTGTCAATCTGAATTAGTGAAATTGTTTTCTAACTGTCTCTAAGTAATTCGAACTAATCTCCATTCGAATGCTACGTGCTAAATACAATTTAATTACTAGTAATGTAACAGGATAATAATTACAGTTACACACTAATTCCGACATTCGGTATTCTCTAATTATCGCAGCAGATTAATCAGCGATAGTGATACCGTGTAAAACAGGCTTTAAATCAAATTCGATACAATGGATTTTTAATACAAAGGTAATATTAGAAAGAATTATGCATTAATCTCGGTAAATGAAACACATAATCGTATTTTGTTCAATTTTCGTTAATACAAAAATCATGTGAAATATTTATTTTTATATATTTAGTAATATACTGCACTGAATATACTTATAAAAATAGACATTATTATTAGTCTCTGTAATGTACAAATAAATAAGTAATTCGTAAATAACTCGAAGTAATTTATAATATAGATTTTCCTATTTCGGAAATTCGGTATTTCATATTAAACATATGCAAATATAACAAGACATCATATATGTACTAAACAATGATATAGATTTTTCTTTTTTAAATTCAGACATGGTGTTCCAATTATTTTACTTAGATATTCAGCAGAGGAATAATAACTGAAAACATCTCATACAATTCCTAGTCTCGTATTCAGATGTACGTTGGTATAATGTTACGACAGATAACAGCATTGATAATTTTTTACCGTCCTATATGTTCTGTATTCTGATGGGAATATAACTCTTCATTCTTGTTAGAATATACGCGCGATCTGACGTTACAATTCTCTTGGACCATATTATTCAGCTATTTCTGATTCATGTTCAATTGTTACTGATGAATTCTTAAAACAAATGCATGCAATCCAAGTATTTGATATACTATACAGATTTAACATCATGATGTCTAAATCATGTTCTCAGTCAGATAAGTATTCTAATATATTCAATTCATATGTAAGTTCTCGACACTTTAATTTTTTTTAACTTAGTTTTATTTCGTAGCGTGGAAAATCATTAAAAATACTTCAATTAGCGCGTAAAATTCTCCTAAATGTATAATTTACAATTAAAACATTTAACGTAACGGCTGTGGTTAGATTTAAGGAATGTGTAATGGAAAATTCGCGGCTAAAATTAATTCTTATTTTCACGCTAAAATGAAAATGGAAAAACCACCGGTTTCATACCTGCGGATACTAGTCTCTCTTCCTTTCATTTTCTCTCTCTCTCTCTGTGTGCTTCTATCTCTTGAGAGAGTAACAGTATCCTTGATCGTAACGGACAATTTTTTCTGCCTTCATAACTCGCCACAGAAACGGTTGGATTAAGAAAGCAATATCCGTTAAGATTATGCGGAAAGTTCGTAAATCTTGCACAGCACCGTGAGACTCCGCTGACAATTTTTAACTACCAACCGAGCACAAGGAATAAATCTTTCCTATTTACAGTTTTTTCCCTTTTGTTTTCCTTTCTTTGTTGCGTTTATTTACCAGGATAATGTTACTTTATAAACTGCGTCGCACAAGTGAATTTTTTTCGGTTGCTGCTCTTGAAAAATGCGTTGAAAAATTGCCTGAATATGATTCTTCTTCTCTGCCATCTTCAAGATCAAATCATTATTTGATTAATATTACAAAAAATTGAAATGGGTGTTGTGCGTATATTTATTAATTCATGAATATACGATAGATGACTTGTTTTCAACATTAGACCCGGCGAACTAAATCTGCTAGTTACTATGCTTTATAAACTAAAATGGGCACTGTAAATCCCGAACTAGCGGGTTCTATAAAATGCCCTTATGGTTGCGGGGTTGTACTAGAGTTATCCGCATAATCTGTTTAGTTCTCCCGGAAGGATAATTTATTCGAGATACTGGTTCACTGGTTCAACTATAGAAGGTTAATGCCTAGTTAGAATGAGACGTTAATCCTACAACATATGAATATTGAATTAAAACGAACTTTTGTACCTGTGCTTTTTCTAATTTTCCTATCTCTTTACACGTTGATTAACGTTTGCATATTAGCATAATCTGGTACAATATTTCAAATAAATTACGCCTTTAACCTTAGATAACGTTAATAATACGTGATACGTTTCCGTAACGTGTGTTCAAATTATTTTCCATGTATTTTACAGAAACTATTCGGGCAAATGACACACGATAATGTTTTAGAATAAATGGATCATTTTAAATGGAGTCCATTTGCCGTTGGAAGCGTAGAATTTTGTACATTGATGTTTGGCGACGTGCATTTCAAATGATTTGCGTCAAGTCGAACGACAAGTAGCGGATGCGTAGTGTTTTTTCAAAGTGCTGTGATAAATAATCGATTACGTTTTTTCAGCCCTGTCAAACATGGGAATGGCCGAAAGGTATAGGAGGTGAGAGAATACTAGGCATTGCACTTAATATTTAGACAGAACCCTCTTTCCAACGATCGAATATATCGTTCTTTTCTACATGTGCCATGGAACTGAGAGTAAAACTGAATGTATTGTCAGAGGTAAATCTTTTGCGAAGAGTTCTCTTCTCACAGAATCCATTGGCACATAACAAATGTCAGTTAAATATTTACACAGGAAATGTACATTGTACATATTGGAAAATGAAATATTAACCGAATTGTTCCCAAAAGACACATTGTACGGAATTGCTTGTTATTGCACATGTAATTAAAACTAATTAATTGGGGGAAAACTAATGAATAAGTATATTTAAATTCAGTGGAATCTGCTTATAGCGAACTTGAACGGATTAGGAATTTGGTTCACTATAAGCGAGTGTACGAAAATATTTAGTATGTATTTAGTTGCGACGCAGTGATATGTTCACTATAAGCGAGTGTCCATTATATGCGGGTTCACTATAACTGGCTTCCACTGTATATGGTAAATGTCAATAATTATTTCATTACCTACAACTTAGGATTCAGATGCTTTATTCAAAACTAAATTCAATTTGGGAAAAGTTTCAAGTTTTAATATACAATAATTAATAATAATTATTCATAATTACTGTATAGTAATACTCCAGTAATACGCATTTTAATATTGGTTAATTTGTCTTCAAGGAATCATCGAAACTTTGCGTTCTTTTGGAGGATGCAAGAAAAACCGCCTTATAACGAATTCGGATAGGCGAATGTAGCGAAGTGTGTCTCTAGTCTGTACTAGTAGCATTTTATTTATTTATCTTAGTCTCCAGTGAGTATGCCTTGTGAACATAGACGTGTACCAATGTTCATCTATCACACTTTGCCAGGTGATAGATCACGTGACACTGCTGTTGCAACATATTTCGTACCTGGCACATCCACCTTGCACTGTACGTCAATACTAAAAACAACCAACACAAACCATAACCCAACTTCTAACAGAACATATGTAAAAAATCCATCTACTTCAATCCGGAACCAACTTTATAATCCATTTTTACATAATCCGTTTAAAACATGCATGTACACGAATTATGAAGTTGATTTTAGCCAGATTTAAAACACCAGTGTTTTAGTTTAGAAACATTTAACCCCTAAAACGCTTGTCGCAACAGTAATGGTACGCGGTGATAGAGTTAGAGGTACGTGTGTGTATATTTTGATGAGTTCTGTCAAGCGTTATTATTATTCATAATGAAACAAAGTTTGTAACTAAATGAACACGGTTTGTTTCAGGTCTCATTACGGCCTGCTATTTGTGATTAATGGATGCGGGAACAGAACAAAAAAAAAAACTCGTGAGTGCCGATGCCTGTATGTACTGATTAAGCGCTGTCAAATGGAGCGACATGCACTGATTATTAAAGTGCCCTTTCATTATAACAATATTGACGGCAGGTGTTTCCCCATATATATATATATATATATATATATATATATATATATATATATATACATATATATACAGGGTGGCCCTAAAATGCGTGGACATCGCTTAACCACAGATTCCTGGGTCGAAAATAAGACGATTTAACTAAACTTACCTATATGCAATTACGTTTCGTTTAGCTAGTATTCTGCTTCAAAGTTCTTTCAAGAAAAAGTTATTTTATCCATAACTACAGAACGCTTGGATCGATTTTGATAATATTCGGTACTGTACTTCTTACGGATGTAGGTCATCTTTTAAGGTGATATTAGTTATTATCAGTGGACCATTAGTGTACGAAACACGGATAACCCGGCATAAACCAGTCAAAAACTTTTTAATGTTAAGGCCAATAACTTTCAAAAAAATAGTTTCAGAAAGTGACATTCAATAGTAATTTTTTTGTTCTTGTTATCTGTAGTGATATCTGTTAAGGTTTAGACACAAAAAAATAAAATCTGAGGGACCGCGCACTGCATTTCATAAAAAAATGTCATCTAGCAGTCTGGTATTTTAAGAAATAAATGACGATATGATATTTATTAGTGCAATTATTTAGATTTCCTTATAAAAAGGAATCGCAAATATTTAAATCTGGTGAACGAGGTGCCCATTTTGCAAAAATTCAAAAGAAATCTAAATAATTGCACTAATAAATATCATATCGTCATTTATTTCTTAGAAAACCAGACTGCTAGATTACATTTTTTTATGAAATGCAGTGCGCGGTCTCTCAGATTTTATTTTTTTGTGTCTAAACCTTAACAGATATCACTACAGATAACAAGAACAAAAAAATTACTATTGAATGTCTCTTTCTGAAACTATTTTTTCGAAAGTTATTGGCCTTAACATTAAAAAGTTTTTGACTGATTTATGCCGGGTTACCCGTGTTTCGTACACTAATGGTCCACTGATAATAACGAATATCACCTTAAAAGAGGACTTACATCCGTAAGAAGTACAGTACCGAATATTATCAAAATCGATCCAAGCGTTCTGTAGTTATGAATAAAATTACTTTTTCTTGAAAGAACTTTGAAGCAGAATACTAGCTAAACGAAACGTAATTGTATATAGGTAAGTTTAGTTAAATCGTCTTATTTTCGACCCAAGAATCTGTGGTTAAGCGATGTCCACGCATTTTAGGGCCATCCTGGATATATATGTATGTATATATATATATATATATATATATATATATATATATATATATATATATATATATACATATATATATATATATATATATATATATATATATATATATATATATTTCTATGATGTTTACATTTACACCAATGAAACTGTCCTTTTGAAATTGTACATCCAAGTGTAATTTAAACCGATTGATTTCCAGTTCCAGTCGATTACGTAAACAAATATGTTTTAATCTAGATATCCCTCAGCCGCCTTTGATAATGATACCATTCCAATCGATGATCTTGATAAATTTGATGTGCTCAGATTAGAACCAGGAATAGTGTTTTAATGTAGAACATTCACCAATGTTAAGATTCTTCACGTAATATATTTATAATGGTAAATTGTACATCAGTAATAACAAATATATCACGCTATATCCGAATAATCTGTAATATGCGTGTACTCACATTAAATAATAGCTAGTATACCCTGTTCCACCATCATATTCCGGATTTCTTCATTCGTTTAGTGCTATAGCCTAACAATACAAATGCTGTGAAATATTTAATATATAATAGGATCCAAACTAAATTGTAACCTTTTTCACTATTCATTTTATAAATGGATCCGAATAGCCGTACTGAGCGTGCAGAATTATTAGTTTTATAACCAAATTCTACAAGAAATATGTTTACTTCAAGAAAGAAATTTGTAGGAGACTACTCGTGACAATTACTGCTTACGATCTTGTTCATTTGCATATTAAATAGATTACATCTCTCTTGCATTTCTCCATCCTCTTCTTGATCTTAGCTGAACTAAAATTCTGCGAAGCGAACGTGCACGATCATTGAAATTAAAAAATTTTCTTCATCATCCGTTTAAAATTTTATTTGCGTATCTCTTTAATCCGTTTATCTTGATTAAATTTTGTTCATTAAGTTCGTCTTGCATTTTCAAGTTTGTGACAAATTTGGTCATGAATATTTCTACGTGTTCAAGTTGAGCGTTCAGAATTTTAAGAACAGTAAATTAAAAATCTGGTGTGGTCACCACACTACTTTCTTATACTCAGTTTAAATTGGCACATATTTGACATTTCAAATGCGTATTTCTGTAAATATTTTGTCTTTGTTTTGTTTTCATAGCATATATGATATTTTAAATACATGCCAATATATAAATACATTTTACTCAAAATTGGATAAAGATAGAAGAAAAATGCATAGAACATTTTTTCTTAAGATTATTGTTCTCTATAACTTTTATTTCAAAACTTTTTCCATATCCCTTTCAGTTTCTCTAATAATTCTCAATGTTCGATTTTGATCTTCAGTAAACTTCCTCTTCCGGTTGTGCGATTATGCTAGAAATCTAATCAGCTCTTCATATAATCAAAAAACTTTTAAATACGAAGTTTCATTGTCCTGGCTTTGCTCGTTTTGAAGATAATGAACATACAGACACACATCCACACATCCACACATCCACACACACAGACGTCATGGCGAAAATAGTCAAAACGTATTCAGGGGACCTCAAAACATGTATTTCCATCAAAATCTCGCAATCGAAATTTTTCATGATTCCTATACTTTCTTTATACTATGTATAAGAAAGTAAAAATGTATAATGCTTTCAATAATTTAAATGAGCGAGTTAATATATAAAGATACTGGTACCCCCGTGTAAAAACAATAAATCATTGTTTTTTCATGTTTATAATTCATTAGTTTTTGTTGTCATGCTCTATTTTATTAGAACTTTCAAGTTTACAGCATAGCACAGCTTTAGATATTTGGGGGTTTCTACTAAAGGCAATTTACAAAGTTCTAGATGGTTTACAAAGTGTTTCTGACAGTAAACAATGATGTATGATACAAATCTTGTTTTACAGAACAAACTCAAAAGTAACTGTCACCCACAATGGAATGATCGATGCAATTGGAACGAAAAACTTTGTCTTTTTTTTGTCGTACAATTCAATTTTCGAACTGAACTAATGTATTTTACGCGTTACGTTACATGAATGAATAGTATAATAGTGATTGATCATAATATGAAATATAAATTTAAAATATTTAAAAAAAAATCCTTGTGAATTATGTATTAATATGAGATATGGGTTAATTTGAAATAAGTATGATTGGTTTATGCTTGAAACATCAAAACATGCTCATTATCCTTCTGCTTCTCATTAGTAAAGATATCAAAGCTAAATTTGGCTCATTGTGCTATTATCATTGTATTATTATTCAAGATCAACATAACTTTCTGTAGCTGACTTGTGATTCTTGTTTATATAGTATATGTACACAGAAACAAATTAACTTAACCCTCGAAATAATTATAACAGACCTGTGCTACAATTTTATTTTATAATCAAGAAAAATACAGTATTGAATTTTAAACAACCGTTCTTTAATGAATGACATGACTGTGTTTCTTTATTATTAGTTACAAGATCAAGCATCCAGATTCAATCGCACATAAGATCTACTAAATTTTACAATTTACCATAGTAATGGTACAAAAATACACAATTTTCCCTAGTAACAGTAGAAATTTTAGTAGATCTGTTAGTATGCAGCTGTGATTAGCTGTTGTTGTATATAAACTTTCTCACCTTCATTGACAGCATCACAATTCCTGCTGGTGATCAGCAGCAAAAGACTGACGAGACTCGTGAAGAACAGCCCTAGTACAGTGAACACCAGACATCGTTCTCGGCCCATCAGCAGTGTGTTCCGTCGTTTCTCCGACCGTGACTCCCGGTGCACCAGCGTCCTCGGAGACGCTCCAGTACCGCCGATCTGTACAACAGTGGCGACCGCAGCATCGCCAAGCAATGGACCGGCTGCCTCGTCCGCGTTACCGTTCTCGGAAGCGCGCAAGAAACCATTGTCCGTACACTTCCAACTGTTACCGATGACCGCGAGTTCTTTACCACCCTCGCTGATTGGTGACGGCATTTTCTTCAGTCACTCGTACCGACATCAGTGTCCAACCAACCCCGTCAATTCTGCAGCGTGCTCTTCTGATTATAATTGATCTTTAGTTGTACTTGTTGTTGGCAAAAGTTTCGGCCAAGTAACGGATCATCGCGTCAAGCGTGCACAATGATTGTGTGTGTGGAAAAAGTTTAATTGGGTCAAATATTGATCAGCTCACGTACACATCTTTCAATAACAGACTCGAGCCGGTTGTGGTTGACCATGACATTGAGTGTTTAATACAAGAAGTTCGTTCGCGTCGTACGTCAACTGATTTGCACTGTGTCGAATGGAGTTGCGCATGCGCGGATTGTACAGACAGTAGTAGTACTGGTAGTAGTAGTAGGGTCAGACAAGCAGACAGACAACGCACGTATGTTGGGTACGTGTGCAAATGTTACTTTTGCCGAACCGAACAGTACTGACGCGCTTGGCGAGCGGCTCTTGTGCTTATAACCGGTACCGTGCTGTGTCTCCCTCTACTAGGTACCGCTCTCTCCCACCTTTGAGGATGGTAAGGCGCCGCACCAGCGCGCACAACCACCTGCGGCGCTCGCCATCCAACACTGCACATGGCAAGCACCCCAAACACAAGTATCAACCCGTACTTCAACTGTGTTTCATGGTCTCCTCTAACCTAGCCCTTGAGAACTCTGAGTACTTCCCTAACCTGCAAGTTTATATAAAGTACAATGCAAGTACAATATAAACTAATACTGCAGGACGTTTCAATCAAGAAGTATTTAGAGGTTATGCTATATAGAGTCTCTTAGAGTCGTAGAAGTAAAAAGTAGCAGGATATTTGAGTATTGCAAGGCTAGACAAAATTTTATCGATAGATGTCATATTTTCACTTTAAAATGTTCGCGATTTGTGAAGAGTTATGCAAACAGGGTTATAAATCCCTGTGTGGAGGCAACCTTATGCACAGTCCTTTCATCCTGGCAGCTGAAGGAGATAACGATGCTGTGTAGAGATTTCCAAGGTATCATGTTACACACAACAGCTATATACTTCTCCGCGAATGTTGTATACCTTTTCGCTTTGAGCTGCACATGCCGTGCTTGTGCTATCAGCTGACTTTCGCCTCCCACAATCGATCTTTGCCAGTGGCGTCCATCCTCTCTCACCCCATACGCATTGGTTTAAATCAATCAGAACGAACTAATAAAAACTATTCATTGTTACACTTAAAATTCACGAAACAATTTGTACATATTCGTATACAAGTACATATGTAATTATATTAAATATTGTTGTTTTCGACTTTTTTTTTTAGCAATCCTCTACGCTACTGATCTTCTCCCTGGTAGGGTAGGGTAGTGATGTGTCCGGGGCACCGGGATATCCGCATTCCAGACGCGACCGTGCCACGCTTCAATGCTCCAATGTTCAGCGCACGTAGTGTGCGTGTATGTTCGGACGAATGATCACAGCAGAGCCGGACTTTGACACCGCCACCCGCTTCACATGCCCGACATTCAATCACGGAATTCAACCGTGACAGACGATTTCGTTACAGTAGCTGCAGATTCCCAATGAGAGCTTTGTAAAGCACAACAGATGACAACACAAGATGTTCTAGAAACTAAAATGGTTGTTGTAAATAGACATAGGTATTAGTTTAAGTTTTGTAGCATCTAAAATATAGTTTGCATCAGGAATAGCGCAGTTAGATGTAGACTGTTGCAGCTTTAGATAAATTATTTGTTTTTATAGCATTTGTCTCAAGTGACATTTAGTTCACAATTGTGTAAACAAGTTATTTACCTATAAGTATTCATTGAACCATATTAATACACCCAATCACACTTATTAATGAGTTAAATTACAACACATTTTGTTCATTTTGACCTTTATAGAACTTTTCTGGTTTTATTATAAAAATATAGCCATATGTTATCAACATACACTTGCATAATGGCCTATAATATGCTTTCTAGGTTATTTCAATGAAGGAAACGGTAATCAGGAAATGAAATATCTATAGAGCAGTTATATCATATGGTACAGCATATCATATTATGTATCATTTATTTAATACTAGCTTATTCATTGATTTTGTACCATACTGTACAATTTTATATTCTCTAGTTCTTAACAATCAAATGTTTCATGAAATATCTTTAGAAACCTCTTTAGTTTAAATGTGAAAGAAAATATTCATAGCTAAGTAATTCATCAGTAACATATTCATAAATAATTCCTCCAATTATAATGAATGAAATAATTAATCTATAGGGACAGATATTCTGAAAACATTATTCTAGTACTTATTATTAATCAAAATCAGTTATCTGGTAAATGTCGTGAAAATATTTGATATTTTTTCGGTAGACAAATGAAAATTAAAAAATGTTAATTTTTGATACCTCCTTACGTTGTTTACATTATATTTTCCGCTTGTCATGTGTTCTGATTGGACAATTCCAGGTAAAGCCTCAATTTATAAAGCTTATCCATCTCTGTCAACGCGCAAGATCTAGTCTCCTTTCTCAAGAACCTGTCACAGCATCATCTCAGTTAATAACGTTTCATATAAAAACACCCAGCATATCTAATATAGTATCCAACATCTGTTCAACTGCAAATGGAATATAATAACATAACTCGCAGTATACAAGTAAATGCTTTGTCATAAATAATTTTAATCGTGGAGAAATTAACGTTCCTTTGTACTATTCCTTCCAGAACAGCAACTACAATTTATTATGGAAACTACATTGAAACACTTCGTGTCGTCTTCTACTCACGGTATGCAATTTTCGAGCCAGAGAAAATGCATGCAGAATTCTAATTCTTCAATTACTTTTCGAATTTCGCAGCATTTCAAGATAAAGTAAAATGTCTCGAGTAATCTAGGGTGCTTATTATTTATTTAGTTCGGAAGTTGGCTGCAATGCGGATTTTATCTAGGGGAAAGGAGTATCTGTGATAAGAAATCATTGACAAGGTATCAGTGTAATTTTTCAGAAACAAGGACTCAAATCTGCTGACCTAACATTATATTTTCTATGTAAACGTTTATTTAAACTTTCGAAATGAAAAACTCAATGAAATTTTCCTAAACTCGTGCCTGTGTTACATCGCTTGCGCAATTCGTTCTAACTCGGTATGACAGCTGGTTTTTGTGGTTAGGTCGCGTGTGGTCACCTGATGTTACTATACTATAATCCAATGTGTATGTGTTAGGGGTCTATGTTATGTGTGTGTGTGTGTGTGTATTTGTTTGTGGACAATCTATATGTATACATGTGTGTAATCACCTCGAATCCAGAAGAGAACTGTATCCGCTTTGTTACACGTTGGACCCGCCGTTGGTGTTTACCAACACATCGCTAATTCGCATTATCCACAAAACATTTCACTTCGGAACCAAATTATACGCCGCTACTCCCAACGCAAAATAATATCTAGCGATTTTTAATTAGTCCATACATACATACATGTAGGTACGTAGAGAACATGTTTCATTAGGAAAAATTAAATTAAACTTGCATGAATAGAAAATTCAGCCCTTCATTTCAAGTTCTTGTTCATGTTTTTTTTTTTTATTATTATTTATGTATGAGTGTAATCATGGCAACTTGGTTAAATATTAGCTTAGCTGAGATAAATACTATTATTATAAATATAAACATACGCGAATTTATCTTATGTTTAATTGTGCTACGCCGGATACCGAATACATATTGTGTATATTATTCTGCAGCTACTAAAAATGTTGAATTTTTTCGAATAATTTTTATTTGAAAGGTTGTTTCCGAATATTTTTCATCTTTATTCTACAACTGAGGCTTTCTGAATTATAATGGATTATTCTTAACGCTTTTTCAAATTTAATTAACTATTTTCAATTACAATTGTAATACGTTTTTGATGCTGAAACTGTTCCACCTTATAGAAATTATTGTATCATAATTTCTGACTAATTATTAACTAATAAATTGGTAACTGTATGGTTCATACATTTATTTACATTAAGGTATGCATAATTGACGGAGCAAAATATACCGTGATATTACTTATTATTCCTGTTGAACACACTGATAAGCTATATAATTACTTGTACCGAGTATGTAGTAATTAATTTATGCAGCAATCACCATTCAATGTACACCGCATAACCGCCCCCATATCGAATCAATCTCTCGGGCAGTATAGGTTACTGATGCGTACATCCCTACGGGAATGTCACCCCATTTACCACGCCATCAACACGGCACTGTATTGTTTAAATTATGCACTAGCGTTTGACGGAGAAACAAATGCAAAATTAAAGCTTCTTATATTGTCAATGTCACAGAACTCTGTATATTTACTTATTTTGAAAATGTTATCAACAGAATATCAAAATAACTAAAATAAATAAATAACACCAACCTTCTATATTAATATTTTATTAGCTGTAAATTATAATCAAGAATGAAAATCATGAATTTGCTTCATTTATCAAAGAAATAATCTAAATACAACTCTACAATGCATTCACATTACGTTTTGACAGTTTGAACACAAATAATTTAGGTTAAGATATAAGTATGTATCACATAGTAAAAAAAAAAACTGACAATGGAAACAAATACAATATTACAAATTGCTATTCTTTTGTTTAAATATCACATTAATAACGTTCGGAAAATTCTCTAACACTTTACATAACCATGATTGGAACACTACATTATTTTATGATGATTTTGGTCTATCAGGTGATCTGAAAAACAATTCAAATTAAAACAGCAACAGATTTAATGATAATTAATCACACACACAACACGTACCTATCATTTTTTTTATTATTGTGTTCAGTTTCTGTTGTCTTACAATGTTTTCGATTTGCAAGTAAAGATGGCGTCCAACTGAAAGCAGAACTTCCGTCTCGCGATGGTTCAGGAACTGGTGCCGGCACGGGCCTTGGAGGTGACGGTGTACGATTTTTACCAATTATTGGTAATTTTGCTCCGGTGCGGAATATACTACCAGTTTTCTTCATCGCATCGGCGTCAAAGTTAATCGAACGAAATAGAGTTTCAAGCGGACACAGATCACCCTTGAACGATGAAAACAAAATGGCCACAAGTTACTTGACACTGACATTAAATACCACAGCATTTTTTCAACAATATTCTAAACCGAAATCGCGTGGAAGAGGTAACATATTTACCTGTGAATTTGACGGAAGTGGTATCGTCTGTTCAATCCATTTATTGACAGATTCATTGGCAGCACTTCTGCTGTTGGGTAAATAGGTATCTTCGCGCGGGCGATATTTACCATTTAAAGCTAAACACAAATAACATTCTGCTGATAATCGTGGTTAAAGAATATTTTATTGAAGATATTTACCTTTACGCATACAAGTTGACATAATCCTAGGATTAACTGGGGCTGTTGTAGTGCGCAATGATGGCGCAGATGACGTTGACGGTAAATCCAGTGGATTTACTTCATCCGAAGTTCCAATAGTAGCCAAAGCAGCGCTGATATTGAAATCAGCGGAGTCTAGGAAATTTTTCGTCCGAGTTTTTTTCGGTTCTCTATTAACAGCAGTGCCTAAAAGACGTTTCAAAAGTGGTTAACATATACAGTAACTCTTCGTTTAACACAAATCGTGCGCTTTCAGAGCGCTGAATCAAACAGGGTAATACGAGATGATTGTCTAGAAATTAATCCGTAATTTCCGTAATTATCAACGCAAATTCGGTGCTTTTTATGGGTACGCGGAAAGATCGCGTTATTTCGAATCAGCGTTGAGCGCGTATCGTTAAGCGCGGGCGTTAGTAAACATGTATGTTTGTAAATGTGTATTCGTACTGGTATTTTTATACGGCATAGCTGTCCATGGACAATTTCCCGGCGATGACAAGTTCGTCGACGATGTGTTGTTTCGATCCTGCAGTTCGAACAGATGGAACAGCATGACGTGCTCGTCCAAGGGTTCAGTGGTTGGGTCCCAGGCCCGGTGCGAGCTCACACGGCCCGACGGCGGTTGCAGATGCATGTCATGCGCCATTGAGAGTTCTGCATACTCGACATCGTTCTCAGCTGTTGGCACATGCAAACACGATAGCAAATAAGAACTAACACCAGATGTAATCATCATTCAATACTTTATAAGATGAGGATCAATTGTAATTTCTATCCTGTAGTATTAAGATTATTCGGCCGGTAAGCATATATGTCGAGACTGTTTCTTTAGATCGAGATTTAATCTAGAAACCTGGCATATTAAAAACTTGTTCGGAACAAATGCAGTTTGATTGGCATTTTCGAAAGCTCTGGATCGGCTTTTAGAGTTGCGTGGTAACAATTATAAACGCACACGAAAAGAATCAGTTTCTAAATCAACTGTTGTTTCAACAATCCACATCTTATAATAAGTGCCGAGGACATTGAAAAGATTATAGTATCGAATCATGCTCTGTTTCTATCAAGTAATTTTACTGAAATGTCGAATTAAAATCAGCACTATACTCTCAAAAGTACGTTGCAATATATCATGAATGCAGGTACGATATTGTTTAGAGATTTCAGTTCATCTTCAACATCAGCGTTTTGCGATATGAACCGATTTTGTAGATAATACAATGCAGTTAGTCAAAAACGACTACGAAATATTAGAGTAAACTGATATAATTTTATATTTATTTCAAAACACAAGAAACATATCTTTGTTCTTAGCAAGCAATTTAACAAGTTTCTTTGTCCAATTCGGTATCTTTCACAACATCCGGTGACAGTTCTCTTTCGGGTCCCGATCTCGCCGTATCTAGTTCAGGTTGAATTTCTTGCGTAACTAAATACGTACATAATATGTTAGCTTGAGAAAAACAACATTCGTAAATGTTAAATCTTAGCACATTCATACAAAAAATACACTGGCTGCACTTCAAACAATTTACCTGACATGGTCTCTACGTCAACATCGTTTTCATCGTTGGAATTTTCATCTAAAATGCCCATATTTCCCTCGGGATGTTCACATTCATCCAGAAATACTTCTCGTTCACTGAAATCCTGAATGAAACAACACACAATCGATTTTTAACACTTCGATATGAACACTGCACTGGTTATATCGATAAATATTACACGTACGCCACTGTCGCTACTGCTGCTGCTGTTTGGATGGAAAGTGTTCAGTAAATTTGGCGACGACAATGACGACGGCAAGTTCAACAGATGTCTGTTGTTGGTCTCGCTATGCGAATGCACCGGGTTGGACAAGAGCAACGTAGCCGAAGGTTGTTTGGTGGGATTCTTCGACCGTGCTGACATTGTCGACAGGGTAGAACTGGATTCGACAGCTTGAGCCGCGGTCTCGACATCCATTCCGTTTGGCACAGTTTGATTTGAGGTTGGAATGCTATGAATAGATCTGTTAACGAGCAAACAACAATGCGCTTTATAAGTTTCTATTGAATTGTGACGTTTGTAGAATGTATAACCTAGAAGTCGATGGCACTGTATCAAGTAAGCGTGATGATAACAATGTATCACCACCACTGACGCCGGACATGTTGACAGCATTCGCGTTAGCATTCAACGTTGCAGTGACTGCGTTTCGGGATATCTCCACAGCTAATCTCTATAACAAGAACATTTATTACGCTACATTTGTACAGAACCATGTGTAGATTCTATGCAGACCTCTTTTAATTCGTTAATCTGCGATATATACTGGTTCTGAACCGTCTGTAACTGGTTGATGTACCATTGTTGATCCCTGCATCTTTGGTAGAACGTCGGTGGACGAACTTGAAACCTGCATGTACATTTTCAACATATTCACACGCATATATATATTGGTTCATACATCTACCGTTATTTTGTTTAGTTCGGCTGCAATTGAAATTATTCAAACTTACCGGAGTATGAGTGTATCTGTTTCAGTGTTCAGGTAACCTTCACTAGCCAACAGATCCAACCGAAAGAACCTGTTGTAACCCCAGCACTCGCCAATCTCGAAGTCAGACGCAAACTCTCGCACAATGTTCTTGGAAGCATCGCGTGAAGCCTGGTGGATCATTTCTACACGATACTCGTACCTGAAACACGAGCAATTTCTGTTATATTTCCTGCTGCACAGAAGAATAATAGTATAAACTTCAGCTCAGTGTATATTTATCTCCGTACTTGGATGTTTCTGGAAGACCAGCGCTTAGTTCCAAGAACACGGACAGATAGTTCCCGCGGACGATACCATTCCCGTCTGGATACACTTTCAGCCGCCAGCACAACCCATTCATGTGCATTGGTGTCGAGTACACGGGATCAGCTTTGTGCTGGAGCTGTGTGAACTGTTGCATCACGAATGTACTGCTTTCGTAGCCTGGCACAATCTCACTGAAACACACAAACACACAAAATAGACTTCCACCTTAGATTGTGATCATACACAAGAGATTTTTCCCAATAAAAATGATTATTTATACACGGGAATGTTGAAAAACAATATGCGATCCGCTTGTCAATGATTCTAACTAACTTAAATCTACTTAAAGCGATAGAAATAAGTTTATTCTTCGAAGTCATCGTTGCAGAACATTTATAGCACTTTCTGCATGCATATTTTGTACTATTTGTTGCATACTTGCCTGTGAAAATCTGCCGGTACAGGTGCTGTAACAAAACTCGCCATCGGTTTCTTCCGAACAGCATGCACCATACGAGATAGTTCGCCACTCTTTGATATCAGCTCTGAGCGCGTGCACGTGTGCAGCTGATGTTCGACTTCGTGTAACAAATGTTCCAGCTGTTCCGTCTCCTGTGTGAGTGAGTCTTTCTGTCCCATCAACGTGAGTAGTTTAGACTTGAGCTGTGTATCCAGCCGAGCTATCATCAACTCTACGGCGTTCCTGATCTCGCGAACTCGTTCATCTTTGGCCGATCGTACAGATTCTACATTGCGTTCCTGGTAATACAAAAGATAGCACAGATTTTTTGTAGTTACACATGTAAAATTAAGGTTAGTTTCGAGTATTTATATCTTCGGTTATTCGTTACAATCTTACCACTTCTTGTACAATACTTATGAGTTCCATCAGACGTCTCCGTAGTTGGGCAACTTCATCTTTGATCTGTGTTATATGCTGCTCGTAAACTTCTTCGAGCGGTTTGAACGTGTGGCCCGAATGAGTACCGCCCCAGAGAGCACACTGATGACAAATACAACAGCGACATGTCCAGCAGTACACGGATAACTTCTCCAAATGTGTAGAACATCTAAACAGACACAAAACAAACTACAAAACTGAACTGTATTCTTCAACAAAGAGTAAATATGTGCTGTCATACATATTACTTTCGATATCGGGAAATCTATTGCGAATAGTTTATTTAGTATAATATGTTTTTTCACACTAGCTCTACCTATTATTACATTATTGTAATCTGCACCTGTCTCTTTCGGATTCATCAAGCCGCGATGAATTGATCCCGGCTGCTTGCAGCGTATCCAACTGCTGAGTGACTTCTTCCACCCAACGGCAGTTGACAAGTTCGTGCAAGTGCAGGCTGGCACGACAGTGCGGACACTGTGATCGTTGTTCCGTCAACCAACGTCTGATGCAAACATAACAGCACAACTTCGAACAGTGTGGACAAAGATGTGCATCGCGCAATTTTTCCATACAAATGAAGCATCGAAACACTTCGGCCAGTGTCTAAACAACATAAACAACAACTAAAAACCTCGCTGGTGTAAGGTTAAGGCCGACTTACATCTTGCATGGTCCAACAATCCTCCATTCTTAATAATAATAATAATTTAACGTCGACTTTTGCAAAAACGAAATCATAACAGATACCGTAAACCAAAAATTTGGAATAATGTCAAAATACAAATCTATGGTTACAAATAGAAATTTTTTAGAGTGCTATCTATTTTCCAGTATTTGATTATTTTTGACAGGAATTCAGCATGATAATTTTGTTTTTTAAATGATGGAAGAATTTCATTTGACTGGAATAAAAACTGAAAGCATGCATTTTTGGTGTGACTTGGTTTGAAAGAAGAGATTAAACAAAGGATCCACAGACAATAACAAAAACAACTTTTGTAATTAACATAAAAAAGGTGACTAACCTCGACGCTGTGATCGTCATGTTTTAAGCCAGTTTTATTTCTTGAAGGCATTATGATTGATACAATTCTTGAGATATATTCTGTTGTAGATTCTATTTACAATCTGTATTATTGCACAAGTACTCTGGTATATATAATTTCACATTTCTTTAATTTGATTAAGTTGTTGATGGAACTACGCTCGCATCAACCAGCAATTACAATTTACTGTTATTTATATGAACTAAGAAACGTCATGTCCTGACCCGAACCCTGTTTCACAGACTGACGTTTGACATAGCGTGAATTTTCGTTCTGCCGATAGATGGCCCAAGCACAATCTACAATAAGACACAGAGCCGTACTAGGCATAGCAGTTTTTATACTGAAATATATAACCAGCAACCAGCATTACAGTTATGTAATGCGAGAAGTTTATATTTATTAAAATTATTATATTTTTCTAACATGGTAATAATGAAAACTAAGATTCGTACATAGTTTTCTAAAATATATTCTAATTCATATGACATAACGCAGCGTTAATTATATTAATGTTTATTTATACATGTAATCATTCAGATAATATACTACATTTAAATTACACAGCATTTTTAAACTGGTACAAAATAATTAAATGTGTTGAAACAGCAGCTACAATCTGCAAAAATTCAAGATTCAAATTCCAAGTTATTTCATCATTCATTTACATGTTACCGTATATAGCAGAGTGTTGTCAATTACAAATAATCCATAAGCGGTAAATTTTAATTTACGAAGATTAAGAAGTATAATAGATGTTGATATCTGCAAAAAGAATTGATTTTAATACATAAATATAACTATAATGTAATTCATAATACCCTCTGTTCTAGTTCACTGCTGCAATTATTATATCGGACATCATTCAATACTGTAGCAGTTTTATTCGCCTACATTCAAAACACAGTTGCATAAAAATTCTTATATCATCACACATGTAATCATTCCCATCCGACCCCTTTCAGTTACATTATCTCAGTAGATCTCATTTTCTGCCAAGATCCATGATACTAACCTCTGTGCAGCATGATTGTAAGTTTTGAACGAGCAATAAAATCTGTCCAATATTATACGCTGTAAAAAAGAACTTGTTGAACATCATAAGCGTTAGTTCAATTCTACTGGCTTTGGCATTCATTACGTCATAACCAGTAACAGTGATAGATGTGAAACAGGATAAAATCATCAGAACTAAATGTTTATTATATATGGAATTAATTGCAGTACACAAATTGTACAGTTCCCCGTGTATTTTCATCAGTTTCTTCAGATAAACAATATTGTTTCTTTCCCAGGTACTTGATACTGTCATTCTAGTCAGCTGTCTGCGCAGATCCGTGTATTTAAATTCATGGTTAAACATATCTTTCAACTTGTCATTAATCAGCGAATATTTATATTTGATGTCAAACAAGATTACAAGCACGTAACAGGGATTCATTCCAGAAATAGTAAGTAGGATATCGTAAAATAGTATTATTCTGTTTTTCAGTCGTTTTCCAAGTTCAAAGCAGTGTGAAATAAGAATAAGAGACGACAGACATAACCTCATTACGGAGTGACATAAGGAATACTTCCGAACAAGTGCGTAATCAATGCGAACGTTGATTTGTTTAAACTCTTTGTCAATGTCTTGTAGACTTGTGAAAATGTGAAATATCTGTTGTCGATGCAGGTGGAATAAGGTGATGCTGGAAATTGCTAGTACAATGACGCTGTAATGTTGTGCACTGCCCGTTACTCTATCGACAAGATCCAGATGACTGAGCTGGTTGCACATGTAAGTTTCGAGATAGAAATATAATTGAGCCAGTATTGCATACTGTATTATGTTTATAATAACATCCTTCTTTGTCACAACCAGCTTGCATGCTTGCAATGATCCGTGTACCGAGTATGGAGTTATTGCAAGAATTTTACACACTATGAACACTGGTAATATCGCAGAATGTAAATCGTTAATTTCTGTAGGCATCTTAATCGTTTGTTTGAGAATCTGTTCACTATTTTAACTCGTGGTACATTACTGATTCAATATTACTATCATAGAACGTATTTGATTAAGTTTTATATTATAGTTCCAACAATTTTCAGCTATAACTTCGTTATGGTAAAGTTCTGAAGTACTGGAGGTTGAACATAATTTATAGTATAAAATGCACGTTAAAAAAAGTAAAAATCGATCCTTGAAATGTTTATCTTCATAATATCGTTATGGTTTGCACATAATTTATTAATAATATTGTGATAAATGGAAATTAAAAAGCAAATTGTCAATACTGACATATTAAAAAAATTGCATCTAATTACACGCAAAACAATTAACTAAATTGGAATTAGTAGTTGATAATGAAATACGAATTGTGTTTCATTATCTCTTGATTAAATTTGAAATAGAATAGTCCAATATTAAACGGGTAAGTTATTAATTTTTCATTCAATGATAATTAAATTATTTTGTGACACAAAAAGAAATAAACATTTTCTAATCATTATGTATTCGGAGCTGTTATGTTTGTAAAGTATATTTAGCAAGCAATAATGGATTTGCACTCGGCAATATCACCAATTTACATCATCTGTAAGATTCTGGCTATAACTCCGTATTCAGTTCACAGAACTTTCACTAGTTGTGAGCTAGTAGTCACGAAACGGGACATGATTATTAGCATACTGCAGTACATATCGCTGATTGCATATTACATTTATGCCTTATACTTCGAACAAGTAGTCTTATTGCACGGCGAAAAGGAACTGGACATGGTAACGAAGGTAACGCAACATTATGCCATTATTCTGCTGGCAATTTCAAGCTTGACTTTCTTCCACATTCACAAGCAGGAGATATTCGCTATTCTAACGAACCTCACCGACATTGCAAACGAATTGAATCGTCTGAACATTGTCGTCGAGTACAGAATTGTACGACGATTTTGTGTTATTCACGCAGGAATCAGGTTGTTTCTGTTTGGTTCTATTGTCGTTTTACATGTGTTTGGCTTGTCACTTGGCTTGAATATAACAGTTATGATGTTGTACAATATAATGGTCATCGTTACATCGATGAATCCTTCTTATGTGTTTGCACTGTTGTTTGACATCAACTACAAATACTCGCTCATCAATACCAAGCTGAAATGCATGTTCAACACTCAGACCAGTGACATTGGCAATCACATTCAGCTGTCTAGAATCACAGTTATCGGTGTATCAAATGCTCCGGAAAGAAATGAGATTGCTGTGCTGAAGAATCTTATAAACATTCACGGACGATTGTACGATTTGTGTCAAACTCTTAATTCCATGAACAATGTACATTTTGTCGTTATACTGTTGACATGTTTCATTGCAACAGTTGTTGCTGGTTATGATATAATTAAAGAAATTGATGATGATCGGTTAACTTTTGTTTTCCTGATCAATATGAGCAATTGGGCTCTATACAATATCGCACACGTGATATTGCTAGTACAGAATCTTGAAGCATGTTGTTCACAGGTGAGTTTATGATTAGATTAAACTTAGTGAAGAAATTACTCATGTCCTCCAAATATATACACTACTGTATTAGGAATTTATATTATTTATAGGCAAATGAAACTGTTACAATATTGAATGATATCCGATACAACAAATGCAGTATGGAACTTGAAGAACGGGTAAGACAGTATTAATATTCTATGTAATAATTCATAATTTTGTCTATGTTTGCAGATAATGACGTCTGTAATGTTACTAACTCATCATAGGTTAGAATTTACAGCGTATGGACTATTTAGAATAGACTGGAGCCTTTTATATACGGTAGTTATAAAAGTTAGGTTATAACATATACATTATGGTAAAACTCTAATGTTTTACAGATGATAGGTGCGGTTTCAACATATTTAATTATTTTGTACCAGTTTAGAAGTGCCATTTAACTCAACTGTCCAATGTTTGTAAACCATATCTATAATAATTACTGTGTATTCGTTCTTAAAATATAATCTATAACTGTTTCATTTTCTTATTCTGTGTGGATTCATTTGAAAACTTCTCCTATTTCTTTTAAATATTTACAGCGAATTTATTCCCGAATGTGGGAATTGTTTTGATATATTCTATCGTATAGAGAATCCTCATACAAAGAAGTCGAAAGAATTCCATTCTAGAGACTTTAGTGCCCTACTCATTGTAGTTTCCAGAAATTGATTGGTGTATACAATAAGTACTGCTTCACCAGGACAATTCTAACGATTTTTCATAACTTGTGAATATGATTTTATAGTAATCTTTTAATTAAATAACTATAAAATGTATGTAATTGCACATTTTTATTAAATTATACCAGGAATATTCATAGATGTTTCGTTCTTTTTCGTCATTGTTTTGGCGCCCCAGTTGTGTTGGTATTGTTACGCCACTGTCTGTAAAAATGCAATTAATTTATGTTCCATTAATGTAATGAATGTTTAGAAGTACATTAACATTCATGTACTTTTTTCGATGTATTTGTAAGACTGGTGTCGTACAATATGGTAACCGAAATTAGCGATTTGCATTCTGCCATCTTTCCATTATATATAGTATGCAAAATGTTTGCAATAACTCCGTACACCGTACAAGGCCCACCAAAATGTTGCAGATTAGTCGTCACGAAGCAAGATTTGATTATAAACATAACGCAGAATATACTGTTGTTCGTGTATTATATGTATGAACAAAATCATTACATAGTTTCCGAAACATCGAAAAGTGTTTTAGATATTCTAATAGAAATGACGGAAATTGGCAGTAATACACTGTTGGTTATTTCCAGTCTAACGTTTTTTCATATAAACCGAAAAAAAATATTTAATATATTGACAAGTCTAACACACATTGGAAAGGAATTGAAACAAATGGCTATTGATGTCGATTACAGAATTGTACGAAGATTTGGATTGATTGAAATGACAAAGAGGTTATGTCTGATTGGTTCCATTGCAATTTTTAACATTTTGGATTATGGTTCAGAAATACCGTTTTCATATTTGGTACTGTACAACATCATACTGCTTATTACAACAATGAATTTCTGTTATGTGCTTGTTCTGCTGTTTGATATCAGATATAAATATTCGTTAATCAATGCAAGTTTGAAACAAATGTTCAATTATGGGATATATAGCAAACGCAGCCAACTTTCTGGCAATATTACGAGCAGAATATCAAGTTCTTCTGAAAGAATAATGGTTGCAGCGTTGAGGAAGCTTATAAATATCCACGGAAGATTAAATGAATTATGTAAAGCAATAAATACCATATACAACGTACATTTAGTGTTACTATTGTTGACATGTCTCATTGAAACTGTTATCTGTGGTTATTTTGTAACGAATCTTCTCGATGAAGAAGATAACACACTTCAAATAATAAATGCGTGCATCTGGACTGTGTATTATTCTGTTCAAGTGTTAATTTTAGTGCACAATGTGCAAGCATGCTGTGCACAGGTAACGACACTGAATTGTTATTATAAGAATAGCATTTTATTCTAAATTGCATTTACAGGCAAATCAAACTGTCAGTATATTGAGTGATATTCGGTACAGTAATTGCAGTAGTCAGCTGGACGAAAGGGTGATAATAATAACGATTTTTGTATTATGTATTACATTATATTATTATATTATTATTATTATTAGTAATATTCTCTTGCTTCTAGATATCAACATTTGTAATTCTTCTAAATCATTGCAAGCTAAAGTTTACCGCGTATGGACTATTTACCATAGACAACGCTCTTCTATATTCGGTAACGAAATCTACAAGTTTTGCATGCAATAATTTGTTGTATTTCCATTTTATTTGCATGTCTAACTGTACTTTGGTACTTTTCAGATGATAGCTGCTGTGTCAACATATATAATAATATTGTGTCAATTTAGAAATGCAGTATAATTCAAATTTGGTATGATATCAATGTCATTTATGTATTATTATTAATAAATAAAGTTTGTTTATTGAACTGTTCATCGTAGTAGCAATTTCCTTCAAGCCAAAATACTGATCATCTAATTAGATGTTTTTAATTCGCTGGCCTCCAGTTTCGAAAACAGGTTCGATACGATGCTTAAAGTTTTCACACAAAATTCCGTTTGAAATTACTCCCATTTTTCTGTGTTATTATTATCATTAGTCATTGAAAAGTTAGCAATTTATTTAAATGTGGAAGTTTACAGAAATTGATTGGTGTATACAATAAGCATCGCTTCACCAGCACAATTGTTCAAAATCAATTATTTTTTGTGATATATACGTTTTACTTTTGAGCTAGTTCTTCTAGTTTTATTAAAATGTTTTTAAAACTGGTGAATATGTAGTTAAATAACTATAAAATGCATGTAATTAAATTTATTAAATGTATTTTAGATGTTTTATATTCTTTCATCATCATTTTGGCGACCCAAATGCATTAGGCATAATTACGCCGCTATCAATAAACGTATTATTAATTTATATTCCATTAATGTATTGGATGCTTTTAGCGTTGCTAATTGTATGATAATTAATTTCTTACTTTTGTCGATGCACTTGTAAGAGTAGTGTTGTGTAATATGGTAACCGAAATTAGTGATTTGCATTCGGCCATCTTTCCTGTTCACATAATATGTAAAATTCTGGCAATAACTCCGTACACAGTACACGGCCCACCAAAATGTTACAAACTAGTTGTCACGAAGCAAGATTTAATCATAAACATAACGCAGAATATACTCTTGTTTGTGTATTACATTCACGAAGGAAATAATTATATATTATCAATGAAAATGGAGCACGTTTTAGATATTCTGATAGATATGACGCAACTTTTTACCATTTCGCTGTTGACAATTTTCAGTTTGACGTTTTTCCATATAAACCGAAAGCAAATATTCGGTATAATAACAAGTCTAACAGACATTGAAAAGCAACTGAAACAAATGCATATTACTGTTGATTACAGAGTTGTGCGAAGATTTTGTTCGATTCAGATAACAATGAGGTTATGTTTGATTGCTATGACTATAATTTGTGAAGCTTTCGATTCTCGAATAGATTTATCAATGTCGATCATGTACAACATCTTACTGGCAATTATAACAATGAATCTTTGTTATGTGCTTGTTCTGTTATTTGACATCAGGTATAAATATTCGTTAATCAATGTCAAGTTACAACAAATGTTTAGTTATCCGCCAAACATCGGACACTGCCAATTATCTGATATTATTAAATTACCAAGTACTTCAGAACAAAGTCAGGATGCTGTGCTGAAGCGTATTATACATATTCATGGCCGATTATATCATTTATGTAAAACAATCAATACCATATACAACATTAATTTCCTGGCAATCCTATCTACATGTTTCATTGGAACTGTTAATGCCGGTTTTTATTTAATGAATTTTGTGGATGAGAAAAAAGTCTCAATTAATGTTATAGTGAATGTGTGCATGTGGACTATCTATAATACTGTTCAAGTTTTACTTCTAGTTCACAATATACAAGCTTGTTGTACGCAGGTTAGAATTATCAGTGTATATTACAGAATTAACGTTTTAAGCCCGTATGACACGGTCAATGTTTTTGTACATTTTTAATGTCAATTTTTAAGTTCAATTTTTCTGTATGCAACGTATACAAGATTTTCACTTTGTGAGCATGCGCAGTTGTCGAGACTTTTTGTTTTGACAGTTTGAAATGGTTAACTATTTTTTTACGAACTAACCAAACTTTGTCAAATATTGAAATGGATTCAAGTGAGGACGAATTATTAATTATTAGCAGCATTAACTACTGTTACGGCTACAGTCTATTAATAACGAAACTTGCGACCATGACATTTTATTAAAAGAAAAACGTTTGACGTTTCAATCAGCTATCACGCGCTTATGCGCATCTTATTTGCGCAATTAATTGAAAGAAACATTGAAGGAAATAGAACCAGTTCTATTTTTTAATATACATTAAAATTGACTAAAACATTGAACTACTTTACGTGTATGATACGTTCAATTTTTGACTTTGTAAAACATTGCCATTAAAAATGTACAAAAACATTGACCGTGTCATACGGGCTTTATTGAATACGAGTATTTCATTTACAGGCAAATCAAACTGCTCACATATTGAGTGATATCCGGTACAAGAATTGCAGCAATGATTTGCACGCAAGGGTGACAAAAATAATGATTTCTGTGTCATGTAGTGTAGTAATTTTCTCTTGGTTCTAGATATTAACATTTATGAATCTTCTGAATCATCACAAGCTAAAATTTACAGCGTATGGATTATTTACAATGGACCAGGCTCTTCTATATACGGTAAATTGATAAAATATGAAACTCTATGATGTGCACATTTTCGGTAATATACAATCTAATTCGAAAATACGTTTCATTGCGATAAATCAATGCGGCGTTGGATAATTGTAAAATGTAAAATTTTCATCAAATGAACATCAAATTCATGTTTCCGTCAGTGATCGTGGATTAATGTGAAATACTTCAAATTTATTTGACGTTGTTTTGATTCTTAACGAACATTGATGCAGCGTTTGAAGCATTGTACATTTTTTCATGACTATCATGGACAAATTTCAATGATTTGAAGTCTGACGTGATGTAAAACGCACTTAAAATAAGTAAATTCTGTCCTATTTCTAACAAATCGAAGACTCTTCAGTAAGCCTACGATCAATTGGGCTCATTGCAAGAAGCAAGAATTAGACTAGGCTAATTGGACAGAATCTTCTTTTTTTTTAAATTACGCCATAATTAAAAGAAACATTCGAAAATGAAAAGTTTATTACCAAATCTGTCTCGTAGGTACATGCATACAAAATGCCAATGAAATTTCTAAATCCTTTACGAAATATGCGTATAAATCTGTTAAAACTATACCTACAAGTATTGCACGCCATAACTGGTTGCACTTCCATTTTATCTATAATCCTATCTTGTAAATTATATGTTTCAGATGCTAGGTGCAGTTTCAACACATTTAATAATTTTGTATCAATTTAAAAATGCTGTTTAATTCAAGTTTAGAATGAAATTAATGTGGTTTATGTAGTAATATTAAATGAAGTTTACATATCGTGTTTTTCACAATCATTTACTTGTGTAATCCTATATCTATATGGTCATTAAAAGATCAATATACTTAAACGATCATAACTCCTGACGTATTATAACTGTATTTTATGCATCCTTTAAATTTACTACATATTTTTCAAAACTTATGAACACGTTGTTAAATAATTATAAAGTGTAGGTACTTATACATTTTTGTTAAATTATAATTTTTTCATCATTTTGGCGCCCCGGTTTTATTGACCTAACTACGCCACTGTCTGCAAACATATTATTAATTTATATCCATTACGATAATGAATGTTTTAGTATTTACATTATCTCGTGTTACTCGCTTCAATGCATTTGTAAGAATAGTGTCGTACAATATGGTAACCGAAATTAATGATTTGCATTCGGCCATCTTTCCAGTGTATATAATAAGCAAAGTTCTGGCAATGTAAACGTATTATTAATTTATATTCCATTAATGTATTGGATGCTTTTAGCGTTGCTAATTGTATGATAATTAATTTCTTACTTTTGTCGATGTACTTGTACGAGTAGTGTTGTGTAAAATGGCAACCGAAATTAGTGATTTGCATTCGGCCATCTTCCCTGTTCACATAATATGTAAAATTCTGGCAATAACTCCGTACACAGTACACGGCCCACCAAAATGTTACAAACTAGTTGTCACGAAGCAAGATTTAATCATAAACATAACGCAGAATATACTCTTGTTTGTGTATTACATTCACGAAGGAACTAATTATATATTATCAATGAAAACGCAGCAATTTTTAAATATTCTGATAGATATGACGCAACATTGTACCATTTCGCTGTGGACAATTTTCAGTTTGACGTTTTTCCATATAAACCGAAAGGAAATATTCGGTATAATAACAAGTCTAACAGACATTGAAAAGCAACTGAAACAAATGCATATTACTGTTGATTACAGAGTTGTGCGAAGATTTTGTTCGATTCAGATAACAATGAGGTTATGTTTGATTGCTATGACTATAATTTGTGACGCTTTCGATTCTCGAATAGATTTATCAATGTCGATCATGTACAACATCTTACTGGCAATTATAACAATGAATCTTTGTTATGTGCTTGTTCTGTTATTTGACATCAGGTATAAATATTCGTTAATCAATGTCAAGTTACAGCAAATGTTTAGTTATCGACCAAACATCGGACACTGCCAATTATCTGACATTATTCAATTACCAAGTACTTCAGAACGAAGTCAGGATGCTGTGCTGAAGCGTATTATACATATTCATGGCCGATTATATCATTTATGTAAAACAATCAATACCATATACAACATTAATTTCCTGGCAATCCTATCCACATGTTTCATTGGAACTGTTAATGCCGGCTTTTATTTAATGAATTTTGTGGATGAGAAAAAAGTCTCAATTAATGTTATAGTGAATGTGTGCATGTGGACTGTTTATAATACGGTTCAAGTTTTACTTCTAGTTCACAATATACAAGCTTGTTGTACGCAGGTTAGAATTATCAGTGTATATTGCAGTATTAACGTTCTATTCAATACGAGTATATTATTTACAGGCAAATCAAACTGCTCATATATTGAGTGATATTCGGTACAAGAATTGCAGTAATGATCTGCACGCAAGGGTGACAGAAATAATGATTTCTGTGTCATGTAGTATAGTAATTTTCTCTTGGTTCTAGATATTAACATTTATGAATCTTCTGAATCATCACAAACTAAAGTTTACAGTTTATGGATTATTCACAATGGACCAGGCTCTTCTATATACGGTAAATTGATAAAATCTGAATCTCTATGACGTGCATATTTTCTATGTTTCATTGCAATAAATCTATGCGGTTCTGAATACTTGTAAAATGTGTTTTATATCTATCAAATTTTCATCAAATAAACGTCAAATTCATGCCTCGCAGGGACATTACAAAATGCCGTTGAAATATCTAAATCCTTTACGAAATATGCATATAAATCTGTTCAATTTATACCTACAAGTATTGCACGTCATAATTGGTTGCACTTCCATTTTATCTATAATCCTATCTTGTAAATTATATGTTTCAGATGCTAGGTGCAGTTTCAACACATTTAATAATTTTATATCAATTTAAAAATGCTGTTTAATTCGAGTTAAGAATGAAATTAATGTGGTTTATGTAGTAATAATAAATAAAGTTTACATATCGAGTTTTTCACAATTTCTACCTATCATCAAACAATCATTTACTTGTGTAATCCTGCATCACACATGGTCATTAAAAAATCAATATAAATCCTGACGTATTATAACTGTATTTTATACATCCTTTGAATTTACTAAATATTTTTCAAAACATATGAACACGTCGTCATTAAATAATTATAAAATGTAGGCCTTTATACATTTTTGTTAAATTATAATTTTTTCATCATTTTGGCTACCCAGTTTTATTGACCTAACTACGCCACTGTCTGCAAACATATTATTAATTTATATCCATTACGATAATGAATGTTTTAGTATTACATTATCTCGTGTTACTCGCTTCAATGCATTTGTAAGAATAGTGTCGTACAGTATGGTAACCGCAATTAGTGATTTGCATTCAGCCATCTTTCCTGTTTACATAATATGTAAAATTCTGGCAATAACTCCGTACACGGTACAAGGCCCACCAAGATGTTACAAACTAATTGTAACGAAGCAAGATTTAATCATCAACATGACCCAGATGATCCTTATCTTTGTATATTTCCTTTACATAGACTATAGTCAAATATCGTCGTTGAAATCGGCGCATGTTTTGGATATTCTAACAGGCATGTCGGAACATTGTGCCATCTCGCTGTTGACAATTTGCTGCCTGACTTTTTTCCATATAAACCGAAACGAAATATTCAATATAATAACAAGCCTAACGGACATTGAAAGGCAACTGCAACAAATACATATTACAGTGAATCACAGAGTTGTACGAAAGTTTTGCTCGATTCAGTTAACAATAAGGTTATGTTTAATTGGTGCTATTATATGTTGTGATATGTTCACTTTTGGAAGAAATGTATTTCAGTCGATACTGTACAACACTTTACTGGCTATTACATCAATGAATCCTTGTTATGTGCTTGTTCTGTTATTTGACATCAGGTATAAATATGCGTTGATCAATGCAAAGTTACAAGAAATGTTCAATCATCAGTCAAATATCGGACGTTGCAAATTGTCAAGTACCTCTGGAAAAACCAATTTTGCCATGCTGAAGAATCTTATAAATATCCATGGCCGATTACATGATTTATGTAGAGCAATAAATACCATTTATAACGTACATTTCGTGCTAGTATTGTTGACAGGTCTCATACGAACCATATCCTGCGGGTATTATTTGATGTATTATGTTGATAAAGAAAAGGTTTCTGTTAATGTCTTGATAAATGTGAGCATGTGGACTATTTATAATGCTGTGCAGATTTTAATTCTGGTGCGTGATGTACACGCTTGTTGTACGCAGGTTAGAATTATCAATGTATACTACATGATTCATGGTTTATTGGAAAATTCATTTACAGGCAAATCAAACTGTTAATATTTTGAATGGTATCCGGTACAATAATGGCGATGGTGATCTGGACGAAAGGGTAACAGTTATGATGATTTCTGTGTTATGTATTATAGTAATTTTGTCTTGGTTATAGATATTAACACTTATGAATCTTCTGAATCATCACAAGCTAACGTTTACAGCTTATGGATTATTTACGATAGACTACGCTCTTCTATACACGGTAAATTGACAGAATATAATATAAAATCCGATGATAGTCGTTAATCAGGCAAAATGGAATGTTTATTGCGTGGTACATTACAAATTGTCAACGGGTTTTTCAAACTTTCCGTGAAGAACCTACATATTTTGTGCATTTTCATTTTATCGATGTTTTATTTTGTATTTTTCAGATGATAGGTGCAGTTTCAACATATTTGATAATTTTGTATCAATTTAAAAATGACGTTTAATTTAAATTTAAGTTGAAATATATGTACATACAAACATACATACATAACATCACGCCTTTCCCATTACTGGGGTAGCAGGCCCTTTATTCCCTACAATCACTCAAAAAAAATTAATATTATATATTATATCGAAAACTATAAAATATATGTAATTGTATGTATATTATTACTGTATTAAACATTTCTCTGAACCTGAAATACCGAGTCCTAATGATTATTAATAAACCTACTCGATACATTGTTAATTAGAGACCAAAATATTTACTTTTGTATAATTTTTATTTTATGCTTTTTTTGGATATAATAGATTTTCCGAAAGTTGAAATTAATATTTCATAATGAAATTACTGAAGCCATATTTTTATTAAAATAAAATAACTGTAAAATATATGTAATTATCCATATTTGTCACATTATATCAATAGTATTTATAGATGTTTCGTTCGTTTTTCTCATCATTTTGGCGCCCCAGTTGAATTGGCCTAGTTACGCCACTGTCTATAAACATATTAATTTATATTTATTATTTTTCAATATTATACATAGAATATTAATAAGATCACTCCATAGATAGGATAATTTCATAAATTTCCTCGTAACCATAGCAAGTAAATACGAACAATTGCTTTTATGAAAATTGAAATACACTTGTCGTTTTCAAGGGTTCTGTGCATGTGTTCATCTATAAAACCATAATGGTTATTACGGACCTACATTCTGCTATTGCACCGGTGCACATGTTGTGCCAAATTCTCGCTATAATTCCATACACAGTGACAGGACCGCCCAAAGCTTACAAACTAGTTGTCACAAAACAAGCCTTGTTTACAAACGTACTTCAGTATATATTTGTTATTGGCTATTTTATTCATATGCACGTGAGTAAGCATATATTCGTATATGGAACAAACAGTTTAGATGCAATAATAGCCACAGTAGACGACGGTGTATTTGCGCTATTAGCATTTT
Source organism: Carabus problematicus (assembly GCA_963422195.1). Classification (NCBI taxonomy): domain Eukaryota; kingdom Metazoa; phylum Arthropoda; class Insecta; order Coleoptera; family Carabidae; genus Carabus; species Carabus problematicus. The sequence continues at coordinate 1,026,631 of OY728586.1, read as the reverse complement.
GGAGTCTGATCTTCTTCCACATTCACCGCAAGCAGATATTCCATATTCTGACACATCTAACAAACCTTGAGAAACAACTAAAACAATTGAGCATCAGTATCAATTACGGAATAGTACGCAGACATTGTCTACATCAATTGGCAATAAGATTATTTTTATTGTGTGCAGTATTTGCAGGTCTTCTTTATGGATGGGCTACGATACTGGTTTTTCAATTTGTATTTTACATCATGCTTTTTGCTACTATTTCTTCAATGAATCCCTGTTATATGTTTGCCGTTTTATTTGATATTAAATATAAATATCTGTTAATAAACAACAAATTAAAATATATGTTTCATAACGTTAATGAATCATCCACTTCTTCAGAAAGGATCAAAATTACAATGTTGAAAAATATTATCAATATACACGGGCAATTGTGTGAATTATGCAGGATGTTTAATTCAGTGTACAATGCACATTTAACTCTGATACTTTTGTCATGTTTTATAATAGCTGTTGTTAATGGTTATGATGTAGTGAGTGCTTTTATTGGTGTAAATTTTCCGATAGTGTATTTGGTAAACATGGTTATCTGGTCACTTTACAATATTGCTCAAGTTGTAATTCTAGTTTATAACATACAAGCTTGCTGTACACAGGTTAGTTGTAACACAGATTGTTACAATTTCTTAGTTCATCACTGAGTGTATATTTTACAGGCCAATCAAACCTTAGCTATATTAAATAACAGTCGATACAATAACTGTAGCAATGAAATAAAAGACAGAGTAAGTAACTGCAGAATTAAATACTTATTGCAATATATGAAATCAAATTACATTCACACATTACATGTAGATATCTACATTTGCGATTCTACTCAATCACCAGAAGTTACGATTTACAGCTTACGGATTATTCACCATAGACAACAGTCTTCTATATGCGGCAAGTAAAACAATATCCAGTAAACATTTACAGAATGACATTGTAACATTATTTTCACAGATGCTGGCTGCCGGTTCAACGTATTTAATCATTATGTACCAAATTAAAAATGTTTGAAAAGGATCTGCAAATTTGAAATGTAATAAACATTGTTTAAGAATGAATTATAAGGTACATTGATTGTAATTTTAAATAGTAAATCTTAATCTTTGTTCTCATTTTTACAAGCTTTTATTTAGTTTCACTTGTGAGTCTGTCTGTCCGTCTGTCTGACGGGGGGATTGAACAAAAGAAGATCAATGTATTAGTAATTAAATAAAGATTAATGATTGAACTTTTCTACACTTATATTATGCGAACCAGAAATATTAGTAGTAATTTCCTTTGCATAGACATTCATAACACATTATTACATTCTTAAATGGTACTGATTTCCTATAAATGTCATTATTTTTTCTTCTCATGTTTTCCGTAAACGACCTATCGGTTTTTCTGGCACGTTCTAATCTGTTTTTAAAGTTTTCCATTGCGACTTGAAACACATAATTGCATTCGATATTTCTGTTATTTGTTCTTTCAATGTTCACAATCAACTAATTCCCTACATAAAGATTGTTTTGTTATAAAAAGAAGTCACATAACCTATATATTCTAACATTAATTTCATAAATGAAACCAGTGACTTTTATTATCCTATAAATTACATTTTAATAATGTAATGGATGTTTTCAGAGCTATGTTGACATTATTTATTTCTTATTTCAATACATTTAAAAAGAAATATTGTTATGCAATATGATAACAGAAGTTAATGAATTGCATTCTGCCATCTTCTAATATATAATATAAATATAATGAAGTTTTCCTTTATTATCTGTCAATATTATACATAGAATTTTAATAAGATTACTACATATAGATAGGATAATTTTATAAATTGCTCCGTAACCATAACAAGTAAATACAAACACTTCATCAATGCAACTGCTTTTATTGGAAATTGATTTGCATTTGTCGTTTTTTAGTAAGGTTCTGTGCATGTGTTCATAAATAAAACCATAATGGTTATTATGGACCTACATTCTGCTATTTCACCGGTGCACATGTTGTGCCAAATTCTTGCTATAATTCCATACACAGTGGTAGGACCGCCCAAAACTCATAAACTAGTTGTCACAAAACAAGCCTTGTTTACAAACGTACTTCAGTACATATTTGTTATTGGTTATTATATTTATATGCACGTGAGTAAGCATTTATTTGTATATGGAACAACAAGTTTAGATGCAATATTAGCTACAATACACTACGTTCTTTTTACACTATTAACATTTTGGAGCCTGATCTTCTTCCACATTCACCGGAAGCAGATATTCCATATTCTGACAGTTCTAACAAACCTTGACAAACAACTAAAACAACTGAGCATCAGTATCAATTACGGAATAGTACGCAGACATTGTCTACATCAATTGGCAATAAGATTATTTTTGTTGTGTGCAAGCTTTGCTTTTCTTCTCTATGGATGGGCTACGATACTGGTTTTTCAATTTGTATTCTACGTCATGCTTTTTGCTACTATTTCTTCAATGAATCCTTGTTATATGTTTGCCGTTTTATTTGATATTAAATATAAATATCTGTTAATAAACAACAAGTTGAAATATATGTTTCATAATGTTAATGAACCATCCAGTTGTTCAGAAAGGATCAAAATTACAATGTTGAAAAATATTATCATTATACACGGACAATTATGTGAATTATGCAGAATTTTTAATTCAGTGTACAATGCACATTTAATTCTGACACTTTTATCTTGTTTTATGACAACTGTTATTTGTGGTTATGATGTAGTGAGTGCTTTTATTGGTGTAAATTATCCAATAGAGTATTTATCAAATATGGTTGTCTGGTCACTTTACAATATTGCTCAAGTTGTAATTCTAGTTTATAACATACAAGCTTGCTGTACAGAGGTTAGTTGTAACACAGATTGTTATAATTTCTTAGTTCATCACTGAGTGCAAGTATAATTTACAGGCTAATCAAACTGTTGATATATTGAATAACAGTCGATATAATAACTGTAGCAATGAAATGAAAGAGAGAGTAAGTAATTGCAGAATTAAATACTTATTGCAATATAAGAAATTAATTTACATTCACACATTACATGCAGATATCTACATTTGCGATTCTACTCAATCACCAGAAGGTACGATTTACAGCTTACGGATTATTCACAATAGACAACAGTCTTCTATATACGGCAAGTAAAACAAGATCCAGTAAACATTTACAGAATGACATTGTAACATTATATTTACAGATGCTGGCTGCCAGTTCAACATATTTAATCATTATGTACCAAATTAAAAATGTTTGATGATCTCAAAATGTAATAAACATTGTATGAATTAAAATACATTGATTATAATTTTAAATAGTATTATTCCCCTTTCATTATCTGTTTACGTTAATTTTTATATATTTTTATTTTTTTTTATTTTTTACGTGTTTATTTTAGTTAAGATCATGTGATCTTAAGTTAAGATCATATCGCTTAGTTAAGATTCTTAACTAAAATTGACGAGTTCATAATATGGACATATTACTTGTTTTTAATAATATTGACGATGAACTTCGGAACTGAAAATATAATATTAGTCTTCTGTTACTAGTAGTAGCAGATTGTAACTCGTTAAATAAATCTTTAATATTATTATTAATGCCAACCTTTAGCATCTACTAAAGATTTTTCAAAACCTGCGATTCGACAATCTGTCACATGACCTATATATTCTAAACATAATTTCATAAATGAAACCAATCAATTCATTATGCCCGCCATATCTGATCCGAAAATTACATTTTAATAATGTAATGTATGTTTTTACAGCTATGTTATCATTTATTTCTTATTTACATTTTTTTAATAAATATTGTGATAACGGAGGTTAATAAATTGCATTCTACCATCTCCCACGTTTTCGTTTATTATCTTTCCATATTCTACATAGAATTTTAATATGATCACTAATATATGTAGATAGAATAATTTTATAAATTGCCTCGTAACCACAACAAGTAAATACAAACAATTCATCAATGCGAATGCTTTTATTGAAAGTTAAAATACACTTGTCGTTTTCAAGGGTTGTGTGCATGTGTTCATCTATAAAACCATAATGGTTGTTACGGATCTACATTCTGCTATTTCACCGGTGCACATGTTGTGCCAAATTCTTGCTATAATTCCATACACCGTGGTAGGACCGCCCAGAATTCACAAACTAGTTGTCACAAAACAAGCCTTGTTTATAAACGTACTTCAGTATATATTTGTTATTGGCTATTTGATTTATATGCACGTGAGTAAGCATTTATATCTATATGGAACAAAAAGTATAGATGCAATAATAGCTACAATGGACTACGTTGTTTTTACACTATTAACATTTTGGAGTCTGATCTTCTTCCACATTCACCGGAAGCAGATATTCCATATTCTAACAGTTCTAACAAACCTTGAGAAACAACTAAAACAACTGAGCATCAGTATCAATTACGGAATAGTACGCAGACAGTGTCTACATCAATTGGCAATAAGATTATTTTTATTGTGTGCAGTATTTGCTGTTCTTCTTTGCGGATGGTTTGCGGTATTGGCTTTTCAATTTGTATTTCACGTCATGCTTTTTTCTACCATTTCTTCAATGAATCCTTGTTATATGTTTGCTGTTTTATTTGATATTAAATATAAATATCTGTTAATAAACAACAAGTTGAAATATATGTTTTATAATGTTCATGAACCATCCAGTTGTTCAGAAAGGATCCAGATTACAATGTTGAAAAATATTATGAATATACACGGGCAATTGTGTGAATTATGCAAGATTTTTAATTCAGTGTACAATGCACATTTAACTCTGATACTGTTATCATGTTTTATGACAACTGTTGTTAATGGTTCTGAAGTAGTGAGTGCTTTTGTTGGTGTATATTTTCCGATAGCGTATTTGATAAACATGCTTGTCTGGTCACTTTACCATATTGCTCAAGTTGTAATTCTAGTTTATAACATACAAGCTTGCTGTACAGAGGTTAGTTGTAATACAGATTGTTTCATTTCATCACTGAGTGTATGTTCATTTTACAGGCCAATCAGACCGTAGCTATATTGAATAACAGCCGATACAATAAATGTAGCAATGAAATAAAAGAGAGAGTAAGTAATTTCAGAATTAAATACTCATTGCAATATATGAAATCAATTTACATTCACACATTACATGCAGATATCGACATTTGCGATTCTACTCAATCACCAGAAGGTACGATTTACAGCTTACGGATTATTCACAATAGACAACAATCTTCTATATGCGGCAAGTAAAACAAGATCAAGTAAACATTTACAGAACGACATTGTAACATTATTTTCACAGATGCTGGCTGCCGGTTCAACATATTTAATCATTATGTACCAAATAAAAAATGTTTGAAAAGGATCTCCAAATTTGAAATAAACATTATATAAGAATGAATTGAAATACATTGATTATGATTTTCAAATGGTATTATTCCCTTTTCCTTATCTGTTGGCGTAATAATTCAAACACTTTTATTAAATTAAATTTGACAGAAAAACTAAAATATTGTACAACACAAAAATTTAAACAAATATGTTTTGTTAATGTAAAATTACATGTTATTTTAACGTAGATAATAAAATATTTATTAAAATACAATGTCTGAATTTTTAAATTGTTTTAATGCATTATTAGTTATGCAGTCAATAAATATTATTTAACAAGGGGGGGTTTGGGGTAATTCATGGCTGTAGGTACATGTAAATTAATCAACATTAATCAACCACAGTATATTATATTAATATAAATATTATTTAATTACAATAGTATTTTTTTAGTTGCTTCAGACGTTTTTCAAACATTTTTCATTTGGTACATAATGATTAAATATGTTGAACCGGCAGCCAGTAACTGTAAATATAATGTTACAATGTCATTCTGTAAATGTTTACTTGTACTTGTTTTATTTACCGTATATAGAAGACTGTTGTCTATTGTGAATAATCCGTAAGCTGTAAATCGTACCTTCTGGTGATTGAGTAAAATCGCAAATGTAGATATCTGCATGTAATGTGTGAATGTAAATTAATTTCTTATATTGCAATAAGTATTTAATTCTGCAATTACTTACTCTCTGTTTCATTTCATTGCTACAGTTATTGTATCGACTGTTATTCAATATAGCAACAATTTGATTGGCCTGTAAATTATACTTGCACTCAGTGATGAACTAAGAAATTGTAACAATCTGTGTTACAACTAACCTGTGTACAGCAAGCTTGTATGTTATAAACTAGAATTACAACTTGAGCAATATTGTAAAGCGACCAGACAACCATGTTTACCAAATACACTATCGGAAAATTTACGCCAATAAAAGCACTCACTACATCATAACCACAAACAACAGTTGTCATAAAACATGACAAAAGTATCAGAATTAAATGTGCATTATACACTGAATTAAAAATCCTGCATAAATCACACAATTGCCCGTGTATATTGATAATATTTTTCAACATTGTAATTTTGATCCTTTCTGAAGAACTGGATGGTTCATTAAGATTATGAAACATATATTTTAATTTGTTGTTTATTAACAGATATTTATATTTAATATCAAATAAAACGGCAAACATATAACAAGGATTCATTGAAGAAATAGTAGTAAAAAGCATGACGTAAAATACAAATTGAAAAGTCATTAACCTAGAAAATCCACAAAGAAGACCAGCAAATACTGCACACAATAAAAATAATCTTATTGCCAATTGATGCAGACAATGTCTGCGTACTATTCCGTAATTGATACTGATGCTCAGTTGTTTTAGTTGTTTCTCAAGGTTTGTTAGAACTGTCAGAATATGGAATATCTGCTTCCGGTGAATGTGGAAGAAGATCAGACTCCAAAATGCTAATAGCGCAAATACACCCTCGTCCGTTGCAGCTAATGTTGCATCGAAACTTTCCCATCCATATATGAATAATTGCTTACTCACGTGCATGTATATGTAACAGCCAATAACAAACATGTACTGAAGTACGTTTGTAAACAAGGCTTGTTTACTGACAACTAGTTTGTAAGCTTTGGGCGGTCCTACCACTGTGTATGGAATTATAGCGAGAATTTGGCACAACATGTGCACCGGTGAAATAGCTGAATGTAGATCCGTAACAACCATTATGGTTTTATTTATGAAAACATGCACCATGCATTACTTGAAAACGACAACTGCAAATTATATTCCAATGAAAGCAGATGCATTGATGGATTGTTTGTATTTACTTGTTATGGTTACGGGGTAATTTATAAAATTATCCTATCTATATGGAGTGATCTTATTAAAGTGTAATGAGGAAATAAATTTCAGTGAATTAAAGACTATGTTTTATCGTAATTAATAATAATATTAAACTAAAATTCTGGAGTTTTAAGAATCATTTCTGAACTGGTGTAATATAATCATATATGTAAAAAGGGCAGCAATCATCTGCAAATGAACAGTTGCTGTATTCTTCGTTACGACACATTTTTTTGTCACTTACCGTATAAAGGAGATTGTAGTCTAATGGAAATAGTCCGTAAGCTGTAAACTTCAATTTGTGATTGGTCAATAGTACGAGTAATGTTGATATCTATGAAAATCCATATATAATTCTAAATATTCCAATATTTAACTATTATCGTCACTTACTCTATGATTAATTTCACTACTGTCAATATTATATCGGATATCATTTAATACAGTAACTGTATTATTAGCCTGTAAAATTATTTATATGCAAATGAATCTTTTGGCAAATTTCTGTGAAACCCAGTCCAATGCTTACCTGAGCACAACAGGTATCCAAATTCGTAATTAGTATATAAAGCTGAGCAGCATTATATAAAACCCACAAGATCATATTCGATATGAAAGTGAGGTTAGTTTCATCTCTGTTAAGCTCATTTTGTATATCGTAACCTGTCACAACTGTTGCAATGAAACAGGACAACAGTGTGAATATAAAGTGCATGTTGTACATTGAATTTACTGTTTTACACAAGTCATACAATCGGCCATGAATATTCATCAGTTTTTTCAGCATATCAATTTGATTTCGTTCCGCAGAATTGATTAGTTCGCTCGCATTGTTAACATCTTTTGAACAAGGGTTAAATATCTGTTGTAACTTGTTATTGAACAACGAATATTTGTAGGTTATATTGAATATGATTGCAGACATGTAACAAAGGCTCATCACTGTAATAGCAAGTGAAATGAGGTAGAAACTGACAACTACTGAAGATACACCCAGTTGAATACTGGGTATATGATCCAACACCGTTACAGTATATAGAAACAATCGTATTCCTGTTTGAACCAAACAGAATCTTCGTACGATTCTATAATCCACAGTGATATCCATTTGTCTCAGGTCGTTGTCAATGTCTGCAAGGCTGGTGAACATGTTAACTATTTCCTTGCGATGAATGTGGAAAAACGTCAGAGAAGATATTGTCCACATCGTAAGGGCACAATGTTGAGTTAAACCTGAGATTGTGTCTACAGGGTTATTCCAATTGATTAACAGTAAATTATTTCCGATAATGTAGATGTTATAGCCCAGGAAGAATATATATTGCACAATGTTTATGAACAGATCTTGTTTCGTTACGACTAACTTGTAACATTTCGCTGAACTCTGTATCGAATATGGAGTTACCCCTAGAAGTTTACAGATTCTGTGCACTGGCAAAATGGCACAATGGAAATCTGTAATTTCAACAGACATCCTGAATGCCATATGACGATAAAGAACGTAAGCACATAACTGATTAATACAATACTATCTTGGCAAATATCAATTAAATTAAAGGTTGTTCTTTAATGTAATAATTCCAATATAATTAAATGAGGTTATCAATAATTTAACTTTTAATTCAATTAGTTGCTAATGTAAGATATTTAAATTAGTTTTTCATTTATTTATAATTACTATATACGAGTTAGTGCAGTTGTAAAGATGAAAATGTTTGTATAAAAATTAACGGCGTCAAAAATAATAAATAATATATCAAAAAAACAGTTCTAATTATATCTTTATTTACTATTACATAACTATAATATTTTAAATATTTGTGTTCGTTTTAAATTATACAATTTGTGTTGAGTTTTTAAATTGGTACAATATAATTAAATGTGTTGAAATTGCAGCTACCATCTGAAAATATCTCACTGTTATGTTATAAAATATTACATTATGTTTAACTTACGGCACAGAGCAGTTTGTTATCTACGGTAAATAGTCCACAAACCGTAAATTTTAACTTATAATGGTGCAGTAGTATTGTGATTGTCGATATCTACAAAACACACGAAGATTCATTATTTTCAGGTATATTTTTGTACCTTAATTAGTTTTGGTTTTAATAAAAATCTAAAAATTCCAACTTTCTACAAATAGAGATTAATAAATGAAAAGATTATTTCAGTGTAATGTGAAATCTTTTTTTTCCTTTAAAACGTAAGGGAATTTTGGAAATACATGTATTTTCGCTTTTTTTTTGTACTTTTATATTAAAGTTTCTTACTCTTTGTTTAAATGCAACACTGCATTTGGTGTATCTAATGTCATTTAATATGTTGACAGTTTGATTTGCCTATAAATGAAGTACATTTCTAAAATAAATATTGTTCGCATATATTTAACTATTAAAGTGATGTTTATAAATAAAATTACTGTACTAACCTGTGTACAACAAGCTTGTACATTATAAACTAGCATTAATACTTGTGCAATATTATATAAGGTCCACACAGTCACGTTTGCAAGAGCAGCATTCATCTGTATGTTCGTAAAGATACTTCTCATTTCATATCCAGTGACAACAGTTGCAATGAAACATGATAAGAGTATGAGCACAAAATGTACATTATGAACTGTATTCACTGTTTTACATAATCCGTACAAACGTCCGTGTATATTTATAATATTTTTCAACATATCAATCTTCTTCCTTTCCGAATTTGATTCTTCTATAACGTTATTTTGTACGTTCACGTTGCGATTATTCATTTGCCAGTGAAGTGGATATTTTAATTTATTATTGATTAATATATATTTACATCGTATGTCAAATAAAACGGCGTACACATAACAAGCATTCATAGCTATAGTTAATGTAACAAGAAAATTGATTATTATGACTTGTATAGGTATTCCATGATGCCAACCTAACACTTGACTGATCATAATGACAGCTGGGAAACATAACCTCATTGTCAATTGAATCCAACAAAATCTTCGTACAATTCTATAATCTCTCACCATATTCATTTGTCGCAGTTCTTTGTCAATGTCTGTGAGACTTGAGAAAATGTGGAAAATCTGTTTGCGATAAATGTGGAAAAACACTACACTCCACAATGCCAGTAGTGAAATGGCATAAAACTGTGACATACCGATGAATACATCAATAATATTGTTTCCATGCAGATAATACATATTTGTATAATGAATATAGCAATTATAAACAGCGATGAATATATACTGAAGTACGTTTATAATCATATCTTGTTTAGTGACAACTAATTTATACATTTCTGGCGTTCCTTGAACTGTGTACGGAGTTATTGCCAAGATTTTGCATAATAAGTAAACTGGCGAAATGGCCGAATGCAATGAATCAATTTCTGTTACCATCTTGAATGTGTTTTACAATAATACTGATCAACAATCGTACGGAAAATGAAATACATTTATCGTTTACTAAATGTAATTAAGATGATTCATTGTGATTATCCCCAAATTATATGTAAATGGTTTCGTGAATTAGCCTAATCAAATATTAATTATTAATATGTACCTAACATGTACAGAATAGGCCATAATATCATTAATAAATATGGCAGATAATAATCAAATTTACATACAAAATATGTAGGCTTATTTTGGAATACGTACATACGTCTATTTAAATTGTGCATGTCATATTATGTTAGTCATCATTTTTAAACTGGTATATAATAATTAAATATGTAGTAACGGCACCACCCATCTATAAAAATATATGTGTAAGAAAGTTATTGAGTTTACGTGTTGTATCACAATATATCTGCAGTTTGAACAAATGTTGAACATTTCTAACATTAGATGCGTAACAAGACCACTTATCATTTCCACTTACCGAATCAAGAAGTTCATTGTCTATTGTAAATAGTCCATAAGCTGTAAATCTTAATTTATGATGATGCAACATTATTTTAAATGTAGATATCTAGAAAAATATACGATATAAACACGAAAGTGCATTATAAGCGGGTTTAGCTGTATATATTTACCGTACGAGCAAATTCGTCACTGCAATTTTCATATCGGATATCATTCAATATGTAAATAGTTTCATTTGCCTAGAAATATAACAAGTGTAGCATTCTTTTTTACGATATTCAATAAATCACATTTTAAGATCCACTATTTATTACCTAAAGTACGTTTTACATGTGTCAAACTTCTAATCATTGTTCAAATCATTTAAATTTGACCATGGTGGCCTTGAAAAAACTGACAGTGCATCAAACGTTTCATCAATGTTCGTCACGAATCAAAATAAGGACAAATTAATTTGAGAATTTCACATTTGACGTTTATTTGAAGAAAATTTGATAGATACAAAACGCACTTTATTGTCATATGAATAAAACTTTAAGGGACAATTGAAATTGTAAGATGGAATCAAAGTACAGGGTGAGTCATAAAACACGCATCATGGGATAAATTACATTTTAAGAAACATTAATGAACTTAAAGAAGAGGTAAAATAACAAAATAGACACTCATAAGTGTTACGGCATTAATTTATCGAAATTTCTAGATATTCATAAGTATATTATTTTTTCCATAGTGCAGTATTTCTGACTCACCTGAGATATAGCTCATATAAAGTACTAACCTGTGCACAGCAACCTCCGATGATTATTAATAACATAATTACTTTCGTTATATTAAACAATGTCCAGACATTCAATTTGACCAAGTACAGCGTGTTAATATTCGGATTAGTAAACATGCCTATAATTTCATAACCGTTGACGGTTATCGAAACGAAACATTGCCAAAGAATCAGAATAAAATGTATATTGTATATCGAATTGAGTGTTTCACATGATTCGTACAAGCGGCCGTGTATGTTTATAATATTTTTCAATATCGTCAATTTGTTCCTCTCCGACGAACTCTCCATTTGACAGTTCAGTAAGTGCTTTAACTTATTGTTGATTAGCATGTATTTGTATCTGATATTGTATAACAGCGTATGCACGTAACAAGAATTCACTGATGTAATAAATGCAATAAGCAGGTAGAACATTATTATTGTCACAGGTTGTCCTAATCGTCTGTTGTAGATTTGAAGACTGACAATCACTGACATGAAACATAACCTAACAACTAATTGAAACCAGCAAAATCTTCGTACGATTCTGTAATTGACAGAGATGTTCATTTGCTCCAGTTCGTTGTCAATGTTTGTTAGACTGGTTAAAATGTTGAATATTTCTTTGCGGTAAATGTGGAACAAACTCAGACTCCAAAATAATGACAGCACGACTGCGTAGAATTGTATTAAACCGATTACAGCGTCTACAATTTTATCTCCATGTTTGAAAGGTGACTTGTGGCCTTGCACATAAATGTAATAGCCAATGAAAAATATAACCTGAAGTATATTTATAAAGCGATCTGTTTTCGTCACAATTATTTTATGATTTCGTACTGTGAATGGAGTTATCGCTACCATTTTGCATATCATATGCAACGGTGATATAGCAGAATATAAACTTTGAATTTCGGTTACCATCTTGATGATGATAGTATTACAAACAGGTCTATATAGTTAAATATAGTACTTAATTATTATTGTTGTTATACTTAAATGCAAGATTAAACATGTACTGTATCCGCCCTGTGCCGTTAGCAATAGAACAATGGAAATTGTGTGCTGACTGCGGTACCAAATGTTACCGTATTGGCGCTAGTTACCTAAGCTACTTATCACTGTCAAAAATGACAGCTAATATTGTAAAAAGGTTTTGTTCGTGAGGATTATTGATTATAAATGCAAAATTAAGAGTACACTTTTAAACGGGAAGGTCACGCTTAAATATTTACCTGAATTAACTGCCATTTCAAATTGAAACTCATCTTTATTAAACACTCATTCATTATTAAGAGAATTATATTGTATTTGAGACAATGAATAATTTAAACTATAATATGTTTCAATATTGTCTTGTACATAGGTACCTATATTTTATTCAGCATTTTTAAATTGGTACATAATAATTAAATATGTCGAAACAGCAGCAATCATCTGTAAAATATACAGGTAATAGTTTACAGACTGAGTAACATATTCTGGCTGTTTCACTTACCGTATAAAGAACGCTGTAATCTATTGTAAATAGTCCACAAGCTGTAAATCTTAATTTATGATGATGCAGTAGTATTTTGAATGTAGATATCTACAAAATATACAATTTAATACAATATATTGTGCATAAAATAATAAATATAATATAATGTATTTACTTTACGTGCAAATTCTCTATTGGAACTGTAATATCGAATGTCATTCATTAGATTTATTGTTTGATTTGCCTGTAAATAAAATAACTTTTTAATAATACATTTGCTGGAAGATCTTGAAAATAAGTGTTATATTTTTATTAACTAACCTGTGCACAACAAGCTTGTAAATTTTGTACTGGCAATATGATCTGAGAAATAGTGTACGTAGTAAAGACAGTCATATATGCCAAGTGTAATAGACTATCATTCAGTCTGATAATGAAACCTGTTACCTCGTACGCATTGACAACAGTCGAAATAAAACTATGCATAAATATCAAAACAAAATATCCATTGTACACGGAGTTCACAGTTTTACATAACTCAAACAAACGAACGTGTATTTTCATAATATTTTTCAGAATATCAATGTGTTTTAATTCCGATGAACTGGATGCAACACTAACATTGCAGTTTGAATTTGACATGTGATTAAGAATTTGATAACGAAACATATGTTCTAACTTTGTATTGATTAATATGTATTTGTATCGGATGTTAAATAAAAGTGTATACAAATAACTAGAGTTCATTAGTGTAATGCATATAAGCAGCAGATAGAAAATTACAATCTTATGCAATTTTCCAAATTGCCACTTCAAAAAATGAACGGTTAAAATGGCAACTATGAAACATGCGTTTATTGACAGTTGATTCCAACAAAATCTACGTACAATTCTATAATCTATCACCACATTTATCCGTTCTAGTTGTGTATCAATGTTTGTCAGACTGGCGAGAATATTGAAAATCTTTCTACGAGAAATGTGAAAGAAACTTATGTTCCAAACGAAACATGCCATAATGCCGGAGAACTGTATCAGACCAATCACCCTATCTAGCAACTTATGGCCATGTATGAATATTACTTGGTCGTCTCGCATGTAAATGTAAAATACAGCGATAAATACATACTGCAGTATGTTTATAATCAGATCTTGTTTTGTGACAACCATTTTGTAATTCCCTGATGAACCTTGCACTGAGTATGGAGTTATTGCAAGAATTTTGCACATTATATACACTGGTGACATAGCAGAATATAAACTCTGAATTTCGGTTACCATCTTGATGATGAACGTATTACAAACAGGACTATATAGTTTAATATAGTACTTAATTATTATTGTTATTCTACTTAAATGCACGAATGTCCTCTATCCGGCCTGTGCCATTAACAATAGAACATTGGAAATGTTGTGCTGACTGCGGTACCAAATGTTGCCGTATTGGCGCTAGTTACCTAAGCTATTTATCACTTTCAAAGATGACAGCTAATATTGTAAAAGGTTGTGTTCGTAAGAATAATTGATTGTAAATGTTAAAAGTGTACTTTTAATCGAGAAGGTCGTAATTGTTCCTATTTAACTTAAGTGACATATCAAATTTGAACTCATTTTTATTAAACATTCATTCATTATTAAGTGAATCATGTTGTATTTAAGAGAATAAATAATTAAAACTTCAGTATTTTTAAAAATTGTATCGTAGCTGTACTTTATTAAGCATTTTTAAATTGGTACATGATAATTAAATATGTCGAAAGAGCAGCAATCATCTGTAAAATATTCATGTAATAGTTTTCCAATGTTTTATTAATCGGCATCCACTGTATTTTAAATGCGTTTTACATCTATACATTTGTTCGATTTTTCAAGACCAGTGTAGTCAAATTAAAATAAGTTGAACACTGATTTGAAGTTTGAGGAATGTAAAACGTACTTTACAGACTGAGTAACACATTCTGGTGGTTTCACTTACCGTATAAAGAATGGTGTAATCTATAGTAAACAGTCGGCAAGCTGTAAATCTTAATTTATGATGATGCAGTAGTATTTTGAATGTAGATATCTACAAAATATACAATTTAATACAATATACATACATACATAGCATCACGCCTTTCCCATTACTGGGGTAGCAATATAATGTAAATAAATATAATAAATATAATATAATGTAAATAAAATAATAAATATAATATAATGTATTTACTTTACGTGCAAATTCTCTACTGGAAGTATGATATCGAATGTCATTCATTATATGTACAGTTTGATTTGCCTGTAAATAAAACAGCATTTTAATAATACGTTTGCAAAGTAGTAACTTCGTCTAATTATTTAATTTCTAATAACTACTAACCTGTGCACAGCAAGCTTGTACATTTTGTACTGGTAATATGATTTGAGAAATATTGTACGAAGTCCAGACAGCCATATCAAATAGACGAATATTTTGTCCGGTAACAAAATCTATTACCTCGTATGCATTGACAACAGCCGAAATAAAACTTTGCAGAAATATCAAAACAAAATATACACTGTACATGGAGTTCACCGTTTTACATAACTCAAACAATCGACCGTGTATTTTCATAATATTTGTCAGAATATCAATGTGTTTTAATTCCGATAAACTGACATTACCGCTTAATTTTGGTATTTGATTATTAATTTCGTAATGAAACATATGTTCTAACTTTGTGTTGATTAATATGTATTTGTATCTGATGTTGAATAAAAGTGTATACAAGTAACTAGACATCATTAGTTCAATGCATACAACCAACTGATAGAAAAATATACTCTTCCCAACTTTACCAATTTGCCACACGTAAATATTAATGGTTAAGATGGCAACTATTAGACATACGTTTATTGACAGCTGATTCCAACAAAATCTACGTACAATTCTATAACTGATCACCACATTTATCTGTTCTAGTTGTATATCAATGTTTGTCAGATTCGCGAGAATATTGAAAATCTTTCTACGAGAAGTGTGAAAAAAACTTAAACTCCAAACAAAACATGCCATAATGGCGGAAAACTGTATCAAACCAATCACCGTATCTACCAGTTTATGGCCATGTATGAGTATTATTTGGTCGTCTCGCATGTAAATGTAAAATACAGCGATAAATATATACTGCAGTATATTTATAATCAGATCTCGTTTTGTGACAACCATTTTGTAATTCGCTGGTGAACCTTGCACTGTGTATGGAGTTATTGCAAGAATTTTGCACATTATATACACTGGTGATATAGCAGAATGAAAGTTGTATAGTTCTGTTGTCATCTTGATTCTGCTGTGGCAGGCAATTTGAAGAGAATTATTTTTATATCGACGATAATGAAAATTACAAGCATGTTGCTTCAATTCCTTGGAGTAATTTACTTATTGGATGGAAGTATAAAATTCAGAGATTGTTACTAGAGATAATTTAATATGATGTTTACATTAAATTATGATGCATTAAAATTTGTGTTTGTATTAAGTGACTGTCTGTTGACAAATTGTAACTAAAAACCCACTTATTTCAATACTAGTTACTGATCTTAATAGCCGAAATGGAAGGCGTAATATTCTGCTAAAATAGGTGATGAAAGTTTGAAATAATATGGTATGGCAGAATAAAAAACATTAAATTTCGGTTACCATCTTGATGATTTGAATATTGCAAACAGGTCTACATACTTTAATATAGTACAGTAGAACTCCAATTATCCGGATCAACTGGGAACGGATCCGGATAATTGACGATTACGGATAACTGGAGTTCGGATAATTGGAGTTCTACTGTATTTAATTATTACTGTTATTATACTTAAATGCATGATTAAAAGTGTACTATTTCCGGCTGGTACCGTTAGCAATAGAACATTGGAAATTGTGTGCTGACTGCGGTACCAAATGTGACCGTATTGGCGCTAGTTACCTAAGCTACATGTCACTGTCAAAAATGACAGCTCATACTGTAAAAAGTTTGTGTTCGTAAGAATTATTGACTATATTAATGCAAAATTAAGAGTACACTTTTAATCGAGAAGGTCGCGCTTAAATGCTTAGCTAAATTAACTATCATTTCAAATTCATATTTATTAATTAATTAATAATTTAAACTACAATATGTTTCAAAATAGTCTTGTACATTGGTAGCTATATTTTATTCAGCATTTTTAAATTGGTACATAATAATTAAATATGTCGAAACAGCAGCAATCATCTGTAAAATATGCATGTTATAGTTTGAAGACTGAGTAACACATTCTGGTGGTTTCACTTACCGTATAAAGAACGCTGTTGTCTATAGTAAACAGTCCACAAGCTGTAAATCTTAATTTATGATGATGCAATAGTATTTTGAATGTAGATATCTACAAAATATACAATTTAATACAATATATTGTGAATAAAATAATAAATATAATATAATGTATTTACTTTACGTGCAAATTCTCTATTGGAACTGTAATATCGAATGTCATTCATTATATGTACAGTTTGATTTGCCTGTAAATAAAATAACTTTTTAATAATACGTTTGTTGGAGCGACTTGAAAACAAGTGTTATATTTTCATAACTAACCTGTGCACAACAAGCTTGTAAATTTTGTACTGGCAATATGATTTGAGAAATATTATATGTAGTGAAGACAGCCATATGAGCCAAGTGTAATAGACTAATATTTAGTCCGGTAACAAAACCTATTACCTCGTATGCATTGACAACAGTTGAAATAAAAGTTTGCAGAAATATCAAAACAAAATATACATTGTACACGGAATTCACTGTTTTACATAACTCAAACAATCGACCGTGTATTTTCATAATATTGTTCAGAATATCAATGTGTTTCAATTCCGATAAACTCGATTCGTCACTAACATTACAGTTTGAATTTGACATGTGATAATGAAATATGCATTCTAATTTTGTGTTGATTAATATGTATTTGTATCGGATGTTAAATAAAAGTGTATACAAATAACTAGAGTTCATTAGTGTAATGCATATAAGTAGCAGATAGAAAATGACAATCTTCTGAAATTTGCCAAATTGCCAGTTGAAAAAGTGAACGATTAAAATGGCAACTATTAAACACACGTTTATTGACAACTGATTCCAACAAAATCTACGTACAATTCTATAATTGGTCACCACATTTATCTGTTCTAGTTGTGTATCAATGTTTGTCAGATTCGCGAGAATATTGAAAATATTTCTACGAGAAATGTGAAAAAAACTTAAGCTCCAAACGAAACATGCCATAATGGCGGAAAACTGTATTAGACCAATCACTGTATCTAGCAATTTATGGCCATGTATGAATATCATTTGGTTGTCCCGCATGTAAATGTAAAATGCAACGATAAATACATACTGCAGTATGTTTATAATCAGATCTCGTTTTGTGACAACCATTTTGTAATTCGCTGGTGAACCTTGCACTGTGTATGGAGTTATTGCAAGAATTTTGCACATTATATACACTGGTGATATAGCAGAATATAAACTTTGAATTTCGGTTACCATCTTGATGATGATCGTATTACAAACAGGACTATATAGTTTAGTATAGTACTTAATTATTATTGCTATTCTACTTAAATGCACGATTAAACGTGTACTTTATCCGGCCTGTGCCATTAACAATAGAACATTGGAAAGTGTGTGCTGACTGCGGTACCAAATGTTACCGTATTGGCGCTAGTTACCTAAGCTATTTATCACTTCCAAAGATGACAGCTAATATTGTAAAAGGTTGTGTTCGTAAGAATAATTGATTGTAAATGGTAATAGTGTACTTTTAATTGAGAAGGTCGTAATTGTTCTTATTTAACTTAAGTGACATTTCAAATTTTAACTCATTTTTATAAAACATTCATTCATTATTTAAGTGAATCATGTTGTGTTTAAGAGAATTAATAATTAAACCTTCAGTATTTTTAAAAATTGTGTCGTAGCTGTACTTTATTAAGCATTTTTAAATTGGTACATGATAATTAGATATGTCGAAAGAGCAGCAATCATCTGTAAAATATGCATGTAAGTGTTTTTCCGACATCCACTATATCTTGGTGCGTTTTACATCTTTCAAATTTTCATCTAACAAATGTCAAATTCATAATTCCGTCAGTGAGCATAGACTAAGGTGAAATATTTTAAAATGTAATTGTCATTATTTTGATATGTGACGAGTATTGATGAAGCTTTCGAAATGTCCGTTTTTTTCAAGGCCAGTATGATGAAATTTAAATGATTTGAAGTTTAATGAATGTAAAACGCATTTTACAGACTCAGAAACACATTCTGGTTGTTTCACTTACCGTATAAAGAATGGTGTAATCTATAGTAAACAGTCCACAAGCTGTAAATCTTAATTTATGATGATGCAATAGTATTTTGAATGTAGATATCTACAAAATATACAATATTAAGTAAATAATATAGTAAATATGATATAATGTATTTACTTTACGTGCAAATTCTCTACTGGAAGTATGATATCGAATGTCATTCATTATATGTACAGTTTGATTTGCCTGTAAATTAAACAGCATTTTAATAATACGTTTGCAAAGTAGTAACTTCGTCTAATTATTTAATTTCTTATAACTACTAACCTGTGCACAGCAAGCTTGTACATTTTGTACTGGTAATATGATTTGAAAAATATTGTACGAAGTCCAGACAGCCATATATGCCAGGTCTAACAGACTAATATTTCGTCCGGTAACAAAATCTATTATCTCGTATGCATTGACAACAGCCGAAATAAAACTTTGCAGAAATATCAAAACAAAATATACATTGTACACGGAATTCACCGTTTTACATAAATCAAACAATCGACCGTGTATTTTCATAATATTTTCCAGAATATCAATGTGTTTTAATTCCGATAAACTGACATTACCGCTTAATTTTGGTATTTGATTAGAAATTTCGTAATGAAACATATGTTCTAACTTTGTGTTGATTAATATGTATTTGTATCTGATGTTAAATAAAAGTGTATACAAGTAACTGGACATCATTAGTTCCATGCATGCAACCAACTGATAGAACATTACACTCTTCCCAACTTTACCAAGATGCCACATATACCAATTAGCGGTAAAAATGGTAGCTATTAAACACACGTTTATTGACAGCTGATTCCAAGAAAATCTACGTACAATTCTATAATTGATCACCACATTTATCTGTTCTAGTTGTGTGTCAATGTTTGTCAGACTCGTGACAATATTGAAAATCTTACAACGGGAAATGTGGAAAAAACTTAACCTCCCAACCAAACATACCATAATGACGGAAAACTGTATCAAACCAACCACCGTATCTACCAATTTATCTCCATGTATGAATATTACTCGGTCGTCCCGCATGTAAATGTAAAATACAGCGATCAATATATACTGCAGTATGTTTATAATCAGATCTTGTTTTGTGACAACCATTCTGTAATTCGCTGGTGAACCTTGCACTGTGTATGGAGTTATTGCAAGAATTTTGCACATTATATACACTGGCGATATAGCAGAATGAAAGTTGTATAGTTCTGTTGTCATCTTGATTCTGCTGTGGCAGGCAATTTGGAGAGAATTCCTTTTGTATCGACGATAATGAAAACTACAAGCATGTTACATCGATTACTGGTAACAATTTACTTAATGGATGAAAGGATAAACTTATGGTTGCAAGAGATAACGTGTTTTATGTACTTACTACTGACATTTTTTATTTGTTGTTTAACCTATGATGCATTAATGTGTGTGTGTCTAATTGTAACAAGAAACACAGGTTAGCATTCATTGTACATCACGACATACTTGCGTCTCACTGGAATACTTTCCATAAAATAATATTTTATAAATTTCAACAGTTCTATGTTACGTGGTTCCGAATTCACACTAAGTGAAATGTGTGCGTACCCTAGTTCAAATGTTCATTAGATCCCTTATCATTTCGGATGTGATACAGAACTCAGATACCAATAAGAATTGTAAGATAAATTTACTAGTGTTGGATTTGACAGGAGATATTGAGTAGGCATGTGATACAAGTAAATAGAAGGACAACTTTGAGAAAATGGCAGACATATGTTAATATAAATTTATTATTACAATCACAAAACCAAGTAAAGCAGTTCGTGTAATCACAATATTATCAATCAATTAAACTACAATTATTTAAGTATTGTTACTGATAACAAAATAAATTATTTGAGAGAACAAGTTCTATAGGGGGGGGGGGGGGGTTCGTTATTATTATTATTTTAAATCAGTATGGATGTCTGATGATGATAATAATAATATAATAAAATGAGAAGCACATTTTTTTAGGCTAGCAAAATTATTAATCGTAGTAGAAAATGTAGATATTAAAATTAAATAATAATAATAATAAGTGGAAGAAATATATCACTTGCAGAATCAATTGAATTCCTAAATTTGCTGCATTCGCAATTTCTACACACGTCCGTATGAAAATATTATAGATTCATTCAATCGCAGCTTAATTATTACATATGGATGACGTTGCGAAACTGGAATAGGAACTTACAATCTAAAATCGGAAATGTAACACGAGCAACGTCACATTTAGGACTACCATTGTCTTGTATTCAATAGTAAATAGTCGCGTCGTCGGATCTACGTCGGCCATGGGTTAGTGTTTTGTTATTCGATCGGATCGGTTGAGCCTGCTCATCGCCCTGCAAATAAACGAATACAAATTAATTGAGGTTAGGTATGCGGACGGCTTGTCTAGAAAGCTATAGACATTAACTATCTGGACACGCCAACAATGAATGTCCAATTGCACTCAATGACAGTTGACTTTAAGCTAGATTTCAGAATAAATACATGTGCATTCAAAACAATCCGCGTCTTGTCACATGAAAAATAATGCGTTAATATTTTAGTGAATCAAATGTAAGAATCATTGGTGCAATGGGACTTGATATAAATATAATACAAACAAACTACGCCAGGAATATACAGCCAGTAGTAAGTAAATTCTACGAGTATTAATTCATACCAACAAAACAGTTAGAAATTTAGAAAATGCATTAGAGATAATAAGAATGAACTCGCCCAACGTCAAACAGTGGATGTGTGATTTGCGCATGTGATAGATTTTTAAATAAATGATCAGCTAAACATGTTTTAAGTGACTTTAAATTTCATGCTCTAAAAAGTATATGAGAAGTTTACTATTTACGAACAAAATTAAACATAATTCTAGCACTTCTAATTAATTGATGGGGGGGATTTCTGCATAAGTGAGGTTAAGAACAAAATATAGAAATAATTAACACCTCTTGTTGTTCCCAATAAATACTACATGATCACACTGCGTAACTTGTAAGGGTGAGTCCAGTTTAAAAGTGGTACGAGCAAATATAAACAGCGGAGTGGAGCGGAGCGAAGATTCTGACTAGACAATCTACAATCTATAATAACAATATAGTGATAAAGAGTGCGAAAAGAAGGTGAGTTTTGTTCTACAGAGTTCCGTTCTATTATTCTACCTAGCGTAGTGCTAGTGTGTGAGTGAGTGTGTGTGTGTGTGGGGCGGTGTTTGCTCAAGTGTCACGAGCAGAGACACGGACACTCGGAGCTCGATCTGCTCATCGCCAGCAGCGAGTTGCATCTATAGGCCGGTACGTACACGCCACTGCTGCTACGCACCACGGCCATTGCCATGGGATCCCCGCCGCCGCCAACACCACCACCAACACCACCACCACTACCTCCAGTGCCACGAGCTGTCACCGAGCGCCCACCGCCGACGCCATTTTGATGTGCCGACATCATCATGTTGCTGCCTGCGAACCACAACACTTGCTTACATTACATGCCAGCTCTGTGATCAGTTATACGCGTCTATACGTGTCAGTGGTGTGTGTGCAAAGAGAATAAGAAGACTTGTCTGTGTGCGGTTGGCAATGTGCAATACTATATACAATCAATCACAGTACGTGTTTTACCTTTACTGATGCTCGTATCCCGTTTTGCCGAAGTCCGTTTCCGTAGATCGTCACTTTTCGATTTCATCGCCTTCTCTCGACTGGCATTTTTCTCGGCCACACTTTTAATCGTTGAAATGGCAGTTTTATGTCGAATCTCCTGAAGTCCTACAACTGGTACCCTGCGAAATATAATCAAATATGGTGGATACACAATCGTACAACTTAATTCTGTTACAGTTTGGGAATAATCTGAGAAAAACGGTTACCTGTCAACGCTTCTTCGCACATCACATTCTCTTCTTCGGGAGACATTTGTCTGTGACACGTAGGTTCTTCGATTCACACTGGTAATTTCTTCACCGCCCGATTGTGTTTTCGTTCTTCGAACTAGTCTAGGTTTACGGGTAACCTCTAAACTATTGGATATATCTTCTGAAGAACTCCCGTGCGATTGAAGCAATGCTTCCCTGCTATTTGCTCGCTGCAATCGTCTTGCTCGCGTCGCTTTACTCAACTCGGAATTACTTCCGGAAATCTTCTTCTTCGTCTTGTCTTCTTGCAACTTACTGGCTCTATTCTGTCTCACAGGTGGCATGGGTTTCGATTCCCTGGCGATACTCTCAATGGAAGACGTTGAAGATGTAGGTCTTACTCTGCTTTTGATGTTCTTGATGTTTCGCGACGTGTCGACTGCTTTCTGCTTGGACGTTTGTACTTGTTTCCAAGATTTCGTCTCTGAAATTGTACTGAGCACTTCACCAGTTTTCCTAAAGTTCTTTATCCTGTGTTTCTTCCCGTCGTCTTCTTCGTCCGTACTGTGTTTTATCGAATCTTCGTCCGTGTATCCATTCACCGCTTGCAGAATTTGATCTGCGGCTTTTGTTAACTCCTGTAAAATGGCAGATTCTTTTTCCATGCCCGCAAGACTGGTGATAACTTCGTCAATGTTCTCATAAATTGGCGAGTCTGCACGCTCTACGGAAGGTGAATCAATTCGGGATGGTTTCTTCGTCGAAGACACTTTCTTAATGTTCGCCGATTTTGATTTGTTGCTAGCACTTGTTACGGTATTCTTGCTATCGTCTCGTATCACAGTCGATAAATTTACGTATTCTCTAGTATCACTAAAATGCTGCAACAAGTCTGGTTTATTTTCTTTCCATTGTTTTTGGTCCTTGGATTTTTCACATAGTTTCTTGGTGGGTTTCGGTGACTGTATTTCATTGTAGTAGTTCGAAGGTGCTTCGGGTTTCTTCGACAGCAGATCGTTTCTTCTCGTGTACGCTGAATGGCTACTGGTGTAAGACAATGGTGTCTTCCGTACCAGATTCTTTCGGGCTAAACTCGGAGAATCCTTAGCGTGTGAAGCTGTAATCTTACTAAAGGCACTGGTTCGTTCGTCTTTATCGGTTACGAATTTCTTTTCGTCAATTTTTGCCGAATGATTCACCACCGTTTCCGGCCGTCTAGATTGGTAAGATCGAGGAGGTTTGTGAATAGAACTACCGACTAAAGATGGCGATGAAAGATGTCCGTTAGTGTACTGTGTTCGAGCAGGTTCGTACGTTTTCTTAGCCCCATTCAGTGGTCTTCTTTCGGTGCGCGGTGAATCGGTCAAAGATGCATCGGATGGTTTCCTGTCAAAGCTATTACTATTTCTCACGGAAACTGGTGTAACTTTTGATTCTGTTGCAGAATGTTTTTCATAACGAGAATTAACTACACTTTCTTGTGTTTTCTTTTGTATATTGGGCTGATACGTAGTTGGTTTAACGGCCGAAAAATCTGGGAACAACAAAAAATGTTTAATGAGATTCTTTACTTGTAAACTTGTAGTTACAAGAGAAGAATTTATCCACGGATATCAACTAATATAATAATAGAAACTGAAATTTTCTTGTCGGAGTTTGCACAATATAGTCTTGCAATGACTTTTGTTTTAGTTGAGTGAGTACGGCATTTTATTTAGCTTCATGCGGGTTAGATCTTATTGTCTTGAGCGCATTCATCGCCAATAAAATATACTACTCCGACAAGACGGATTACATCAGATTCTACGGGCTACATGCAAATTGAAATGCAAACTAATCGGTTGAATCGACTTCTACTACTTGATTGAATGTTGAAATGAATGAAAATGAACTTCACTCGAACTTGTTACAATCAGCATGATAGATACCTTTCTTCGTGTACGTGTGCTTGTTTATAATATTCCTAAACATTTCGCTTTCTTTCTGGCGAGCGGTGTCAGTGTGAATGTTATGCAAATGTTGCTTGATGTTCCGAAACGCCCGCATCTTGCTCCAGCTACCCGACACCACGCTACTAACGTCGTCTTCCGTTTCTCGTACCACATCGCTGTCATCACCACCGCCGCTCATATACGATCGGACTTCCTCGTCGGCTTTCTCACTGTCGTCACTGTGCTCGGCAGCTTCATCGTACAGTTTCCGCAACGCTGCTAACTGATCGGGAATAGCAGCGGGAAGTGCACTAGGCTGACCATTTGTACTACCGACAGTTGCGTTGCCATTGTTGTAAGTCGATGCGGTTGTCTTGTTGTTGTTCCTGGTACATTCCTGTATTTTCGTGAAGGTGTTCATGATCAGCGAAGTGGATTTGAGACTGTGCAACGAGGCTCGTGGCAGTTTTATCGAACTGAACATCGGGTACTTGTCAACGTTCGTCGGTGACGGAGACATGTCAATGGTGATCTTTGTGGTGGTGGTTGTACTGTTGCTATTGTGATTGGTGGTGGTTTTCGAGCACACCGTATGGTTCGAATCTTCCCTGCCGATTCTGACCACAAGACCTTTGTTTAATACTGAGGATTGTTTCTTTTCATCTGGAAAGTACATCAGTCTCGTAGTACCTCGCTACCTTGCCGACATAAGTGAAAGCCTTAATCGCATTTGTGTTAAAAAACTACTAGAGTAAATAATACTTGCTACGATGTTAGAAGAGTTGGTATATATATATACGTATGTTCATCATGCACGACAAGAAAGATATACATTGTCTTCATTCAAAGTCCTCTGACGCTAGTTATGTGAGCGGACCACTCCAGTGGTGACAGGTTTGTCCACAAGAGACCAAGTAAAACAATAAATAAGGAGACTATGACTACACACAGAACCGAAGAGAAATGGACTATTATACAGTAGTTCGAGTGAAATTCATTGAATGAACGGTTAATTCGTAGAAACACAACAACTTATGTATAATGTTAATTATTATTAAGTGCGGTAATTGTAACAAAACAACAACTTCTCTTCAATATGTACATAATTCAGACTTACGCTGTACTACAACTATTGAAATTGTAAGCGTGCATCATATTTTCCCGATTTCCATAATAGCTAGAGAAGTAATTTTTTTGTTCAATTACCGTTATTATTAGGTAACAATCTACATGTGTCTATATTAGATTATCATGTTAACTACAAACTAACAGTGAAGCGCTACAACTAAGTCTACATTACACGCATGCAAGTAAAGAAACTACATTACATCATTCCACAGAAAATGCGACATACCTCTATTATTGGTCTCCTCTTGTCGCGGCCATGTTGTATGTCGTTCGGCATGTTTCGGCAAGTCAACATTCTCAACCACGGTCGCCTCACCGCTACCAAAATGCACTTTCGTTGAGTAACCCTTGTTCTCTGTATAACGCAAATCTTCAACCTGCTTTACTCGGTCCGCCACGGACCACGAAGAACGCCGTGGGTCAAGCATTGGACTCGTCCGTTGTTGTTCAACCGCAGATTCTGGTGGAACAATGGTGGGTTCCGATTTTCGTGCAGGGCGTAGCGAATTCAACAGCATTTGAAACTCCGGTTTCGACTCGTCCGATCCGTAGTGTTTCGGCCCGTAATCATTCACCAATCCATGTTCACATTCGCTGGCATTACTGGTTTCTCTCGTCACGGGAACATTATAAGATGTATTCTGAACGGTCACCGTTGATCGCCATATTGGCGATGCTTCTTCCGTTTTGCTCACGGGTTTTAAACGAACACCCCAAATGCTGCCCTCCTGTTCATCATTACTCGTATCCCGTGACAATATTTCGTTGTTATCATCGCCCAACAGATATGGTCTAGGTTTGATCATTTTGTTTTTCAAAATACCCCTCGGTTGGTTCTCATTTTCGTGGTTTTCTTTCATCTCGCGCTCGTATTCTTGGCCAACGGTCACCGAAGACACCGTCACTGTGTTATTGCAGATGACGTTATCCTGTGACACGCCGTTCAGATACGGATTGGCGTCCCTGGTGAAAGTATCGGCAGCATCCACCTGCACTTGTATGCCATTTTCTTGGTCGGAAACGCCAAACAGTTTCTTCTCGTACGACGTATCGCCAAAGTGTATAAGTGGTAAACCGTTTTTGTTGAAATCCTCCGGTACGTGATTGCTTGTTATACTGGAATTTCGTCTTCGTCGTCGGAAGTTCTGCGTAGGCGGTGGTTTCTCATCCGTCTCCACGATATTCACCCTACCAGATTCCGCGGCGAAATGTACTTCGGTCTTGCTAAACTCGACTTTCTTATGCCTTTTCCCTAAATTCGCACCATCGTCATCTTCGGCGTCCATCATGAACGCCATCGAGGCATCGTTGTCAGCGATTGCCAAACTAGTCCGACGGTACGGCGTTATGTTATACTTGTTCTCGCCACTGCGCGTCACATACTTTGACTCATCCACCGCAATTGAATGCCGCTTAATGTCATGGTTACCATTGCTTTGTTTATTACTCGACCAGGAACTTTCCACGGAAACACTAGTTCCATCTGACATTTGTCGATGATAAATTCTTCTGCCATTCGCGTTGGTCACACCGTCTTCCGAGACAATGGGAATTGTGATTTTTATTTGCTCGGAATCGTTTTTAATTAACTGGTTATTGTCTAATTGCGTTTCCTGCGAACCATTAAGCATCGCTCGTCTATTCCAGACGGTGAACAGTTCGTTCTCTTGTTTCGGATAAACTCGGCTATTGTCGTTATTCACTGAGACACCATTAACACCATTATGACCGTTGGTCATGTCACCACCAAGACTTATAACTGTGCTGTTTCCGATTTTATTATAGGTTGTAGTCACTTTGTGTGCGTTATACTTTGTAGCCTCATCATTGGAATCAGACTTATCGGTTAACTGAGTGTTGTAATTCTGGGAGGACTTCAGCACTTGCGGAACAACCACTATTTCCGTGGAGCGGCAAATACCACTGTCGGTGGAGGATTCGATTTTATTTTTTCCACGCAACGAAATACTGTTGCTTTGATCAATTTGTTGATTGTGGACTTGTTCGAATCCGTACGACTTTCTTCTGTTGTACCAATCCTCGGATCGATTGGAGGAGCTTCCATTGGACTTGTTCGAAGTCCGCGACTCTAAACTTCCCGTACCCGAAATGGGTTTTTTATTCTGGATCATTGCTTCCATTCCGTAAACGTAAGATTTTACGCGCGAGACTGCAGCATTTGATGCTGGCATTGTGTTTTCTTCTTTCTTCATTGCCAGACTATCTTCGGCTACTATACCATCGTCGGGTTCCTCTTCTTTCAGAAGATCGACCGGTCGGTACAAGTCATCAGTTGGCGAGCTGAGTCTACGCAGACGTCCTCTAACTTCTTGTAACGATTCGACAGTTATAAAGGAATGTCGTTTACTAATGCTACCTTTCAGTCGATCCGAATTATCCCTTTCTGGTTCCTCGTTCGTCTTCAAATCATCACTGACACTCTTCCTGTCCGAATAAGTACTACTAGTAGACGATGATATCGACTTTAAAATCTGATCTAACGCTTCCAAATCAACATTATTACCCCTCAGAGCAGTGTTAAGTCGTCGGTCAGTGTCCAAATCGGTTTTTAATTTTCTATCCGCTATATTCGCCAGTTTACCACTCATAACATTCTGTTTGGAAAACTGCAAAGATCTCCGGTTGCTGTTCGAGCGTCGCCAGTCTTCAATCTGGTCCAGCAGATTGGTACTGTTCTGTTCGTTCTTCTCGTAAACACTTTTGTGAAAATCTACCGTTGGCGAGGCGCTTTTCGAGTGCGGTACTCCGTTACCGATTCGCAACTCCGACTCATCCGAATTGTTACTGGGAATACTCTCCGTATCGAAGTGATCGGATATACTACAGTCACCGTTGCGTCTGTTGAACAATGACGGTCGATCAACAGTGAGTTGCGTTGAGGACGGCGGTGTCGTTGTTAGAGATTTGTCGTGGAGTTGCTGGCAGAGTTGAGATACACGTTGCAAACGTGCAGTGACATCGTCGTCGGTCCGGCCGACGATGCTGCGAGGTCGTGACGGTGGGCGGCGGCCCCCGATAGATCCACTACGGCCTACGCTCGCTTTCGTTTTCTGCGAGCTCAAGTCCAGTGGGTTTAATGCAAGCTGCAACCAGAGAAGAAGATGACAAATCATTACATAAGTAAGAGGTATTCTCACACACATATACATATACACACATACGAGTATATATATATATATATATATATATATATATATATATATATATATATAAATAGAGATAGATAGATAGATAAATAGAGAGATAGAGATAGATAGATAGATAGATAAATAGAGAGAGAGAGAAAGAGAGAGTATATGAAGGTCGGTACAGGCGCGACACAATACATATATGTTTGCATTTTAACCGATATAATTAATACAATTATTGTATTGTTCTGTACCCATGAAAACTGTATTAAATATCATTCTGCTTCTGAGCTATTTGGCTAATATTGCAGGTACTGAAAGTATCTAATCTACATAGTCCAGTTATTATTAGTTCAGGACGAAGAAAGATAATTCATCGGCCGCACAATTAGCAGCGTTTGATTCGGCTAATACGGCTCTGTTCTATTGCTTGCGCGCTTGTCTTACGCGTGCACGAAGCACATGTTCTCTAGTCGGCGACTACTAATTAACATATGTGACTTATTTAGAAGTTTCACTGCGGTTTTGCGAGAATTCTTCACTGCAAATATGTAAAACACGGCTGGCACAGTGCATTTTATTTTGCAACCAAACGAAGGCCGACGTCACTTGCTAATCAATCAGCCAACTTGAAGGCAAAAAAGTCACTTTAATGACACATGTACACACAGAGAAAGTGAATGAAGTGTGTACATATTTGAAAACAAAGATGTTCAAATAATTACCGACAATAATACATAGGCATATATTTACTCCGAGACTAGAATTTTGAAAATGGAAAGTGTACAATAATTATAGAAAATGTAAGACGTATTTACGTAATTAATATAGAAAATGTAAGATATATTTATATAATTAATATAGAAAATGAATTTAATAATTATAGTTCGTTTTTGTCGTAGTTATATAATAAATTGTAACTAACAATAACGTAAATATTTTTTGAAGTTAAATTTGTGTTACAGAAATTATGGAATTAATGATTACATGTATAAAGTTGTTTATAATTTATATTGGACTTCAATATATCAACAAAATATTATAACCAGCAGCAAACACATAAATTAATATCTGACAATGAGAATTACCATAGCCTATGAGAACTGAATGTACCATCATATTTCATTTCACATTAGAAAGATACAAATCATTCGATGATACCTGACGCTATAGGTAGGTATTAATTAAAATATAAACATCCACACACATAATAATAATAATTACGTACTTTGATTTTTACATTAACAAACAAATCTTGCATATAAATTAAATAAAACAACAAGAATTTGCAAGTTAATAAATATTCAAGATTATTTACTGTATTAACATTTAACAGGAATAATATTTTATGTTTTTAACCGTTAATTTGAAAACTATGCAAAATTATAGCCGAAAAAGACAGAAACTTGTAAATTTTACATGCATGTTACAAAAAAAAATCAGTTAAAAAAAATTAATTTATGGGATCAACATTTTAACTGCGTTGAGTGGGTAGGTTCAAAGTATCGATTTCGTCGATTTCGCAAAATTTCAACATGCCGGTAAATTAAAAGGACATTGGTCAGAGATTTTATTTATTTGCTTTGGTCAGTTAAGGTCAATGTCACTTGTCTACTTCCGATCATAACAGGAAGTTGGAGGATATACGTTGTGCGTTTTCTATGTGATGTGCATCAGTAAGTATGACCTAATGTACTGTAAAAGTGAATCATCAACGGATTCTGTAAATATTTACATTTACTTATACGACGTATACATTCATTTGCACTTCACATTCGACTCAACATGTCGTCAATAGCAAAATAATAAGCAAATCTTATTTTTTCAAATTTTTGTTATTGTATATTATAATAATTATTCAAAGATTATTACGTAGGTATATGTATATTATTATTTTTTAAAATACAGTGGGTGATCATATTATTTGAACCACAATGTAAAAAACATATTTTTTAACTTACATAATAAAAGCATGAAAAAATGTCTATTTTTTTTATTTACTTATGTAGTTTTAAAATTAGATAGGTTTAATTTTATTCTAGAGCTTCAAAATTCGTTTTATTTAAAACAGCAGAATTTTTGACGAAGACGGTATTGAAATATAATCAATTTATGTTTACATCTGAGCATACTATTCATATGAAATAATATACACCTTTTAGTAATCCAAAACTTGTTCTGACTATTTTTGGAAGATGTAGGTATTGTAAGTGAAAGCCCAAACCGAAAAAAAAAACAATGAATACATAACCACAAAAAAACCTCGACATTTTCAATGGGAATTCTTGTTTAGAATAAGTATTTATGCCTACACAAAAGTTGCTAGCTTGACCTACTGTTGAAGTCACCGAGTTTATTTTCATTATAAAATCAGTAAAACAATTTAAAATTCAAACTCCTTTATCACTGTGAGTAAGAAATGAAATAATCTAACGTATTGTACCACTAACCTGTAAATTTTCAAAGTCGTGCGGTTGTGCAATATTTTTACAATCGTGCTCGTTCTTGTACGACGTCTGGTGATTTGGATGTGGCTGTGCTGTCGCCCTGGCGGACCACCGGGAGCCACTGGTCGCCACCGTCTGCGTCCGGATGACCTGGAGCGAACCTCCGGGCACGTGCGTCTGAAACACCTCCAGCTGACGCCGTTGTCGCTGGTGTTGAGTGCCGTCTGGCGTGCACCGATCACGAGAGTCCACTACCTGCGCACAGATCACACACCATCACTCACAACAGTCGAGCACCGACTACGGGCTATGTGGACACGTGCACGTGGGCCGTACGTCACGCTGGGGGCACCAAGTGCACTCTAGAGTAGTGGGGGGCAGACTACAACAGCAGCAGCCGCAGCAGCAACAACAACAGTTGTAGAGGGAGAAGCACAAGCAAAGTGTATTATGGAAGCATCCACGGAATTAATTATTTGTGTACAAACATTACTCATCCAAGCGTCAAATAGTCATGATACTGCTTGAACAATGATACGTAATAGCGGTAGTCCATAGTATACGACATCTGTGCCCTTTTTTCTCCATTTGCAAAACAGACGTTAACGTTGGTGCATTGAAGGTGTAGTATTGTTTCTTTTTTACTTACTACAAACAAGTTTGCAGCTTGACCCAGTATTCAAGTCTCCGAACTTGCAATGAGTACCTTGTTCTATTGAAAGGATTCTCTTGTACCGATGAGACGATATATTTTAGATGTAATTTGTAGTAGTTCTTAATAGAGAGTGGATATGTATGCTGATCTAGTATTGATGTCTCTTTGGTTATTATGAATTTCTATTTATATAGTATAGGGCGAGCAATTCAGAGATACAGATTCTGCTACCCGAGTAATAGGACCGGCGTGTTATCATACAGTAAGACCTAACGATACTTCAAATAACGCTGATTCGATATACGCGGTTTTTTCGTCAACACCAAAAAGCACTAAATTTATGATGATTCGTTATAACGCGGATCATGAAAACACAATTACGGAAATTATGGATCAATTTAAAGAAAACGACTCAGTATTAAAGTGACCTCGTATAAGGCTGTTTCGTTTAACGCTCTATCTTCAGCGCTAAACGATTCTTACTGTATTTATTATATTAACCACCATAAAAAATATATACGAAAGTTGATAGCTTGCTCTATCATTTATATCACCGTTTTTTTAGTTATATTAAACTTAATGTATAACTGTTTTTAAAATATTTTTACAGCACAGTACTCTATAAAAATCTTTTTTGTATCGTAAATTTGAGATATTAAATAAAATATACCGACTTTTTTCTTAATAAGTGCACAAATATATTTTTAACTACATATGACTATTTTAAGCTTTCATTATTATTTTTTACACCTAGGGGATTTTATAACCCATAAATATATCTACACAGATAGACACTTCGTTATCAGAATATTATCTTTATATACATATGCAGGAAACTATTATTTGTTTTTATATTCATATACGTATTTCACTACACAATTAATTATGAGTTTAATTGAGTGAAACGTTTTTTCGTCGACCTCGTTAGAATGACACTTTTCACTTAATTATAATACTGTTTGCTGTAGGTAAAATTCGCATAATTGTACAGCGCATGTTACGAAATAAATAATGAATACTAACTACCTGTTATTTTACTTAAAAGATAAATAAATGATTAGATAATGTGAATGGTATAAAAAAAAAATGTGTCAGTTTTCATTTTGATTTAAATCTGGTACGTATTTACACTGAATAGGATTAAATTATAAACTTTATAATATTATTATTATTTGGAATCTAGTTGTTTTGATTATATAACTAATATTCTGAAATTATTAATTTGTATTTCTCTGTGGAAATATATCTACCCCAGTAATAGGAAAGGCGTGATGTTATGTATATAATTTTTTGAATACATCTTTGTTTTTTCCCGCATTTTCTACCTGGTATAATTTGGCATAATTCTCTGTTAATAGCATGCTGCGTTAATCCTCTGGGGATCAATTCCAACTATCTTGAAACGGACTATATCTATGTATGAAAATGAAATTAATACCAATAGTTAATTAATTATATATGTATATTATATATAAATATATTACTTTGTTCATTTTCACGTGCTTTATTTTATTTGAAAGCTACATGTTATAGTTACCAATATGTTTATAATCGGTTTGTAATTTTTATGTTATTTATTTTGACAGAACGTCGTGTTCAAGTGCACATATTTTAGAGTAACTGCTTTGTACTTACATTTTAGAGTATCCACTATTTAAAACGGACGTCCGTACACAATTTCTAAAACACCGAACACTATAGCTAAACTCTGTTACATGGAAATCACTATGAGCACTTACACATGCAGTCTATTACAAACACAGGTCATAAAGGTACACATATCAATACGTTACAGTCACATGACCACGGACACAGAACAGTAGAGGGGGAAGTAGTTAATTATGCTCAATTGTTCAAGTACACACACACATGTATATATATATATATATATATATATATATATATATATATATATATATATATATATATAAAAGAGTAAACACGAAACAATTCACTGATAATATAAAACTGTTGACAGTTCTACCATTACATACAAGCTCATATGAATATTTTCTACCGAATAGTACAAACAGTGGCGCACGTGAACACAGCACAGCAAGGGGCGGGGGGCTATCAGGGGAGGACGTTGCTGACTCGTGAAGGTCTACGGATGTGTTGTTACCGTATCCTCACAACCTTTAATTATAAACGGAAGATTAACAAACCGCCGAAGCTTGCCGGAATATTGCGATAATTTCCAGCAAGCGAGGTTGACGAATTTTTACTACCACTGGTCGCAAGGTTATTCGTAATAATTGGGGTGTGCTAGGATAAGTGGTAAATTGATTCAAGACAATATGTCAAAATGAAGGTAACATCATTATCTTTACTATAGGTAGCTTAATACAGTAGGTAAGTGTATAATAGATTTTTTTTTTAATTTAGTAGAAGTTCAAATAAATATAAATTTCACCACAGGACCTTCTTAATTATATCTGACAAAGATTTTCTACAGTGTTTTATTCATTTTACAGTTTTTAAAATGAATAAGGTTCATTACTCAACTGATAATTGATGTTGCTTTGTATATTCTAAACTAAAACCACACAATGACAGAATCTCCAGTAGAAAATGAATGTTTGTTATGCCATATAAGGTTCAGTTTCTATTACACATGTACATAACCAATAGATGGTAGCTGTTTACATCTGTGTATCTTTGCTATTCCAACAATCTCACATTTGTACTGCTGTTGCGACTATTGGGTAGAAACTAATTTATAACTCTATAACTTTGCCCGGCTGTGCTAATAATGGTGAATGATTAAGGTAATTATTGGCAGTGCTGCTGTGCTACACACACATGTCAGTGCACTTGCCCAGCCGCTCGAATGTCGCAAGAAGATTGTAAAATGTAATTATGAAGATGCATATAAGTGCAAGTGTTGACTTGTCTCGTTGCCGCTACTGTTGTTGTTGTTTTGTACACGTGTATGTTTCTGCTATGTGCATCTCTTGACAGTGTTTATTTGAAATGCTAATATTTCCTATGAAAGTTACGTTATTTGTATGCGAAGTCACGCTTGTGCTGACACCTATATAAGTCACTAAGTGTTGGTTGCAGTGATAAAAAATACACTCTGAGTGACTGCATATCAATGAGCCAACACTGGATACCATGAAATGTGTGAACATGTGTCATCTTTCCAGAAACACAAGAAAAAAGATACACACACATTTATACAGAATGTCCCAAGACATCTGGGACATAGGGAATTAACATGGAAATATAGAAATACGCTGATTACTTCTGAACAACACACTGTAGAGCAAAAATGTAAATAAATAAAGTTGTTCAGAATTAAAAACTACATACTATGATGTAATATTCAGTGGTCAAATATTTTTGACAACAACAAATAATCA
Source organism: Carabus problematicus (assembly GCA_963422195.1). NCBI lineage: Eukaryota > Metazoa > Arthropoda > Insecta > Coleoptera > Carabidae > Carabus > Carabus problematicus. The sequence goes on along the minus strand of OY728586.1, from coordinate 990,295 downwards.
AAATATAGCGTTTTTGTTTCACGACATTCTAATCTTTCATTAAAAAGTAGTAGTAGTAATTAAATAAATAACCGTAACTGTATTTGTGCATGGTACTTGTGATTACATGACCGATACGATAGATGTATTGGGAATTAGAACCCCTAAGATGGTACACGTTAATGTCATACAAAAAAAAAAGCAAAGTGCAAAGATACAGCGAATTTTCTTTGGTTTGAAAAATACTGGCGCCACCATTTACATAAATCATGTTGCATGCACATGAAAGTGCTGTTAACGCACGTGGATTGATGTAATTCTTCTTCTTCTTCGTCTTCCTCTGCAATGTGAAAGAATGCGTTGTCTTCAGAGACACGGCTCATGGCTATGATTGAGCGAACAACGATTTCTATATTTCGATGAATAAAACATGATAAGTCTGCACCATCAAAGTCTTTATACGTGAATGAGGTGAGAGTTATTCTTGAAATAAATACATACATACATCCGTACATACACACAGGCATACATAATGTAGAAATATATTCACGCAATCATGAATAATCTATCGATAGGTAAAATATACGTTTGATGAGAAAATGTCTCTTATTTCACATTGAATTTTAACGTGTTTTTTTTTTTTTTCATGTCAAGTTTGTGAGGAATAGTTTAAAATTATACTAATTTGTTCACAGCTTCTGATATCACGGAGCGAAATTAATAAATAAGATTTTATTTTATTTATTCATAAACATTTTTTATAAGAAATAAAAAAATGTATTTATAAGATACAGTTCATGTTTTTTAAATTATTATATTAACACTTCGGGTTCCATGAATTAAAATACAAAAACGAACATAAATTTAATCATATTAAAAATTTCCGTTTATCAAAAAAGCACAAAAAAAATCCAATACCGATAAATTAAACCACAAATCTCAACTTGAATATGCTGATTATTAAAATGTAGGCAATTTTTTATGCTCTAATTATTAAGAGTCTCATAAATAAATAATTTCATCACTTGTTACTATTAATGATAAATATTATAGTGTAAACACAATACCTTGAAATATATTTACAACGAAAGATGAAGAGAAATTGTAGTTATATGAATTTTTCTTATGTGCAACAACGAATAAGTGTCATATTTTATACTGTCAAAGGTGGATTTATGTGCGGTGTAAACGTATAGAATGGATCACACACGTTGCGCTGTCAGTAATGATTAAATACATCCTTTGTTTTATGCAGTTACATTTCCAGTTTCAAATGTCTCGTGTGTCAAAATGCAGCCTTGTGCTATCAGGTTTCGGTTTAGATGACGAGCACCAGCGTTCAACCAACGTTGTTTCCAACTCTTGTACATTTGTATTCAATATCTTTTACGATCTGTCATTTCTGTTCCGTAACAATGCGTCTGATTCTCACAACACATACACAATTATGTTTACAAATTGAAAAGCAAGAGTATTATTTTAATTATAAATCAATGTACATAATCTTATTGTTACACTACGAAGAATTACATTTATTACGAAATACAATTTACACATTGCTAAGCTGTTTGACGGGAACAATAGTCTACATATTCCTTGTTTACCAAGTTTCACTCTAATTCATTGGCATGCAATGGTAATTAAAACATTTTAAAAGTGAAAACATCTCCGCTTAGGTAATATGTTCTGGAATTTTAATTGTGATCACGTTCATTATTTATTTATTTAGTTCTATTGTAAGCGTACACTTTATGTTACGATGTATTCACATATAAGAGCTTTGCGTTCGTCTGTTGTAATTCGCAGAAAGCACAGCTTGTTCACAAAGGAACAAGTAGAAAAAAGCAAGACGTTGAATTTATTATAGCTTCTGATTAGAAGAATGTTATAATTTTAAACATGTATCAAATTATGCAATGACTAATAAATTCATTTGACGGTTTTAAAAAATATATCTGCATTTTAGTGTGAACAATTTGAAGAATTATCTTCAGTTCATGACTAGTTATTTGTTATATTGTATTCTTTGATGAAATTTTAAGATAAATTAGAAAACTTTCACATTGGAACAAGCAAGATTTTTTTATACATTTGTTGACATTTTGTTTTTTTATATTCTTATTTCTTGTTTTTATAACAGATTCCCACTAATTAACATACGTGTATTTAATTCTACTAAATGTCATCTTAGTGTCAATTAATAATCTTCTTGTTCTTGATTAACAAGGATGTTTTTATAATTATTTAATTATTAACTCAACTGCTGAAGTGGAGTATATAGAAAAATCAATATTAATACCAGTATTGCAGAGATAAATAAATATAAAAAATTATACTTGCTCTTCAAATGTTAATATTTTGACGTTTCCAAGGCAAGATTCAAAGAAAAGAAAAATAAAACTTATTGTAGAAATGCGACATGTTTTGTTAATACGCAATTAAGAGTTGTTAATGTTTTCAGCATCAGTCTTCGTTAGTTCGTTGACTGACAAAGAAAATGTACAAGAGCGACTACGCTTCCTAGATACGATCTTCGGGTGTTTAAAAAATGCGTACACACACACATACACTCGCATATAAACATTCTTGATCGTGAAATATTAATTTGATCGTTTTAGTTTTTTACAATCTAGGCAGTATAATTGTTAATTTTATACTTACTATTTTATTTCCTTTGATATTCTAGTATAATTTTGTAACATATTCGATGTAATAGTACATTTTCAACGAATTTAAACGTCAAATTGACATTTCAATTACAAAAAAAAGAACAAAAACAACCAGATTAATATTTTGATTTAAAAATCAAATGAGCGCGCAACGTTCCTATGTGTACATCGTCATGAGACACACGGTATATATATATATATATATATATATATATATATATATATATATATATATATATATATATATATATATATATGCGTGTGTGTGTGTATGTATCATTCCTGTGGTTAAATCGAGTGTTTAATTGTGCTAGGCTACATGTCCGCCGTACTTACCTGACTAATGGCGAATGATTGTACCATTAAAATATTTCAATTAGCAAAGTGCGACAGGAAATGACAAATATCCCATCAACACCTCAACGATGAGGCACATGTAACACACACACACACACACACACACACACAACGTCACTAAATGTTCGTCTGTCAAATAAACGCGTATTTATTATAATTAGTATACATTGAAGAATAGAACCTGAAGGAAATAAAATTCTAGTTGGATTTCTTCAGATGAGAGAGAGAGACTAAATTGCGAATTAACACTTATAGTCTCGAATGTGCATTGCCGAGAAGAGAGAAGCAAAATAGTTTCACATTGATGCAGTTAATTTGAGATTGAAGTTGAATATGATCGTCGAAACGCAACGTATTCTAGTAATAGGGTTAGGCTCAGAACTATAAACGTTATTCCAGTTATGATGGTAGTTAATATTATTCATGTTGAACAAACACATATATAAGTACATTACATACATACATACATATATACAGTACATACATACATACATATATACATTACATACATACATACATATATACATTACATACATATATACATTACCTACATATATACATTACATGCATACATACATACATATGTAAGGAACGAGTATAGTATAATATATACGACATCAACTAACCTATAAAACGCCATCCAACGCGGCTACAACAACGTATACAGTACACATGCATGCATGTATACACACGGCCCAACTAACAGTCTCCGTTCTTTTTGCGGTCGTCGCGCGTCTGGTCTTACGCACACGCTCTCTCGCTAATCAATTACACGATGAAGTAATAAGTGGGCACATAATGGTGTATTGATAAAGAGACAAGCGATCGACAATATTTGCGCGTAATGGCCGTACGTCCATCATCGGACAAATGATGCGAAACCACACTGGCAACAACGGCACGGCGCCGATGTCGGCCACGCTCGGCTGATTGGCGCGGAAAAAAATGTAAATTGTTTCAACAGCGCATGTCACATACATACATACATGCATGCATGCATGCATATATATATATATATATATATATATATATATATATATATATATATATATATATATATGCACTGGCACTGATTGTATAAGTTTGTGTGTACGACGCAAATTATAAACAATCAAAAGTGAATTTTACTCTCCGTTTTTAATTAATTTATCTCTAGTGAGAATTAGAATAATACTGGAACTATTCTACATAATGAACTTTTTTTTTAATATGGCAGAAACTCTCAGCTTTGTACATTAACTTAAATATGGCTAGAAAAAAGTAAGATTTTCGTGTAAATTTTGGTATCGATACTAACCGCGTTATTAGCTACTACATTGTACTACAAAATTTAACACAGTTACTATGTAAAATAGTGTCCTTCTATAGCATTATCGCACATTTTAGTGGAACAAAATAGTAGATTAGAATTGAATTGTGAAGTAGTACTTGTGTATTTTCTTATAAAGATACAAACCAGCGTTCGCCGTTTATGGCGATATGGACAGCGTTACTATATCACATGTAATAGTAATTGATACGTAGTAATTGTTCCGTGTGGTTTTATCTTGTGCTATCGGGCGTAGTCTTATCAAGTCCTACGGGACCTTACATCGAGTAATACATCTTTGCAATGTTAGTTGTCGCCTTTAGTAAACAAATATCTCTCTCTCTCTCTCTCTCTCTCTATATATATATATATATATATATATATATATATATATATATCTCCCTTTGTGTATATGTATTTTTGAGTGTATGGTGTAAACTAGTCTTTCATAGTTACGTTGGTCAGCGACCTGAACAGACCTAGCCTATGTTCCTGTGCATGTTCAGTGGTTATGTGGCCGAGGGCGTACAGTGGCATTAGGAAGTGGTGCGAATCCCACCCACCCACAACAACTACGGCTTCTGATTGTATACATACACTAGTGTTGCTTTAACCGCACACACTCACACATATATAACACAGTTGTAAACGATCAAGCTTGAGCCATCGTATTTGCTACTTAAATTTACATTATTTATAGCAATGCGGAAGAAACGAACACTGCTTGGCATTTATTTTATGTGGTCAGCCACCATTGTAGTTTTGTTTTACTTGTTTTGCGCATGCGTGCACGTTCTACTGCTGTAAAGTTTGGTTATAAAGCTGCCAATAAGTGTCTTTATTACTCGGATCGGAATATGTCACTAAAAGAATATTTCTTCGGTGAGATAAACAAAGAATCCAGTATGAAATAGGATGAAAACTAACAAGTACAAACTTATTTTTTGCTTCCATATACCGTATGTAATAACCGTGGTTAGCAGAGCCATCTATTGGTGTACTACGGAAGTACAGTTTTATTTTTTCTAGTATTGGGGTTGCATATGTTGACGGTACGGGACAATATTGCAGAGAACGAAAGTGAGAAACGCGGAAACATCAGTAGAATGGACAAACAGTGGTGAAAAACGGAAATAACTCTATTCCGGTATAAATACATTTGTATCTACAAACTAAACATACTCATTTAAACATCCTAAAAAGTACAAATATTCCTGTGAGTTCTTCTATATTTACTTTTCATTTCAAGTAAATATTATTCGAACTGTCAAATAATCTTTGGTTATATTTTGCATTGAACTTAAATGCAAGTATATATCTGGGTCATAACTGAAATGATACATGGATAAGTGAGTTTGTAAGCTGTGCTGTTGGTTAACATATAACGGGAATCTCGGTATTTATTACTGAAATTATACACCGAATTGTTGTCGAGCTGCCATGTCAGTTAATTAGCTGAATTTCACGCGGTTCCCAATTAAGATTGAATAGATTATCGACGACAAGGTAATAGTTTTTTTTAATCTAGTGGCAGTATCGAGATCCAGCTTATTATTTCAAAATATCCGTTGTGCATCTGCAACATTATCATTATTATTAATATTAAACAGACTATTCTACATAGTATATCATTATTACTAGAATATTCGGACCGATAATTCCTAGTATTTGATAAAAATGTAAAATTATATAGAATTAAATTGCCAAAAAAAGTACACGTAGAATATTATTCTGATCTTTTGATATTTCCTTACTGTGCTTCTCTTTTTACAAATAAACAATATTTCATCATAACCTACAAATATGATTACGTTTTAATATAAATATGTCTGACCTTATGACACAATTTTGATGGATCTGCCAGTGTATCTAATTAATTTTTTACGTGTGAAAGTATCTGTTACATTTCGTGAAAAGTCAACCGCGATAATTGTTCGCAATTTGATGGTGAAATGATTACATCAAAACTCGTTATCAAAACATCTATGAATGTTCATTTCGTTTCAATGCCGATTAACTGAATTAAAACAAATTACATGTGTTTGAACAGAATTAACACATGCATTTCACATAAATAGACCAAGGTCCATGATATAATAGAATTGCTTTTGTAAAACTGGAACAAATTGAAAAATAAATACTAATTATACATGTTCCAAGGATTTTCGAATAAATATCAATAACACACTAGCGTTTTAAGAAATTATAGTTTGTTATTGGAAATTCCACAGCATTTATAGATAAATCTGCTATTGCTTCATTTGCCAGGCGATCAATATCTAAAACAGTGAAGATTCTCAACGAGTACGTGTTGATATGACAATTAATATTACAATAATCGATCTTGTCAAGTTCAAGTAACACACGATTTGTATAGAAACACGTTCTTGATTTGCGCTATAGGTGGTTAAAAGGTTATTGATTTATTTATGCAATTATCTCCAGATAAATGTTCTGATTTGAATATAGTTCCTTACATATATGCTACTGTATATCGTATGTATGCTATACGCATATATATATATATATATATATATATATATATATATATATATATATATATATATTATATATATATATATATATATATATATATATATATATACATGTGACATGCGACTATATTATAGCGGATTAACGTCAAGTAGGCTGGCACAGCATGTTCACTAACCTATGACAATATAATTATTTATAACCAGTATACTCTGTTCCACCATTCCATTCCTGACTTCTTCACATGTAATAATTAGTTTACCGCGGGTGCTATATCGTAACAATACAAATTCTGTGAAATATTCCAATAACACCCAAACTAAATTGTAACCCTGTAAGAATGAATCCCAGTATGCAGTATATGATGAAAATATTTTATTGCATAATATACATATAAAATTTCATTTATTATTAACTTTAACATGCAACGGTGTACGAAATATGTTTCTACATCACGATAACCTCAAATTGTGATTTTGTAAGTAATGTAAGCCTAAAATGTACTTTGTGTCAACAAACAAGAAAAAAAATAGATTATTATCACTTACAGTGGTCAGTGAGAAAACGGTAAGTTTTACCGTTTCGAGTAACTTACATTATCACTTTAATTATTTGCCTATATATATATATATATATATATATATATATATATATATATATATATATATATATATATATATATATATATATATACATATATATCACGAGCGGTTACAGAACGGTACTCGACTGGATTTCTTTTACTTATCGTCCGGTATATTTGTACAAATGCGAATCCTCTACACACACATGTAAGGTAAGTCTGTTTACTCATGTACATTAAGTACATTTTTACTGTAAAAATGTATTTTAGACTCAATTAAATTTAACCACAAAAACGGACAACGCTCAATACTCTCTCTCAAAAATAAGGCAAGAAAATTTGAAATATTTCACAGATGGAATCATGCATTTGACGTTTGTTAAATCAGATGAAAATTCTGATAGATGAAAGGCATAATATACAATGTATTCAAAACACTGTTTTGTTTATATTTCTTTGTTCTTTACAAGTTTTATAGTCCATCTTCATAGGGCACAGTACGCCTACTTTTACACATTCTGAATACACAGGCTGGACATTTGGCGAAGAAAAGGATAAGTTAACATGATTATTGGACGGCGTTTTACGTTTACATCAATGGCCACTTGCAATGTCACTTATAGTCCGCCGATAACGTTCTATTTCTGTCAAAAGGTTGTAACAAAGTAACAACAAGCAAGTGAAACAAAGATCGTGCAACATTTATAAAACTAGTCGCATCAACGGACGGTTCTTCTACCAGTCCGAGCTGCAGCTCCATCAGGAATGTAAGAGGCGAGGACGACCATCCAAAAATGGACATGTCACCAGTCGTATAAGCTAGTCGACCAACGCATACTCTTACCAGAGACACGATAACACAAGCGCCGAAGTTAATCAGTACTTTGTTGGACGATTTGATGCGAAATTTTTTGTATAGTTTTATTTGAAAAAAAAAAAAAGATTTGCTTGTGTTTTAGTACGTTGCACTTGTATTGAACTGTAATGGATTTAAAATAGTTAAATTCATCTTCAGACATTACGTAAAAAAGCATAGGTTTTATTTAGATTTCTTTAATAATATATTTCTTAGTTTATAGTTCTGCCAATGATAACTTAGTGTCTTCTAGATTCTCTATTATTATTCTCTGTAATATAAAGTATAGTAAATTAGTAGAAATTTGTTCAATAAAACATTCCACAAGACTATTATCTATCATGAATACAAATGCGTAACGAAACTAACTTGACACACGAGTATTTCGTTGTTAGCAGGACTGTACATACATATGTACAGCCGTTGACATATTTATTTTATTTAGGCGTTTTTTAATCAAACAGGTTTTGAACACATCAACAGTTACCAATCTATAAGTATTTTCCCGTGAGAATTCAAACCAAGCCTGTTGACCACAAATTTTGACTCAATTTTCAGTTAACTTCTTCTTACATTTCATTCTTTGACACTTCATTTTAAACCAAAAGTCAAATAGCATGAGAATTGTACAATATGTAAATTTAAGAGTCAAATTGAGAAAAATAGGCCAGCGAAAAGTAAAATTAATGAGCTAAATTAGCATTAATTAGAGTTTATATATATATATATATATATATATATACCTACATAAACATACTACAGAAAATGTGAAATGTACTATTAATTGAAATCTTTTATTTCACATTTTATCCGATAAAATCTAGTAATGATTTGACTTTGTTCCTAATTATTTCAAAATTGGAAGCTATTAGAAAACATACTAATTTAAACATTGTATATCATTTACGTTTCTCTTTATTTTGAACCAGAAGTAAAGGTTAGAAAAATAATAACATGAAACGTGAATATCCAGTTTGTGTAATTTATTTCAGTAGCATCTTCATTATAGATGTATGGACAAAGACTGGAAGTAGTGTATCTTAATTATACTGTACTTAATTTGGTATTATATACCAGTCAATTTTTGCCCGGCACGCCACTGTATTTACGTTAATGGTCTGTTGCAAACCGTAACATTCGCAAAACCGGTATTTTTACGGTACATTTAGTTTGCGTTTAATGCTTTAATGGCACTGCATGTAATATTTGCATTTGTCAGCAATAAAAAGTTTCATTTCACGTCGAACCATCCAGTCGCCTGAGACACACTGCACTACTGTGCTGGATCACAGTCAGCCATGGACGCAGACGTATTAATTAACCGTATATACGGCTGTGCACGTAACTGAACGTAACGTAGCATGCGAACTAATTGGTCAAAATTATTGAGAAAGAGCTCACTATGTCTATGAGAAACGTATAAAGTTTATAAACAATTATCAAGCGCGGTATTTGTAACAAATATCACACAGACTGTCAACTGTCAAATTGTGGAAACATAACCCTAGTTTTATTTTGTACATAGGTTATCTAGCAAATTACACTGTTCAAGGTCTACTAGATTAAAAGTGGTAATTAAGCAGTTTTATTTACATTACTCGCTCAACGATGCGTTGCGTTTATAATTTATATTGTTACGCTTTAATTTCGTATTTATCATAGATCATAGATCTCTCGTGTGTTCCTCGCATGTGGTACTAGGTATGTTGGTATTGTATAACTATCAGACCGTATCAATTGTATTTAATTATTGTCAAGGTCGGGCGCAATTACACGTTATAATTGCGCGTGTGCGCACGGTGTAATTTATTAATTACGAGTTTTGGTACATTTTATTATTGCGTCAACCTTGGTCGATGCCAGTTTTTAGCGCATCATAATTGGCTGAAGAAATATCACGTCGTACTGATCATTGTATCTCTGTTGCTAGTAAATGCAGTAGAGCGCGAAAATACACAAACACATACAAACTATTATATATATATATATATATATATATATATATATATATATATATATATATATATATATATATATATATATACACATATTGTTGTTTTCATAGTATAAACTGAATAGAATTTCAGATGAATTAAACTTTCAAATTGTACCACGAAAAATACGAGTAAAATTGAAATGTACATTACAACAAATATTAGTTATTTATACGACACGCATTCGTGTGACACATTTATGTTACATTTCCCGTTCAGCTAAAGCCCGTACTGTGCACCATCTTCATGACCATCATAAAGATGGTTACTAATGCGTTGTAGTTTGATGTCTCAAATATAAAATGCATATGTTTATTGAACACATAGCCAAGGTATACAAAAATAAACAGACACATTCACACACGCCGAGATATTACAGGAAGATCACGTATCATCTTCAGGGGGAACTTTCACTGATGAACATGTAATGTGAACCCGCGTGTCGCATCTGTGTACGTGTTGAAACTGTTTCCGAGTCGGTGACGACATCGTACCTTGTCCTTGCTCGAGTGCAGAGACTGACGCAAGGAACAGACGGAGTTTTTAAAATCAGACAATAACATTTCGACCTTGGGCCACAATCTCCGGGTGACATAACGACGTGGAACATTTGTGAGCAGTGATGCACAACCTTTTTTAATACGAAAGGTAACATATAACTTTGTGTTTAATTCGGAAGCAGCAAAAGATATTTTACTCTACATTTTTCGTTTTTGGCTGAGGTTTTTTCTACTGAAATAGATGATCAACAAGCAAAGACATCGGCGGACTAAGTATATATTAGAAATAATATTACTATAGAGGGGTCGGCAACTTGCGGGACACATGCGGCCCGCCAATTGCTGTGATGCGGCCCGCCAAGTATAATCAAAACACGTAAAGGTTACTACAGATATTGAAACTAAAGCTATTGTACTCTATAGATAACAGCAAAATACTCTAAACATTTCCGTGATATCTGTTCCAATACGACAAATATAAAAGAGCTAAACGTTTCGATAAAAATCCATACTGTGTTCATTGCGAACAGTTAGGTGACATTTGGCGTTCAACAATGCAAACAGATGGCTTCAACTAAATACTATTTATAACTGTTAAGTGCGCAGGCGTCTACTTGCACAATGAACACATCCATTATCGTTACGAACTGGCTTATCTTTGTAAGCGTTGCATCTGCCACAATGTGTGCACAAATATAACGATAAATATCTCGGATTACAGGGCCACCACTTTATGTATGAAAACATCCGATTGCCAAGCCTACAACTGCGTTATAAACATGTTCAAATTAAACTCGGATTCAGTGCGCATGCGCACGGGCGCGCGCAGAGCATTATGGGTGTGTATGGCTACTTGGATTCTGTCGTTCGCTACGTGTACACAATTTATAATGCCGTAAAGGAAGTTTTATTAAGGGATATGTTTAGAAAGTGACATAATGTTGCAATTAGAATGATGTTGAATTGCCCATTTGTACGACGGGATTTTTCATGGGATGTTGTAGGTATTCATAAATTTCGTTAGCTTTCATTGATCGTACATAGTGGATTATTAATGCAGTGTCGGTAGAATATATTTAGGATTATAGGGTTAATAAAGTACGATGAATTAATGAAAGAGCATATATGTATAATATATGTATTGGTAATGTTTCAAGATTTATATGACGTGTCAAATAATAAGCTTCTACATTACTCAGCTCTTGGAGAAGATTACTGTGATATAGTAATCTGAAAAATGATTGAATTACAATGCATTTACACTAGATACTAAGCATTTTTAATATATAAGACAAAAAAATTGCAAAGATGGACATTTTATTAATAATAAATATGCAATGAAAACTATTAAAAATTTCTGTCAAAAATTGATATTTACTATCATATTTACATAGGTAAAAACCTGATTAGATTCGATCTATAGTAGAGACAAATTATAATGATAGCAATAACATTTAGTTGAAGCAATAAAATTCATCCAAAATGTTACACAATGCAAATAAGGATAGTTTATAACATTTATGTTAATTTTTAACTGGATAAAAACTATTATTTTTATTATTAAATACAAAATATCTTGTCACCTTAAGCTGTCTATATTTGTAAACTTTGTAAAAAAGTATTTTTAGGATCATCAAAATGGTCACTGACGTTTTAATAACAATGACATTAAATGAATTTTGTTGAAAATAGAATACAAAATCAGTTTTTTCTACAACAAATTTCAGCCATAACGAAAGATGAATAAATAATTGATAAAAAGAAATAAAAAAATTTGGTATCGAGATGCGCCATTATTTATTACATAAATTTCAGTCTCGTACTCCGAAATCTTTCAAATTTTGCGATGACATTTGCAATTTTGGTTAAACAGTTTCAGTGATTTTAATTTCGTACCAAGAAATTAGATTAAAATTAAATATTTTTTTGTAGCTTGATGGTTTGAAATAAATCAAGGTTATTACTGAAATTAAGTTTTACGTTTTTTATTTTTAATTCCTAGAAGATAGTTTGATTACAAATTTGTCGGGGGATAATTAGAAAGAATTAATATAATTTACGATTAATTAGGAATTAAAGTAAGGTAAATTAATAAGAAGAATCTGTGCTAATATATATATATATATATATATATATATATATATATATATATATATATATATGTATATATATATATATATATATATATGTATATATATATATATGTATATATATATATATATATATATATATATATATATATATATATATATATAATCAAACATCAAACCGTATTTTATCCGATATCAATGAATTAGTCACTTATTCGACTTGTTTTTTCCGTTTTACCCCATGTAAAATTACCCTATTTCCCATACCTTTGGTACGCCGCTGTTTTCAAACTTACATCGACCGGAAGAGATGTCGACGAACCGATTTATGACTAGAGTATTGTACACCGATTACTGTTCTACTATTCTCGATGAATTTTCCTCGTAACATATCCGGTATAATTGTCGCAATGTACATTCAGTATACAGAATCTCTTACTTGGGTAGACGAGTGCACTGACCGAATTTATAGATGTCGTGCATGTCTAGCGCCGGGTAACATCACGACACCGCGTGACACCGTCACTGACATCTGACCCCGACGGACGGGATCTCAACACTCGATCAGAACACCAACCTCACAACAAACCCACTCAGTCTAAAAACAGTACCGATTATACGTAAACGATCATCGCGGTCTTATCGCACAACATTCCCGTCTCAATAATACATATATTACGGTGCGAACTTATTTCAACCATACACGATGGCTATCATATCCGTATAGTTATAATATACAACCTTGTGCTATTCATAATTTCACAAGTAAACACAGATTGCAGATACTGTGGACTGCACTAGAGTATACATAAATGTTCTACATTGACGGTAGAAGTACATTTACACGAAGCTTTACAGTTCAAAGCGAAAGTCATGTGTTTCAATGTGTAGAATAGTGTTCTATATAGAGTAAGGCTTCGCTTAACGCCCATTCCGTATAACGCTCATTCGATATAACGCTGTTTTTTCGTAAACATCCGCAGAAAGCGCAAAGTTTACAATGATTCACTTAACGCGGTTCGTGAAGACACAATTATGGAAATTACGGACAAATTTATAGAATATGACCCCGTCTAACGCTATTTTCGTTTAACGCTCTGTCCTCAAGAACGCATCTAAAGCGCGCTGAACGAGAATCGTACTGTAATATGCTATTTGCATATCGCGATAACTATTAACAATATAATTAGCATGTTTTATTTGAAAATTCGTGAAATATGATTCGAAATATATGATCACATAGTTTAGACACACTATCTTCATATTTAATTTCATAGATATTAAAATTTTGTTCGCTATGTAAATATTATAAATTTATAGGAATATAACCTTCTAATAAATATTCATCGATCAAATGAATGTATGTCACGACTGATTAGTCCGGTAATTTATACCTACACAACTATCTGTGGTTGTGGCAGGTCAGTAACGTTGTTTAAACTTTCAACACACGCACACACACATATACAATACATACATACTCACATATGTACATAAACATTTAGCAAAACAGTTACAGTTAGTTACAATATAAACATTTAGAGACATGTTCATACACGTTTACAATAACGAAACGTTAGATAAATTGAAATGTCACCGACGGTAACTTATAAACATAACAGTTGACAACAAAAAGACCAGAACTAGGCAAATAGAGTACATATAGATAGAGTCACAGTGTCATATACGATCAGAGACATTAGTCGTGTCTGGCCTGTGCATTTATATGTTATGAATGCGCGTGTATGTTCCGTGTAGTTCACTGGACTGCCATATACGGCGCTGACGACGTACCAGAGAGCTCGCTATGCCCCGGATATGACGTAATGTGTAATTCATTCATGTCCGAGTAGCGGTGCGTAATGTTCTTGCACTTTTATATTCCTCCAGAATGATTGATCACGTTGTACAATTATCAGCAACTAGTTCAAGCTGTGAAAAATAGATCGTCCATTTAAAAACCCACATATAGGTCAAGTTAAAAAGGTACGACGTTACAACAAGTATAAATAATTGCTCTAAAACACTCTGAACCAGACGCCAATTATACTACTCGCTTTGTGAAAAACGAACACGAAAATGTTTCGTACAGCCTGTAATCTTTTATATGCAATAGATTTAAATCGTAGGAAAAATTGCGTGTACTTTTATTACAACTGATCGAGCAGTCAGATAAGCCGTACAACAAGTACTTGTTAACGTAATAAACTCAAAACGAAAATGCGTGTAATTTAGCACGGTTTAGACTGGTTTAGACTATTATTTTCAAATTTATAGTAATGTTTTACGGGCCTACGCTCTGTACTGACCTAGGGTTATCGAGGAGACTTCACGACGAAACTAAGAAAGATTTAACAATGCATAATGGGCCGATTACTTGGCGCAGTGTGTATACCCCGTTCCACTAACATATTCCTGACCTGGAGTACTGCATGCTCGGGACGGCTATTGGGTTTCTTGTTTGGGTGTTATTATTTGTAGAAATATTTTTCGCAAAATTTGTATTATTAGGATATAGCATCACTAATAAATTAATTATTAGAAAGTCAAGTATATGACAGTGAAACAAATCATTGAAATTTTTTGGTAAAACCGGACGATGCTTCAAATGTTTCATCAATGCCAAACGCGAATCAAAACAACGGAAATAAATTTGAAGGATTTCACATCAGTCACTGATGGAATTTGACGTTTGTTTGATGAAAATTTGATAGATGTACAACCACACAAGTTATAGTAGGAATAATATACTTTGTTTATAAGACAGTTTATTGTTATTTAGCTTTTGTTTATTAGAATATAATGTACAGAACATTTTACTATAATGTGTTGTCTGGACAGATAAGACTATTCCACGTATAAATATAGTTCGTAATACGGTTGCAACCGTTACGACGTCTATAATGATTCAGTACCAAGTCTCTCGGATCTGGATTTAACAAAACAGACTGTCGTCGTTTACGATCAGACTCACAACCGAGTTTTATCTACAGCGATCAAAGATCAATGTACGACGTTCGATCCCATTAGCTTGACATTTTTGTTTTGTTTCACTGTTTAAGAACAATGAGATCTTGATCTGTGTGATCCCTGTATCGAATCTGATTAACAAGATGACATTGCACAATAGTACAGCAGAAAAAATAATGAGTTTCTTTTTTGCCATCACTCGTACAGTTGACGTCAATTTTTTGGTAACGCGAATTGTACAAAATTGATATTTCAATGAATATTTTGTAAAAATGCCAATTAATATTTTTTGGTGTTACAAAAAAAACCGTCTCAATATGCAAGTAATGTAGATGATTCTATTTTTAATGTGAATTTTAATGAACATATTTTTTATTCAAAAATTTAATACGTATTTTTTATGATCAATAAAATAAATAGCAAGTAATCTTGAATGTTTCAAGGTCAAGGTTAGTAGGAGTTTTTGCAAAACAGTACATAATTTTTAAAATTTCATCATCATTTAAGTGTATACAGTAGGTAATACAGTTATCTACATTCCAAGATGAAACCGCAAATATATTTATCCAGTAACCTGATAGACTGCAATCAGATAGTAATAAATTTTCACTATATACTAAACCTGACACATTAAGCCAAGTGTATCGAATGTGAAATTTTCGCATTTTAAATTAAGCAATCGGAATCGATCTTGCTGATCGCGATTTTTTTTCCAACCGATTATATCGGTATGTGCCAATGACCGGAATCGAAGAGTTAGCAGCAGAAAAAAAAAACAAACAAAAATCGAACCAAATTAATGAACGATAAAATGCGAGG
Source organism: Carabus problematicus (assembly GCA_963422195.1). Lineage (NCBI taxonomy): Eukaryota > Metazoa > Arthropoda > Insecta > Coleoptera > Carabidae > Carabus > Carabus problematicus. Next base: position 973,676 of record OY728586.1, on the reverse strand, counting down.
TCATGGTATACGCATGAAGTTCTGTTCATAATGAAGCATGACTAGTTATTTTGGCAATTTAGTTTGGTCAATAATTGTCCAGTGATTTAACAATTTCCATCAATAAAAGCGTCACACTTTAAGTAAATACCTTATAATTTGATCAGAAACGATTCAAGAATATTATTTTAGAATAGGAGAAGTCAAAGATGAAAATATGTAGCAATAATATCAAATAAAACGCCAATTTATTTCAAATCGAAAATTAAAAACTTGGAAACTTAAATAATTCCTATATAATTTTTTTAACAGTTGGCATATCTAAACGGCAGTGATACCAATCCATAAAAACGCATTTAACAGTACATATATTTAATTAAATACCAATTAAATGTTTGCATAAATTTACATACATAATTACGCCGTGTCAGAAAATTCATTCATTAAAATAACTTCTGATTCGTAAAAAATATCTGATAGAATTCTCCCAAATAATCGCTAAGAACATTTAGGACAATTATTCCCAGTAATGGAAAGGCGTGATGTAATGTATGTATTTATTTGACAGTATAATTTATTTATTTTTTAAATAATCCGTTAAATTTTTATCATCTTTAAAACTTGGATCTGTTTAGCTATTTGAATTCGGTTTATCTTTTATTATCTACAGTTAAACTAGCGGTACCTTTTTCGGTGACACATCGTAGGTTTTGCCGAAAAGCTTTTTTTATTTATTTGTAATTGATTGGCAATGCTTAAAATATCCGCAACAACATGAATGGATAGAGGTTCCTTATTGAGTGTTACATTAATGGTTAACCGAAAATTATTTCTTCCGTTCCATAAAGATAAAATGAAGATCGCGTTGGGTGTCCAATTATATAAAGCCCGTAATTTATTCATTCAAAAAAGGAATGCGCATTTTTTTGGTGGGAATTTTAACAAGATTACCTACTATTCTGCTGCTGATTATTGATGACGGTACTACAATGTGTTAGGTTATATTTCTTTATCTAGATTTAGATAGTAGAAAAATGTATATATGTCATGAATATTTAGCTATTAATTCTGAATACACAATGTTATAAATCACGTTTATTTATTGTGCAAAAATTTGCGTAGGTAAGGAATTGAAAATACAATATATCAGTAACCACATTATAGTACGAGATTTAGGCTAAAAATTGTTAAATTTCTATCAATAGAGAATCTCTTTTAATTGTGAATAAATTTGTGCAATGAAATATGAATTTTCTTAAATGCGTTCTACATCAGCTAACCTTCAAATCATTTAAATTTGATCATACTTTCTTCAAAAATCAATGCTCTTCGCGAATCAAAACAACGGCAAATAAATTTGAAGCATTTGACATTAGTCACTGACGGAAACATTTTGTTTGATGAAGATTTGATAGGTGTAAAACACAGTTAAGACATGTTCAATAAATGTTATGAATCTTTAAAAAGAAAACAGATGCTACTTATGACTTTAATTTAGAACAAACTTGTATTTAACCTTACAGATATTTATTTTTGTGTTATACTATCCAGTGTTGATGTAAGCAGGACTTGAATCTTGCTAGAGACACTGATTATCTCATAACGTGGGATACTGGGCATCAGTACATTGTTCTTGCTATATTAGGCAATGTTGATACTTTTGAGCATACAATGTCGGTGAAGTACGTACCAAGTGTGCACGTACTTGGAGTGTGCACACATTGTGTGTACACACCCGTCATAGAATGCTGTTCTGTGGAAACCGATGACCGAGACATTGACATTAAGTCCGTGTGGAGGTCATAGGTGAAGGGCGCATCACACGGCTGTGTACAGTTTCTTCACACCTATATTTACTTCCCCCCGCGGCGGGGCGGAAGTACCAAGGGCCACACAAACCGCAAATCACAGCACACTTCAACAACAGCACTCTTATTCTATATATAGTGATTGCAGTGAATAAGTTCTGTTTATAACACATAACTATAGCGCTGAATACTAATATTCATGGTATTAAAATAATAAATGTTAAAATTATAACTCGTACGGTTATTTATTTTTAACTCAGAAAGACTATAGTTAGGAACTGCAGATATGAAATATTAGATAGTCTACTGGTCTAGACTGAGAGAAATGTATGACGCATATGACAACAACCAGCTTGCATATATATATATATATATATATATATATATATATATATATATATATATATATATATATATATATATATATATATATATATATATATATATACATATACATATATACATATATACATATATATATATATATATATATATATATATATATATATATATATATATATATATATATATATATTGCCCGTTCGTGGTAATTATGGCATTAACCGTAATTGTTTACAATGAGTTCTGTGAAGCATTACAGACGTGACCTTCCCGTTTCTTCTGGATCTGGATGAAGTCATTGTGAAAATGACAATTGCACATCGCTCATTCCACTGGATGACTTGAAGATGACAAGAAAAAATTCTAGATTTCTTATTCAAGACAACGCTGTAGTTATATATATATATATATATATATATATATATATATATATATATATATAAATAATCATAATTAGATTTTGTTTTACTTGATGTATTCTTGGAATAGTGCATCATCGGTATATAATTATTTTAATAACATTGCAAAAAGTGCCAAACAGTATTTAACCTATAAATAATAAAATACATACACCTGCATTCCCAAAAATAAAGATTTATGTTAACAAAAAGAAGAAGCAAATAGTATTTTACGCATAAATAATCCCAAAATGTGGATTTATGAGAACAGAAAGAAGAATCACATATAAGTGTAATAAATAAAGGTATAAATAGAAAGTATTTGGTCAAGAAGTCAGGAATATAATAGTGGAACAGGCTATATACATATATTCTTTGTATTGTATGGTGATTTATGAAAATACTAACTCACAAATTTACAACAAAAATATCTTGTTGTTCTTGTAAACTAACAAATCTCTATCATCGCACTCATTTGCAGAACGGAAATGACGATTTAATTTTGCCAACAAATCTGGAGTCATTTCTCAGTTCAGTGCGTTGACAAGAATGGAAACTGGACAAAGAATTCGAGAAATGGGAGTCCATATACACAAGTCAGAGCAAGTGAGATGGCTAAATACAAATACACACACGTTGAGAAAGACAGAGAGTGCACACACAGTAGAATTGCCGGACAATGAAACCGAATCAGCACGTTCCAGGTGCATAAGGGTATCGGTGCACAGCCATCTAGATCCAGAACGAGTTCTACAAGACCGTGGTGTATTGTTGCAGTGTGAATTGGCCGTTTCCGCTGTTTATGAAAATATAAATATCCTTCAGCCACCGGACATGGAATCTACGGAGCCGAATGGACATGTTAATGAGGAGGAAACAGGAGTCACAGCCACGTACAAGATAATCTCTACAGCCGGAGTTTACGTTTTTATTTGTTGTGTTAACTAGATCGGCGATGTATTTACATTGTAAACTTGCCATGCTGAGCGTGTATTCTAATATGAAGAACGTTACATTTTCACAGTACCAGCGATGCTCAAAATGTGTTAATTTCTCATACAAGATTAGTGGAAAAGACACCGGTACACTTTGACTACATTTTTAGCTATTTATTTTCAAGTTCAGTGCGATAATTACGAAGAGATTTCTGTACAAGAACAAGCGACTAACCTTTTATTTTAATCCTGCTGATGACAGTTTTATCAAAGAGTGACATTAATGATGTCTTACACATAACTGAGTGCAACATTCTTAATAACGCTTACAATGTTTCCACTCAAAGATGAAATGTTACTTTTTAATAATAATTTGTTTTAAATTATTTTATAATTAGCGAGTTAAATGAATAATTGCGAACACGGTTATTTCGAAAGTCAAGCGTTACGTACCGGATTGGAGGGAATGAAGCAATTAAATGTTTTTAATTACCCGGCAATAATAATGGGAGTATGTATTTGAAATGATAAATTGAACCATACATGCTATCAGTGCTGCTCAAACTGTTAAAATAATACAACAATACACTGTTTATCCATTACGGAATGTGATGGTTACCGAACATTTAAAATACACTGTAAGATCTTTAATTCAAAAGTAAAATTATTACATCATTTATTCAGCTAGATAAATTCAATGTAAAGTATATATTACTTATTTCATTATATCTAGTGTTTCACACGTTTTGTAAATGTGAAATCGATGATATGAAATAAGCACAGACATATTTTAGTAACGTACGTGGATAGTTAACTAATAAACATTACTTTTTCTCTACATAGATATTAGAATACATGTATAAATGTTCTACACATACAGATTACAAGCGCATGTATAAATGTTCTACATATGCATGTATAAATGTTCTACACACATAGACTACAAGCGCATGTATAAATGTTCTACACATACAGACTACAAGCGCATGTATAAATGTTCTACACATACAGACTACAACTGCATGTATAAATGTTCTACACACACAGTCTACACTACATAAATGTTCTACACATACAAGTAGAGACTTGTTATGTACAGAACGTTCGCAATCATCCCTCTAAGGCTTTATAAAGGCCGTTTCGCTTCGTGGTTGCTCGGGCGATGAATTTATTTTAATTGTGAGTTATAGGTGGATAAATGGTTGTAAATTGTGTGTATGTGTATGTATGTGTGTGTATGTACAAAGTATATGAGGACGACCAGCTGTGTTTCTGAAGTGTAAATTTTTCAACAAGATGCAATGCGCGAACGGCCATTGTAAATATAAATAATCTGTAATAATAATACACATGGCGGGCACAACCATTAGAGTCGTGTACAGCGATCACGGTGTGTATTTTTATTCATAACAGACAATTGTATTATAACAAACGGCATCACGAGCACTGTGTCATCTCTTCACGGGGCCAGACTAACCGCCAGTGGCGTAGATACTAACCGGGCCGAGTGGGGGCGGGGGTTAGAATCCTTAATGCAAAATAAATAAACCAGAAATATTCAATATTTCCTATAAAATATATAGTTTTAGTTAATCTTCAATGTTTGTCGTCTATTCTAGCATTGAAATCGCCAGTGTTCTAAACAGAAATATATTTAGAATTCGAAATTGAAAACTACACTGTAACATCTATCATTACTGACTAATTGATAGAAAGTATAAACGTTTTTAATTATATAATCATTCATTTTAAAACTCGGTCATTAGGAATATAAACACTTAATGCATTCTATTTTTTCCACTATTATCGTTAATTTCGTATATTTATGTGAAGATGTTAACATTTAAATGTCGGTACGTGATTCACATATTACATGTGTGTAATTACGGTTTCATGTTTTCAGCGTAAAATAAATGATTTAAAAGTAAGTTTGATTCCTAATAATTATAGGCTCCTCTTGTGAATGTTCCATGGTACGCCACTGTGTGGGTTGATACAGGGGGAGAGCGAGAGAGAGAGAGAGAGAGAGAGAGAAGAGAGAGAGAAAGAGAGAGAGAGAGAGAGAGTACATTTGATCAACGGCTCAGTGAAGAAGACCGTGTCCGTACTTACAGAGATAATTACGAGCCTTTCAAGAGATAATTAATATGTATTTATTTATGTGCGCGATAGTTTCAATGCTACACTGTTCTTATACCGTCCGGTACGGCCTGTCGCCCGCGCACTTGTGACAAATCCCCCCAAGGGATATACAACGATACTCTTGCTTTTATTTTCACCTATATACACTGTATTCTTCATTCGCAACGGAACGAAATAGTCACGACGTACTGGTTATATATATATATATATATATATATATATATATATATATATATATATATATATATATATATATATATATATACATATATACCGGGTGTCCCAAGAAGTCTTGGAAATTAACATGTAAATATAGAAAAATTGTGATTACATTTTAAAGTAAAAGTGTAAATAAAAAAATCTGGTGTGGTCACCACACTACTTTCTTATACTCAGTTTAAATTGGCACATATTTGACATTTCAAATGCGTATTTCTGTAAATATTTTGTCTTTGTTTTGTTTTCATAGCATATATGATATTTTAAATACATGCCAATATATAAATACATTTTACTCAAAATTGGATAAAGATAGAAGAAAAATGCATAGAACATTTTTTCTTAAGCTTATTGTTCTCTATAACTTTTATTTCAAAACTTTTTCCATATCCCTTTCAGTTTCTCTAATAATTCTCAATGTTCGATTTTGATCTTCAGTAAACTTCCTCTTCCGGTTGTGCGATTATGCTAGAAATCTAATCAGCTCTTCATATAATCAAAAAACTTATAAATACGAAGTTTCATTGTCCTGGCTTTGCTCGTTTTGAAGATAATGAACATACAGACACACATCCACACATCCACACACACAGACGTCATGGCGAAAATAGTCAAAACGTATTCAGGGGACCTCAAAACATGTATTTCCATCAAAATCTCGCAATCGAAATTTTTCATGATTCCTATACTTTCTTTATACTATGTATAAGAAAGTAAAAGTTGTTAAATTAAAAACAATGTTTCTCTATTTACATATTAATTACCTAATTACCTATGTCGCAGATTTCTTGGGACACCCAGTATCAGTACAAAATACGGCCTACGTAAGTATTGTTCAAATAAATTTTTCACATAGAATTTCATTTAAAATATTCTTTATTACATATTATTTTTTTTATAACGAGAACTAAAAGATTAAGAAACTATTTCACCATTATTCTGTAACAATAAAGTGTAAACGAAATATTCTCTTCCTGTCCGTGGATACATCAATAATGAAATCGCACCAATTAGTATCAAAAACTAATTACAGCAAGTTATCCGCCCCGTCATTTGCTCAATCATAATAAATAATGCTTTCACTAAAATACAGCGTTGTAGTTAATTTTAAAATAATGGCTGTATAAATTAGATGATCCCAATTAAAAATAAATAAAAAGCGATATTAATTTTCTTTGACATTGACCTGTAAATTATAGGAAAGTGAATCTCCTTTGGATGCTATAATTATTATACATAAGTTATACGTATGGCTATAAATTTTTGAAGCCTGAGAATTTGGTAACAGTAATTGATTTGGCGTGAATATATTTGAGTGCCTAATTTATGAAATGATATATTCATATAAACATGTTTCAGAGAAAAAATAATACTCCTAATAATTTTTAATTAAATGAAAATTATTTTTCAAAGTTTCAATATTAACGTTTAAGGTCGAATTAGATCATTGATTCATTCACACGTTTTTCCATACATGCATAGTGAATTGAATAATCCGTATTTAATAGTGCCCTTCGTGTAACGGTACGCACAGTTACCGATAGTACGGTACTATCTAGTAATTTATGGTTCTCACAAAGAGTATCCGGGATAGTCCCACTAGTACTTTGCAAGTACTAGTGTATGTTAAATTGACGTTAAATGCTAATGGCTATAAATAGAACATTCAAGGTGTATATGCAATAGTTAAATGAAAACCTCATTATTTATGTAAAACAAATGCAAGTGCATCTTTGCAAAATGCAAGTTACAGTTACTATCATTCGATGCAGAAGTTCGTATTATATTTATCATTTACTAAACTATAAAAGGCTAGAATGAATTTGTAAATAATAATGTGCCAAGTATTAGCGAAAAAGATACATTTTTGATACTGTTCGTTAAAGATTTAATTTGAATCTTGTGCTAAAAAACCAAGGCATTGAATGGTAAACTGCTACATTAGTTATACTATACGAGCTAGTGAAATATCCCCGGAAATACCACATAACCACACTTTTAACTCCTGTCAAATGTGTAATAAAATACTGAATATAATACCCCAGTCAGACCCCTTAACTGATCCTAGCAAAAAAACTGGCTATTATATCACATATCAGATTAAACAATTTACATAAACGTATCATCGAATCCTTAGTCCGAAAAAAATTGGTGATCATAAAAAATAAAAACAAACTACATACCAGTAACCAATGACAATGTCACGACGAACACACCACAACATAATGGAACCCAAAGAATGACAGCGAAAAAAAAACGGCACTCACCTGGAACAAAAAGGTAAACAAAAAAACGATGAAGAACACATCAAACAGCAAGGTGTAACGACAGAATACCGTGAATCAGAACACGGGAATCCCGTACGTCTCGGCAAAAACGTGCACGACAAACTGACGCGGAATTTGTTGAAGCGCGGGGTTGCGCTGCAGATTCGAGGGGCCAAGAAGAAGAGCAGCAACAAATTGCAGGAGGTTGAACGCAAGTCCAGGGTGACTTAGAGGTCATAGTGGTTAATTCGGCGCAGACATTGTAACCGGCATACAGGAGTCTTTGACCTGATGCGCAGGACAGCGGCGGAGAGACTATGAACAAATATTCGGCTCGAGGAAGAAATCGACTGGGCGCTGATAATAGTGGCAGTGCATGGGCATTTGCAGAAATTTGTCCAGCAGGCAAAAACATTTCCAGGAAAGGCATACAATTGTCCAGGAAAAGACACAATTATCCGAGAGGAGACGAATTTTGAAATTTGTAAAGGAAATTAAAACGTATGCATAGAAATATAAAGGTAATAAAATCGTCATATTTGCCCAGCGATCAAAACAAATATTTGACAAAAATGCAATTTAAATAGATTATTTCTTATATATCATTTTCTAGGGGGGGGCACATGCCCTCTAACCCTGTGGACGCCCATGGTGGAGTAATGACGATGCAATTTAAAAATGCCAGCGACAATATTACTTTGCAACATTAGTGGAAAACTTGATATATTCGACAAACAGCAACATGTTCATATTTGATGGATTCATGACAATGACGATTCACCTAAAATTGCATTATAGTAATGTTCATGTGCTCTGATTCCTGAACCCAATTTTCTTTTAATTTGTAACACACAATGCTCCTATTTTCTTTTGAATGTTGCGTTTTGGTAATAAAGACATATTTCTTTGTTATTTGATTCACTTATTTTCTGCTCTAATACTCCGATATAAACATTGCAGAACATGTAAACTAAATAAGAGTATAAAATCTAGGGAGACTAATAAATTGCTAGGTGTTTTCTTTTAAGAAGTCAAAGTAAATGTGCGATGCATATTTGCTGTACGAGTTGTTATGACTACGCCAATGCAACTGGCGAATAATTTCAGTGGTGAATGTACGACAGGGTATGCAACAGGGCGACGGCCCCTCTGGGTCGGTTCACCAATTTGAATTTCGCGTACGACGGCCGATGTTCCAGTCAAACCAGCCATCCATGTTTTGATTTACCATCACGCGGTGTTTAATTCTAAGAAACCAGTTTTCATAATTCATAATGTTGCACAGCTGCACCCACCACCAGTTCCAAACATTTCATTATCGTCGGGCCCCACCCTACAGACAATTACACATATGCATCATGATTAAATGATGCTTCGTATGGAGGCCAGCAATATGGTTCAATAAAACAAAAATAAGAAACTTTCTGACATTGAGACTTCTCAATATTAGATAGAATTTAGTTATTAGGCAAAGAAAATTATAAATAACGCGACGAAATACTGTGCTAATTCCTGTAAAGTCAATAACGCATTTTCAAGTTACGCAATAATGCCAACATTTTATTTTGAAAGAATAAGTTTCTCAGAAGGTTAAGGACAAATAAACAAGCGAAATTTCTCGCGACTAATCTCTGATAGCTACACTAATCACTACTGTTAAATATATTGTTAGCCTTCTTAGAAGGTTTTATATGTACTCAAAAAAAAAAATATCTTTGCAAAACTAACTCGCCCACCAGTAATGTGAAAATCATTTCATTCCCTTGATTTCTTCTTGGAAAAAATAAGGAAAATGTTTTGACATCCAAGTTTTATTTTGTTTATAGTGGAATGCTAATTGTGATGATTCGAAAAATACAGCGGCCAAATACACAGAAGGATGACACTCAACAAGTTTGAACACGGTGATGCACGGTCTGATGCAATGTTATTTTATGTTAACACCATGTGTTTATTTTTTTTACTTTACCTGCATCTTCATATATACATACAGACTTGTATATATATATATATATATATATATATATATATATATATATATATATATATATATATATATATATATATGTATATATGCATGTATGTATAAGAAATAATTACAATAATTCTACCAAAACATTATGCACGCTACTAGCAAATATAATTACCCACAATTATTTTCGCATTAACAACGGCTGTCAAAGAATATGCAAATCATTTTCTAATTGGTAGAATGTACACCTTTTCAATCAGCAATGTTCAATAAGCTACATGAAACATAGTCTTCCTTTACATTATAAAATACGGTAATCATTTTATTGAAATATTAATTGTGATGTAATGAATTGAGAATAACAAATTTAAATAACGATTTACTTTTTGTATTATTTCAAACGCAATTGCAGAAAAAATATTTATGATGTTGAAAGTACACCGGTCTGATATAACCACACTTTTTACTAGTCACGGTACGCATGCGTACGAAGCCAGCCGACACTGGCCGAGTGTAAACGAAAAACATACCAAATGTACGCTCAATCTGTACGCTACATCTTGAACATGGGTTATTAAGCAGTAATAAAATGCTGAAATTATAGACTGTGCGGTTTTCAGCTGTACGTTTCGTACGTACAATCTTTCAGTATCACAACGCGGCCATCCTGAATGGCTGATTGGATGCCAACGGCCTTTTGATAGCCGCCATTTTTTCTTCTTCTTCTTCTTGTTGTTGTTGTTGTTGTTGTATTGATCGATCTATTGTAAATGAAATTGCCCGTCTGTTACGAAATGAATTCTATTCTGGTTGTGATTCGTCGGGTGATTATTAAATTTATGACTTTTAAATATAGTATTTTCTAAGTTAATCATACAGACGAGCGGTAGTAATGTTTCACAGTTATTTTTATTCTAGTACGGTTCTGTCCGTGTGGATTTACATATAATGTGTATAAAATCTCTAGTCTGCAACTAGATTCAATGCAAATAATAATTCTCTGGCATAGCGGATTAGATTAAATCTGAATTATATATACGTAAGAAAAAAAAATACGATTTAGTACTTGCATACAATGCAGATGAAACATTTATATTGATATTGGAACATCCATCGTAATCAATCTAAATAATACACAATTTTCAGTAATCCTGCGTAAATGTTTCCATTTTCAATCGTATATTATGATTTGTTAATTCACAAGCAAAATCTCTAGTTTTGCAATACAAGATTTTAATTTAAAAAAAAAAATCACCAAATGTCACTTTTTGGTGATTAGGGCTTCTTGCGTTCATGGCCTACTCGAATAAATACTGGCCAGTCACTGTATGCACGTATGTGCAGTTCTTATTTCATCTGTGCCGACTAAAATATAAATTTCATTAACATTTCTGCATGAGGATCGTCGACATTATGAAATATAAACAACGAACGTCGACCTAATAAAGATCGTGTTTTATTAAGAGTTGAACGACGATTTGGTTTCATTATTTTAAACCTTGTCGTCGGTTTTTTCAAATAAGTACTGTCCACCATGCAATTATTGCACGTTCGAATGTGAGGTTAGAGTTACGAAGAAACCACCAGGACGTTTTACAGTTATCCTGAATCCAACTACTTAAGGTTGTTTAAACATACCGGGTGACTCATACGGTGTATAATTGTTTTAAATGTGTCAACTGACCAACTAACATGCAAAGTGAAGCACTCTGCTCAAGGACTACATCATTGCTTAGCGGGATTTCCAAGAATTTGTAATTGTTTGTATAAAAAATTATAGAAATAACATTAAAATTGTCAGTCGTTATCGTTATTACAATTTAATATACTATTTATTTCTTTATTAAGTTGATTCATTTACGTTTCTAAGAATATCCAATAACGCGGGTTTTTTTAAATTAAATACTAAGTTTATAATAACATTATAAATAATTATTACTGTACAATTCTAGAATTATCATATCAGTAAAAATACAAATGTATTTAAGATTTAAATTATATTACGCTGGTGCCGAATTTCTAGAACGGGAATTTAAAATGTCGAATTTGTTTTTCTAATATTTAAGCAACATGTTTTTTGATATAGTTCGTTTCGAAATTTAGCCAATTTCATTCTAAAAAAGAAATAAAAATTCACCCTTGTTTATTTGTTGGTATTTTAACATTTATACAATTACATTTAGTGTTACTTTTTTTCGTGCAACAACAAGTATAAGTTTGTGAGTAATACTATCGAGCGTGTTATTCGCAAATGTCACTTCGGAATAGGCTATACCAAGTCTATTTACGTGTGCATAACGATTATTTAGCCGTCATATAAGCATGTTCACCCCGGAAGTGTGAGAGCCAATACTTACGACGTCGTATTATTTCATCGAAACAATAATCTGTGCCGAGTATCTGAGCGAGCGTGTGCGCATGCGCGCGACTATATATTTGCGCGTGCGTACACCACGTACGCCACGCACTTCCGCGTAAATAAATATGATGATCGTGCTTCGTGCGGCTGTATTCATATTGCACGGCGGCGGGAGAATTTACAACTGTAAAAGTTCTAGTGATAATGCCTGTGCCGAGTATTATATGCTATATACTAAAACTATACCATCTCCATATGGAAGGCACTCGTATAAGAAATTATATTTATGTGCGCTATTATTTTCCAAGGCTTTCATATATTTTAAATTACGAGTGACGCGCAGAATATGACAGGTAAATGTTAATACTTGTGGAGAATTATGATGGTTGTAACCTAACATTTCAGGAAGATGCATACAGAGGTCAATAACGTTTTTTTTTTAAATTTTCTACAAGAGTTTTGACGTATAAATAACTATGATGTATTATTATCGGACAATTTTAAGTCAGACAGTACATATTTGTATATTTTATTTTATAAAATTCTACCAATACGGATCTGTGCCTACTGGACCACGCTTGCTTGATTAAGCAACGCAGTTCTAACAGTACAGTCGTAGTTTATATTCAGTGCAGATCAAGATATAATTAATATATTGCTTTCCCATATCAATTAGGATTTTTTAATCAGTGTTATTCCACGGAGTTGCAAAAATAGGAAAGTTTTTCTTTTTATTCTATTACTGTTACACTAATTATCTCAGATCTTCTGTATACAACGTATAATTGATTTGCTCATCTAGTATTGCGCTGTTGTTTTGCTCATTAATAATTAATTGGCTGGTTTGAAATTCTCGACAGCTCGGTTGCATATAGTAAGATCATTACATGAGCTTGTTTGAAAATACATTAACATTTCATCTACCATTTTTGGAAAGGGATTATGAATTAAATATATTGTGCAAGACGCACAAATGACTTTCCATTTGCGATACTATGTTGTACTGTCACTATACTTTGTAATATATATATATATATATATATATATATATATATATATATATATATATATATATATATATATACAGTAGTTTAAATGAAAGAAGTCCCTTGAAGGTCATTGAAGGACAGTACGAGTTTAGATTTTAACCACGCCCATTTTCTCATATTCAGTAGCGTCGTTTATCTAATTTTTAATGGGGCATATAAGATACTGTAATTTCCGATGGTGAGGGGTTAGCAGATGACGGGGAGATATAAACAAAAGAAGAACAATGCATGCATTAGTATATACCAGATATAAAGTTTTCGGTGAATAGTCGGCTTAGCACCGGTAACAACAGAAATACGATGTTTTGACAGTTCATTACGTTAATTATTTGTGTCTCACATTTTGAATTACAACAACGATTTAGATAATGATATAATATCAGTGGTTGCAATAAAAGTGATTTATTATAACTGTGTTTGTGTTAGTGCATAATACTGGTGTTAATTAGTGGTAAATAAGACAAATTGACAGAAAATGCAGCCTAAATGACACTACACGCCTATGCGACAGCTAGTAGTGTAGGGAATAAGAAATCAACGTACGTTATTGCAATAGTATCGAGTACAACGAGCCTCATTTTGTTTTGCTTGTCGTAGTATTATTCGGACATTCTAAAGACAAACGCGTTATATCCATCCTTGTCGCGCGTGCTGTTTGACAATTGAAATGAGAGAGATAGATATATAACTATACGTTAATTCGTATATGATACAGATAACCTTCATGGGACTTCTTTCATTTAAACTACTGTATATATATATATATATATATATATATATATATATATATATATATATATAAAATAGTTGATACCAGCATGTAGCACATTGCAATTATTATTTGTTTCTGGTTTTTTACACCATATTGTAACTATAAAAGAAGTAATATAACATTGATGATATGATCTAAGGGAATTATACTTCGATTCATAATCATTATAAATTAATTAGAGATACTGTTTTAATTAAACAAAAAAAATGTATCTTGAAATAATATTGAATTCTACTTTTGATTTGTAACAATATTTACAACAACTGACACAATTTGAACACGCATAAAATATGTTTAAAATCTATCAAATTTTCATCAAATCGTCGTCAAATTCATGTTCCGTCAGTGACCGTAGACTAATGCGAATCACTTGGAATTTATTTGCCGTTATTTTGATCCGTGACGAGCACTGATGAAGCTTTAGAAGCAATGCTCGTTTTTTCAAAGTCAGCATGGTCAAATTTGAATGATTTGAACAAGAATTTGAAGTTTGACAGAGGCAAAACACACTTTAGAGGTTAAAATATGTTTAACTTATTGACAGATGTTTCATATAGACACCGAACATACTTGTTCTACTGAATTTCGTTTTATTACGTGTTTACGACTAGTCGTGTGCAGAATCATTTGCATTTTATTTAAATAACAAATCTTGTTTCATATATATATATATATATATATATATATATATATATATATATATATATATATATAAATGCATGTACATTATGCAAGTGACGTATGACTGTATAAATGTTCTGTACGTTCAACTACTCGTTACAATGTTCTACGGGAACACATAACAGTGTTATTCTGAGAATTATCGGCGCGGCCCTATGTGTCTGTGTGTGCGTGCGTGTTTGTGGTGACAATGGGTCGTCGATCCTCGTGTACTCAGAACACGGATCAACACAGATCAGTGACGGGACAAATGTATCGACAATATTACAACAGACGTTCCCGTTTCACTTTTTATCGTCGACTTGTTCAATTCTTCTTTTGCGTTCGATTACTTTCAATTGCTGTACTCTATGTTGTGACACGCACGTGCCATTGGCGTACGTGCGGGGGTGGAATAACAAAGGCACTCTATTTAATGTCACGTAACTTTTTCATTTTGGAAAATAAATTTGTAAAGTACGTTTCTTTTTATTAATGCTGGTTTACTATTATGTAGTTTTGAATTGCATTTAAAAAAAAAATCGTATGTTTTTTTTGGGATATTCAGCAATAATACTTTGTAGAAATACTTTCAATGATACGTACGTCTATGGTTGATGGTAAATGTAATGTAGGAAGTACTTTTTGTGTGTGTATCGCGTGATGAATTAGGTGATTTGGGCTAGAAGAACAGAACAATGATCACAACCGTATCAGATGGAGTTTAGCAGGAAGTACGTAGATATTTACCTACAAAAGTACTCGGACAGGACAATCACACCGTGTGCATTCGGTCCTGGATTACTTAATTCCAATATAAAGCACCTACCCATGCTATACCCTGTGCCACGATCATATTCCTTACTTCTTGATTTGTAATCATTAGTATATTGACGGCGCTATATCTGAACTACATAAGATATTCATTCTAGATTTTCGTTAGTCAATTGTAGATCTTGACAAGGAAAAATATTGAATCCAAAATGGTTGGAATAAATAGTTCAAGGTATTGTGAACTGTTTATGAACATAAGTGACACAAAGTGATCAGTAGTGAACAGGATTACAATTTTGTTTGTTTATTACCTTTTGTAATATTTCACAGAATTGTATTATTAAGATATAGCAATAAACTAAGTATTACAAACTAGAGGTCGGGAATGTGATCCTGGAACAGAGTATACCTAGGTACTGTATCTTCTACTAACAATAGTATATCCAGGAATAATTGTAAAATATAAACGACAGTTCAATAAAAAAAAAACAATATATTGAAATGCCAGTTTCATAATAAATAGAAGAAAATATTACAAATTTAATTCTAATTTAAGTATTTACATAAATAATAAATAATTTAAATAAATCAGTATATTTTCTTACAACAATTTATATAAGATTTTGTAGATGTATATTTTTATTTTTCAAGAAATTGTATCTGGTTTAAAATTAACCTCTTTTCGAAAAGAAATGCACTCAAAAAACAGACGATTACGCATGATTGTATGTAAATTAGTATACGTTTTAAGAAACAAAAAAAAAACATAGAGAATTTTTTATTGAGAGATAAATAATTAACTCTTATACAAAAAAAAAATCGAGTAACTCATATTAAATTGTTTCTATCATAAAGACTTTTTTCTCCCAAGTTAAATTACACACTAATCACTTTTAATACAAGTTGTGTTATGCAACCATGCATGTTGGTAATGCATGTATGCTGGTATATACACAGGGTTGATACATTGTATGTTTACTGCACAAGATGGCTGCGGTTACCCACATGTAAAATTGAATCGTGCGTAATTTTAGCGATATTACACAAAATGTATGCACAATGAACACGAGTAATTTCGCTCGTGGTAACCGCGAAAAAACGACATTAAAATTCTTACACGACAAATATTACAACGCTGTGGTTGCATTATAACTTTGAAACATGTTACAGTAGCATGTTTGTGTCGCGTCGCACAATTCCTAACCTAATATTTTATATTACACCGAGAATACTTGAACTTGCACCAATACAAAACAAAACAGATCGGTCGTTTGATAATACGTACACAAATTTCACAATCAAGAACGTAAAAATGAATCTAGAGCACAGGAATATAGATCTTGATATGACAAGTCAAGCGTAGACACCTACGACTGCGCATGTCATTTGTTACTGCGCATGCGCATATACAACACTAGTATCACTGACGACTAGATCTCTAGTTGGTGGCGAAATAGTGCTGTCATGTTCAGAACATAAGACAAGCGGGTGCTGACTCACAACAAATTGGAAATTTGTAACTCGAGATTTATGCTGCGAAAGTATTATTGGTTAGACTGGGTGATAGTGATGTATGGTTACACACAAATACATATTATGTTTATGTTCTACGTTACGTAATATGGCGTGCGCGATGATTTTTAACAAGCATACCGATGTTTCAATTCAAACACTGATTACGTGATTAATGTTTGAGCGGTTGTGAAAAATTTCGTGTCTGATTAAAATACGGAAATGTTGCATCAGATTTTTGACAACTTACGAGTAAGAATTTTTACCGCAAAACTGTGTTAACCTATAATTAACTTGTCATTAAATACTGACGGAAGAAAAATTGTTGTTTAAATGTTAGAGACAGTGAAAGAAATTATTCGTTTATGTAACTAATATGAAGAAAAATACGTTTTTAAAATGAATTTATAATAATAATAATATTTGATATAAGTCGGAGAATAATTTTGACAATAAATCATGCTAATATTTTACAACAATTTCCAACGACCACCCATTCGTTAAAAAAAATATATCCGGAATCTGCGTAAGAAGTTGAATATGTTACCGGAAAGATCGGTAGCTTTGATCTATAGATTAACGAACTGATGATACACATCTCGGTACGCGATGTCGTGTAAAATATTTGAAGGCGAACATTCTTGAGTAAATATCGGAATGTCGAATATGCTGCGTTATTTATTATCAACCATAAACACCGAAAATGGTTGCACATTAAAACCATACCGGCTTTTCTATATAAACAAGACTAGAACACATGAATTACCTACTCTACATATAATAAAATATTTTGAATGATTGAAATTCTAGTATTTTTTTTGTAATTTTTAATAGATGTAAATATTTCACTGCTTAGTTTTTGGTTATTTCGAATATTTCAAAAGAAATTCAAGTTGTATATTTATAATTAATCGTATATAATGTTTTATTACATGATTGTGAAATATTCAAGTTAGTTTTTGTTCTAGATTCAATTATATTAAAATAATTCATTGACATTGTCATGAAATTTGGGCACTTGAACTCCCACCCTATATATTAATAGCATCTTTTAATTTTTTTTTTGTTAAAACCGCTTTTTATATAGTATTATATTTTGCCCAATTCTTGAACAAAAATTCAGGCTTTTAATTTGCCCCCTGACTAGAAAAAAATTCGCGTGCGCCCATGTACACACGTGTAAAAATTCATTAAGTCATTAAACATTTACGAACGGGCATTAGTAACTCTTCAGTCAGTAAAAGTATGCACCAAACATAACCTTTAACTTCAAGTCAACTCAAATACAACACGCATATTATATTATCATCGGTTTGACGCGTTCTGTAGGAATGTTCTTGCATTTTGTGTTCTTCCTATTAACATTATAAGTAAACTATTGATGAGAAATATAAACTTTGTTAATTAAATTTTACTCTGTGGATTTTCCGAATATGAAACGCCTCTTGAATATTAGCAATGCGAGTTTATTAGATTTAAAAACTATCAATAGAATACAAATAATAAAAAGATATTTTGTATTCATAATCGCCAATTTTTATTATAATTTTCAAGTAAAAAACATTTCTAAAACATATTAAAAACTAATAGATGTTTAAGTAATAATTATGCAGAAAAAAAGTAGCAGGAAATTTTATTTTATTCCTGCAAGATGGGGTAACAATAGTGAAAGTTCTATAAAACGTCAAATAAAACTTCGGTTATCCCGGAAACATTTAGTATAATTTGATTGTTCCGTCTCGTATTATTCACATCAGTGATTGCGATTATAATTAATGTTCATCAATCATCATCAATCAATTGACGACACATTTCCGTTCGTTACGTGTAAAAACCCATCTCTTAATGCTAATGAGCCGTGCAGTTATAATTGTGAGCGCTTAAAATTGAATAAACGTACCGAATAACACCGTCAATGCAACGCGACACATTCCATACTACAGTATGTTGATGGCGAGTACGTGGTTCTGTGATTTAAAACATCGTATTTCTAATTGTAGCAAGTAGTACAGGGGCCTGAAGCAGATGTCATAAAGTATGGCATCATCAGTGTGAAGTTGTAGCTATCGGCAACGGTGTAAGAGTGTCGTGAATATAGCGAATAATCCTGCAATTAACCATGAGTAAAACGAAAAATAGATTCATGGATTTATAAGTGCACCGCTTGGAGCAAATGGCCGTAATCATAGACATTTATTTGAGAAGGTGTACAGACAGAAATCTATATATATATATATATATATATATATATATATATATATATATATATATATATATATATATATATATATATATATATATATATATATATATATATATATATATATATATATATATATATATATATATATATATATATATATATATATATATATATATATATATATATATATATATATATATATATATATATATATATATATATATATATATATATATATATATATATATATATATATATATATATATATATATATATAAATGTATAAATGTAACTGATATGTTGAATATTAGTTGCCTCTATCTAAACTATGTAATGGAGATGATTATTACTATATTATATATACATATACATTAGATATTATTTTCTCATTAACCTAATGCTTTGCTCATCGAACGTCACTAGTTATATCCTGCAGGGGACATTGCTACGCCACTGTCAGTAACCATGGTATAGTGTATCCATAGATATAAGAACTTGACTAAACGCAGCATGCTATTAACAGAGGATTATCCCAAATTATACGACACAGTAAATGAATAAAAAGCAGAGCTGTATTCAGAAATTTATAAATACATTTTGAAAAATAACAACAAAAATATGATATACATCTTAACAATAATAATACAAATTAACATAAATAAATGTAATATTCAATAAATTATTATTACGTCTTAATTATAGACAAAATGTCTCTTGTCTTTCCCGCTAAGAGCATTACAAATGTACCTGAATACCGCCACTACTAGTAGTTTATGGCCTCTCCTGCTGTGAAGGGTACCACCCTACCTATTAAGGAATCATGTCAAGTTCTTATATCTATGGATAGACTATAACACATAACAAATGCCGCCTGCAAACATTATCATAAATGATGCAAATTTATTTCGTTCGCTTATAAACTGTTCGAGTGGCATTTTTACAACAATATGCTAATACGGATAATCAGTCGGGAATCCTTTTATGGTACCTTAGGATATTGCAAATGACATCAACCTCTCTGCAATACGGCAGATGCCAATAACAGATTATGTATGTATTATTCGCGTCCCTAGGATTTGTCCATTTAATGACAAATAATAACAATTTTACGATTAGCATATGTAGTATATACAGGCTGATTCACGAAGAACGTAAACAATTTTAACACGATATTGGAGAGGCCATTTTGACTACAAATTTATGTATGAACATAGGTAATATACCATTTGGTTACGTAACTAGAAGAGATGAAAGTTGATGAAAGTACTGATAATTTTTTTTACGCTTTTCGTGAATCAGCCTGTATATATATGACAGATTTTTTTTGTAACAATAGTCACTTCTTCACACACATGTATATGTTTATTTTCTAAAACCTGAACAATAAGTATTTTCACAGACGCCTCACCAAAAAAAAAAATAGTTATTAACACGTCTCCTTTCAACAGTAAATGAAATCGTCTACCTAAATAATATTACAGCTTATGAATGCGTAATTCCCTGAACAGAAAAGAAGAATCATAGTTGCAGCTACACTTGAACATTAGAGTTGTATTGTTACACGTCTAACAATACGTACTAAACTATGCTGTGTGAAAAAAACACGTGTTAATAAAACATACGTACGTGTAAACGGTTGTAGAATCCGTGTACAGAACAGAACTGCAAAGTATAAGATACACTAACGTATGTATGCATCAGTATGTAGGATTTTTTCACAGATTCTAAAGCATTCGTTTTGATTCTTTCACAAACGATATACCATTCGTTTTGATTCTAGCACAGATTCTAATTCATTCGTGTTGATTCTAGCACAGATTCTGAAGCAATCGTTTTTATTCTGGCCCAGATTCTAAAGCATTTGTTTTGATTTTGGTACAGATTCTAAAGCATTCGTTTTGATCCTAGCACAGATTCTAAAGCATTCGTTTTGATTCTTTCACAAATTCTAAATCATTCTTCTACGCGACTGATTCATAATAATTATTAGTAGTTTTGTGTTCGTAATAATTAACAGTCGTTTTCGGTAGAATACAAGAACGATACCAAAGCAATGGTGTGCGAAAGAAGACTATTTGATACGATTGGTGTATGTGAGGATTGGATCCAGTCATTTCGCCAAGTCATTTCCTTCGATTTAACAGTGTATGTTGCTGCAATTTTCGTTCTTATTCGCAATCATTTGTCAGTCGGTGACGTGATTACCGTTTCTAAAGCTGTCACACATACACATAAACACACATACACACCTTTATATATATATATATATATATATATATATATATATATATATATATATATATATATATATATATATATATACTTCGTCATCAAAAGACGCTGCAGATACAAAAAAATCGTTCGTTGAAACAGATTGGAATTATAAATCAACTCGATGCTGGGATATTACGTGTGATTTCTGAACTATTAGTGTGAAATTGCTAAATATGGATTGTCGACGTACAATGTTGCTGCAGGAATGTACCACTATCAATGCATTGCATAGTACAGTGGTTCTCAAACTGAATCTGTACGGGGAACTGCTTTCAAAGCAGTAATTCCTAATATACGTGAACATATGAAGTGAAGGGAAACATATGAGTTTATTATACGTAACACGGATATCAAAATCAACACACACATGCATTTGTAACATGGTCTATATATAGAACGCCTGTCACATTCTAGGTTATTACCAAGCCGTGGACAGCTTGTTTGAACGCGGTTAGAATGTGCACAACGACAGAGTAGCCCAATAACGAAATCATATTTTTTACTCTGAATTAACAGTCTGCCTAACGGTGTGACGATGTAATATTTTCAAATTATACATTACAATTATGGTACAACTTTTTATCTATAATGCTACATTTGATGAAGTACAAAAACATTTGTATTTTTATTACTGTCATTATGAAAATTCAATCATAACTAAATATATCTACCAATCGTGCAGGTAAAAAAAACACTAAAATTATTTATTCTGGCCCTGAGAGATTGCAAGCACAGACAAACATGACAGCTACACACTAACCTCACTTTTTAGTCTAACGTGTTAGTTATATAAACAACTTGTATAAATATTAAACAGATCTTAATTATTCAACAGAAATATTTCAACTGTAATTATTAAACAGAGAGCTTTATTATTCAATAGAAATTACATAATTATAATAACTATTGAATAAAAAAACATGTACAATATATGTATTTGTGTGTAAAATACTGCAGATAAACTGTCATTCTACGAGTGTGTGTATGTGTATGTTTGTGTAATGAGATAACTGTATCTGATTTTAATAGAAAGTAAAATGATATTTAATTTCGAGGTGTTTTTTTGTGTGTCGAGTGTATAATGCATTCACCGCATGTAGATCACGGTCGTTGCTCGGTTGTCACATGGTATTAATTATACATTACCAGTTCACTGAAATATCACATCGGCAACTTTGTCTACACATACGAATATATATACACGTAACGTTGTTCCGATCACTGTGGATACATTTAGGCTGTGTTCGAATTGGACTATTTAGTGCACTAATGTACCACGTGACTGGTTTTATAACTTAAATTGTGCACTAAATAACGTTAGGATTTTAGAAATAGACATTGGGATTTGTAAAAGCACACTTCGCCCTGAATTGCATACCCTAAATTGACCGCCAAGATCCAAAAATCTCCCTAATTTCGTTGCCTAAAATACTAATATCTTGAATTCGAACACGGCCACAGTAATGTCTCACTTAACGATTTGGAAGCGTTCCTGTATAGAGAGCGCTGACCGAAACACTATTCTACAATGCCATTTTCTATAAATTAGTCCATAATTTCCGTAATTGTGTCTGCATGAACCGCGTTATAACGAATCATTGTAAATTTAGCGCTTTTGACATTCACGAAAAAGCGCGTTACATCAAATCAGCGTTATTCGAGTCAGCGTTAAGCGAAGCATGACTTGTAAACGGGTTCAGTACACGGCCAATTTGCAATATTAATTCGGAAAAATCACACAGTCGTAGGTCAGTTGAAAAATCGTGATATTATGCAGTAACATCGGCGATTAACGAAAATTACCGCATGAATTATGTAAAACATTTGAAATTATTTATGATAATGATAGTGTGCCCGCGTCTTACACGAGATTTCCATAAATATAGATATTCCACGTGTAATAACAGATAATTGTACATTACGCAACACTGTATATGAGTAGTACGCTTATCAGGTTTGTTATTTTTTTACTACACAAATGCGCTATCTCTCATCAAATTGTACACGTGCTATTCTTTATGCATATATATATATATATATATATATATATATATATATATATATATATATAAAAGTCATTTGCTTACAGTTTGACACAGACTATACTATGTTTAATTAATATCAAGATCATTTATATTACTATTTAGATAGATGCTTCAAAATGGGATTCAATTATCTTCGAAGAATTTCCCCTAGTTATTGTATATAGGTGAATGACAGTAGATTTCATTAAAATATTCTTAATTTCAACATTATATTCGATATGTAAACTTCAATGTATGCACAACACTTCGTGTACTCCATGACGTGCATAGTGAGCGTGTTCTTATAAGCAAGTGATATATTCTACAATCACACGATCTGAATTTATTTCATAGTGTTTCACCATTTTTTTCCACAGTGACATGATTTTCATATCTCTCATAAACTGCACTAGGAATACGTATATTATTTATATTTTAATTACAACAACTTACAGGTAAATATGTACCTATATATATATATATATATATATATATATATATATATATATATATATATATATATATATCACAAATATAAATGATTAAGTTTTGAATATTTCTGAAAACATAGATTTACAAAGTGCAGTAAATATATACTATTATAGCTGTATGGATTTAAAGAAAGTGAATAAGATATACAGTAAAATTCTCTTACAGATAATTGGAAGGAATTAATTTCAAAAATAATAATCAAATGAACAATTTTTAAAATGCTGCAATAATTACAATACTCTTAGAGAGCATAAATATGGATGTTCGTGATACCATGACAAAAATATTACCTAATACTTTTTTTTTTTCTCAATCCAACAACAATTAAACCCAGTAATTATTCATCATGCACTGAGACAGTTATACTTGCGCAATGCAACGTCGTGCCTGTATTTCGAAACGACAACAACTCTCAAATCAATGATATCATCCAGACGAGTAATATTTAAAAGTCATGTGTATCTTCTACAAAATAATTTGCCATCATCATTAGCTGCAATAATGTAACTAATAATCTATCTGTCACTTGACAGACCACCAATCACACAGGCGGCTGTGACACAACCTAACATTCACTTCACGTTCTGGAGACAAAACAAAAGCGAAACAAATGTCACCTTACCCATGTTGACTTTCTATGTTTTCAAGGAGCAGATAAAGAAGAACAGAAGAGTGCACGAACAATGAACAATGAAATAAACAGCAAACACGTAAAATACACAAATTCTGACGCAATTGTTTTGAAAAGTGTAACGCGATTTGAGTTGCAGTGAACGATATACAGTACTGCACACACCAACGGCTGACGGCCGACTGAAAACAGTTGGCTTTGACAGAGTCTGCGCACTCTTTCACATGCAAACAAAACACTAACGAATTATCATCACTGTTTATGCAATCGAACTGCACTTATAAATGCACTTTTAACTTTTTGGTTTCAAACTAAATTAGAGAAAAGCTTGTCAATGAATATATTCACACAATTAACACAGAGGTATTAGAAATATTTCATGATACAATGTAACTATACTCTGTGCATTTACTGTTTCGAATTCACATTATTTGGCTTGAAATTTCACTACTTTCCAATATCTATTCACCCGTGATACAGGGCGTAAGTAGATTATTGGATTATTTTGTGTTTACCGCAAAACAGCAGCAAAAATAATAGAGAGATCGTATCGAAGTTGAGCGCGCAAGAATTAATCAAATGACCGATTAAAAATCAAAGAATAAAGTGAAAAAAAACCGTAATTTTGCATTAAGCGTGTCACACAGAGATACGTGACTAAGAAATGTATTTCGATTTCTTGTAACCGAAACGTGACTGAATGTTTTGTTCGTTCAGAACGTTACGCAAAATATTGCTTTTTCCAAAGTAAAATGAATCTGTAATTTGTGAGGTTGAGTCAGAGAGACTTCAATGATGCATTGCGCGGAGGTACTCTGTGCAAACTATATTTTGTGCAATATTTAGTTTTATCTAGTTTGTTTAGATGATTAGTTAATTTAGAAGTACGAATGTTGTATTATAGTTCTTCTTTGCGTACTGTTTATATGCAAAGTGAGAACGGTTGGTCTTATCTGAGTGTACAAGACCGTCACTTTCATTTGCACGACCTGTTGTATCAGGTCGGCCAGTGGTATAGCTGGTTGGTACCGGTTACGTAAGTAAATGGGTTACCGAGGCATTTGTTTATATCGTCGTGTTGGTTGTATACTCTTATGAGTACCAGTACTGGTCATATTTTCTACCAGTACTACTTGAAGCAGACACATACACATACTCACACATTATGTAGTGCAAAAATCTGCTTTATTCTTCTACAAAACACAATTTAATTTCGATTGATATGAATTTAATTCAACACGGTGATAAAATTATCGGTTATAACCAAGTATTACCAAGAATATTTTTTTCTGTAATGTAAACTCCGAATGAAATACTACACGCATCTTATCCGACAATATCTACACAGGAATCATCGGTTAGTGTCTGATTTCAATGCGCCTAATTCCTGGTATTATAACTGTTACGTAAGCTCATCATTCGTCTCTACAGTCAAGAGATTTGATTGCTATTTTTATTGTCGATACACCAGTGGTAAATATATGAGCAGAAGGATTGGGAGGCCACACACGATGCTATTGAACTGACAATGGGATACTGGAAAAGATTCGATGATTTGAAATCAGTGTCACTGACCAAATACGCGGCTGTCAGATTATAGAGCATATTAAACATCTGGTAAAGAATCTTGATCTGCAATTCGGCATATGTATCAGGTAGTTTAGACGACTGTCATTTTTTAGAAATCACTAATGTTATCCTACAAATACACGTAACATCACGCCTTTCCTATTACTTGAGGTAGCAGAGCCTTTATTTGGCCATAATCAAATATTATAAATTAGCCAAAACACCATGCCGTTTCTGTGATAATACACAAAGATTGTTAATTAATTGTGACGAACTACTAAAAAGAAAAACTGTTTTTGCCTATTGTAACTTAACTCGAGAATCTATTGACTAAGAATTATCTCCGAAATGAATTTTAAGCATTCTACGTAGGATATTTTGTAAATCAACATGTAGTCTAATCATCTTTGTTAAGTGCAAAGTTATGTCGTATAGCTTATCGAATATTGTCACATATTTAACTGATTTATCATCCTAGTAGGACAATTTTGATTGTGCTGACGACATAGTTATTTACACCGCAATGGCAGGTATACCCAGGTTCCACAATCATATTCCTATAACTATACTATACTCTTCCACTAACTGAATGTTTTGTCCATTGCACAATTCCGATTTTCTCCATCGTGTCAAGTGTAACAAATATTTATTATACTTTGTTTTAACCATTCAATTAATAGCCGATGTGTAATTTACAATAAATTACTCAATCTGTACGTATATCGGAAACTGTATAACTACGCGGATCGTTACGGTGTCAAAATGGACAGACAAGTATGATGTGATCGCTCTGGGAGATCAGCAAATGAAAGATGGCGGCAGATGTGTAATTTACGAGGGCCGTACATATAAATAAATAACTTGTTGCAACAGGTCTGTGTACATGGAGCATTCATGCATGCATACATACGTGTATACATGTACATTTAATCCACGAGAAGGCAGGCTGGTTATAACCAATTTTTCATAAATCACCCGGTCAAGGAACGGTCAAGGAACGGGCAGGAACGAGGAAAACCGCAAATCAAACAACGCGCGTTCGCTGCAAGGAGTGTCACGTGAAGCGGAAGACATCGGCGCCAACAGCAGCCACCAGCCCAGTGGCGTAACAAGACGTAGTACATGAAGGGGCTAGTGCAGAAGAAGTGATGACTAAATTATAACAGACCTAGAGACACCATAATATAAAGAAAATGCCACGTGAATCGCTCGTTTGCGTCAACAAAGTGCGACAATGGATCCGGTTTCGGTTTAACAGCATTAGTTAGATTGTCAGATTTGGCAGTTGAACTATACGCTGCGAGATTTTATACTTCTGGCATATTTATAATTCAAGTATGCAATAGTTTTTTAATTTATAAAAAATGTAGTAAAATAAAGTAATTTTTATTTAAATATGTTATAGATACGTATGTTCCTGCTAGTTTATCCTGAAATATTATACAAGATAAATCTATTTTGACATATACATTACCGCAGAACGTTCCGTTAAATATTGTAGATTAATAATAGCTGTCAAAAAAACATCTACATTTTACATAATCTTAAAATACGAACAACATTTCTGATTATGGCAATGTGTAGTTACATATTTCAGTATAAATAAATAAACATCTCACGTATATTAGCCATACATAATGTTGGTGTCCCGCTGTGAAAATCGTCCGCCTACGCCACTGGTGTGAAGAGGTCTAATCGCCGACAGGGACAGGCAATGTATGTATTTCATATGTGGTACATACATGTATATATATAGGAAGATCATACGTTAGTCTCTCTCTCTCTATCTATCTATCTATCTCTCTTCTCGGAGAGAGAGGTTCCATAGCCAACTTTACACAACCGGATGATACCACATGATAATTTATCTAGCAATGCATTGAATGCGTTGTAATATTGTAATCTCTCCCAATAAATCCTACCCATATAAGTATAATAAATGTAATTTAGATTTTTACACAGAGACCATTCAACGGGCGACCAGATTTATTCAAACACGAACGATTATGGAGAGAATCCTATCTATCCTGAATTACATCGCGTCTATTATTACTACATGGTAAAAAATATTTACCTCTGCACAAAACGATACATTCAAGTTCAACTAGAGACATAGTTTGGAATTAAATTGCACAAAATAAACGCATTACTCTAGACTAGAACCTATGTCATACATAGACACACATTGTCTGGAATCTTCACTGACAAACAAAAGTTAATTTACTGTCACAACATTTGCAAGAAATACTGTTCGATAAACTACATTATTCACCTGAAGAATATTCAGAATGACCAAGCAAAATGCATGATACAATTCGCTGACAATATAGGTTAGTTGCATTTGAATCAACAATAAAAATATATTGGCTATAGTTTTTAGTAGATTAGTTTTGTATTACTGTGTAATTTTTTGTTTGTACATATTTCTTGCTGTAGATATTGTCATATTGTCACCTTTATTAATAATTAAGTAGACTTGTTAATAATTGTAAATATAAATACACATGTTGAACAGATTGTACAAGATAATAAATATTCGTCAATGTAGGATTTTTTAGTTTTGTGTGTACGAGTCATACATTTCACATTGTCCGGCTACGTGCTATCCTCCGTCTTCAGACGTAAATAATCAGTCATTCTCACGACATAATAGATCCTTAAGGAACGCGACAAGATACACACCATTCGACCGATCGACGTAACAATAGAACACTAACAAACACTAGACGCATCACACAACCAACCACCGTTACACGTAGCATGTCTACATGCGAACACTACTTTTGATATCCACTACACACGTAATACAGTTATTTCCATCTAAGTAGTTGAAACTCTAACCTCAAATCTACAATTCACGTATTTGATATACCTAATTCATACTTTATTCTCTAGCTAAATAAAACAGCAAAGATTTCCGGGTCGAAAAGTAAACTTGGTTTGAAAATAAGGTTAAGTAACGAATGTAAACGTTGTAAGTGACAGATACTGACATCTTGTGCTAGAGTATCGCACTAGCAACCGTAGTCTTGATGCAGTTGGCTATGGATGTGTGTATGATCATGTAACGAGTATAATTATCGCATGCAGAACAGTTACTGTTATAAATAGTCCGTGCACGACCTGGTACAATGCCGTTTCATTAGTGATACGTCATGGATCAGTTGTTTGTGGTGTACCGCAAACAAATGACCTGCAGGCTACACGCGGAAGGGATATTTGTTTTGTGTATAAAGGTGTGAAGAAAACAACACTTACAGCCGATATGGGTGTGTGGTGTGCACGCGCAACCGTGCACCGGTCATCGTCGTGTATATTCCAGACCCGTAACCCCATTATTCATCTATTATCTAACATATAAGTTACTTGAGTCAGAACTTTGTACGATTTTACATAATGCTAAACTCTTCAGATGAAAAACTGTTACTATAGAATGTGTTCTTAAAGAAAGACAAGCTTCACTAATGCATCTCTTGAACACGATTAATCTATTATCTAACATATAAGTTACTTTAGTGAGAACTTTGTACAATTTTATGTAATGCTAAACTCTTCAGATGAAAAACTGTTACTATAAAATGTGTAATCTGAAAATCTTCAGTAATGCATCTGTTGAACCCGATTATGAAAAGATATATTCATGATCAAGTATCAAAATTTATAGATAAAACACCACAGCTAATTGATATATTAACAACGTTTTTCAAAGTTAATATTAATAAACGTTGAACATGAACGTGATTTACGCTGATATTGTCGTTAATAAAACATAAAATTTCAATTAATTTTTGAGTTACAGGCACTTTATATCGTATATAGCAGGAAATAGTTTATATTTTAATATTGGAATTTTAATCGAAAATTATCATCAGAGAATAACGAATTTCTAATTGTGTGCCTTAAGGATTATAGTAGAATATAACCTTTATTTAAAAACTGACATACCTTGCATTACACTGTAAATTGTTTTGGCCTTTTTGTGCAACACTTTAATTAATAATTTGATACCTTGAGTAAACACGAAAATTATCATACATTATAAATAACCAAGGATTTTATAATTACAAAGTACAACGCAAAATGCATTTAATTCAAACAAATTATATGTAATTAGACGTGTCGTGTACGTTGTATTAATATAAAACGTCTTACATTTATGTAAATATGAAAATGTATGGTATTAGAAAATATATTCAACTGAATTGTCAATATATAATTTAGTATAAATTATAGGAATAATACATAAACAGTAAGACTCCACTCAATTTCGATTTACGCTTATACTGTATAACGCGCTTTTTCTGTTTATTACTGTATAGTCTGTTCCACGATCATATTCCTTACTTTCTGATTTATAACCATTAGTTTATTGGACGTGCTATGCAGTAACCATACAAATTCTGGTAAAAGTGGTTAGGAATATGATCGCGGAATACACATTGTACATTGTTCGATGTAATTCAGTCAGTATTATTGCTCAGTGCTAACAATGAAAACAGAAAGTGCTACTGAACTCTACCGTTGACCTTAAATAGTAGCAGGAAAGAGATGTATAAATAATTTAACTTCCATTTAGGGAATTCTTTGTGTTTCCTTAGTCACGAGTAAATCTGTGCCATTTGGCAACCCAGCCCCGCCCCTCGCCTCTGGGCAATCAATCATTCGATACGGAAGTAAGCATACATATTGCATTATCGATATTGAACAATCATATTTCACGTTACATATACCAGAATAGGCACGTCTAATTAAATCATTCAATTACGGTTTTTTATATATATTCATTAGACGTTTCAGATATCGAAACGAATTAATTAATTGCAATGTTAATGATTGATTGAACAGTAAATAATTTTGACAAGCAATTTTTTTTGTTAATTTTTAATGTTAAATCTAATTATATTTGAGGGACATATCATCTATAATGTTGATAAATATGGACCTATAGATACATAATAGTTAATTGGATAAAAATAACGGTTTCAAAACTACAAACTACATACAATTTTGGTAAATTGAGCTATGTTCATACACTTAATTTAATTTTGATATGAATTACGACATATAAAAAGTTTGTGTAAATAAAAATATTGAGAATGAAAACACTAATGAAATAAAAAATAAGAAAAAAATGGAATATCTTAATTTAGTTACAGAGAATAAATCTAAAAAATGCACAGATTTCAATATGAATTCAGGAAACGTAACTCTTCTTTCATTAATAAAAGTCGAATTTAAAATTGCACATTTTACAGTTTTGAATATACCGTTAGTAATAGTTTGCAGAGTGCCTATTTCACAACAAAATGTCATCGTGACTTTTGAATTTTAAACTTTATAACAAAACCCACTAAAAAAACTGAAATTCATAAAAACTAGCTTTTTGGTCCGAACAACTTTGTAATCTCATCCTGTGATCGAAAATCGGCTGTAACAATATTCAATGCAAGAATCAAAGTTTAAAATTTTAATTTCCACAAAACATTATCAACTAATTTCTTTAATTCACAATTGCGTCCAAATGACAAAATAGTATTATAGATCATTTCTAGGCAATCTTATTATCCATTTATGCAAATATTATTATTAACTAACTTTGACATTATTTTTTTGTCATCATTTAACTATTATTTTTATGTGTTTGATTTGAAATGTACACTTAGACAAAGAACAGATGACTTTGGAATCAAGTGTTGTTTTTAAAGGTGTGTCCAAATGTACCTACGTCGAGATATTAAGCAATACGTCTTT
This sequence comes from Carabus problematicus, assembly GCA_963422195.1. NCBI lineage: Eukaryota > Metazoa > Arthropoda > Insecta > Coleoptera > Carabidae > Carabus > Carabus problematicus. The sequence continues at coordinate 941,544 of OY728586.1, read as the reverse complement.
TTTTCACTGTAAGATATGTTAGTGTACAAACGTAGTACAAGATAATGAAAGACAGTTCACTTTTCCATAGTTCTTTGTACGTTTATATTTTCTTGAATCTTATCAACCGGATCTGACAAAACTATATGATATGTCACATATCTCATACAGGTATAAACATAAAGCATACACACATCGTATGAGTATTGAGAAGTAGAAACTGTGAAACAGAAATATATATATATATATATATATATATATATATATATATATATATATATATATATATTCACATAGGCGTCCCGTGGGACACTCTTGGAAGATGATATTTAAGAAATAATCTATTTAAATTTTTTGTCAAATATTGATCGCTGGGCAACTATTACGATTTTGCAATTATTAACTTCGTACCCTCGTCTGAAATTTGTTTGCCTTCCCCTGGACAAATGTCTGCGGACGCCCATGTGTATATATGTAGTGTACATATATACAGATAAAGAATAGATAGGTGAGTCCAGTTGTGAAATATCAACGGGCGATTTGCCCGAAGCTAAGAACCGAGGCTGACACACCGACATACAATTTATGGGTACTGCTTCGGACCTGACGCTACAACACACACGGATATATCGCATACATCTATATGTTATATATATATATATATATATATATATATATATATATATATATATATATATATATATATAAATAAATACAGAAACTAACTCACACATTGGAAGAGATAGATACAAGCACACGTACATTTATTTACATGGTCGTCTTTGTCACACAGCGGCGCTAAAACGTTGAAGATCATGCTTATTTTAACAGGATTAATGTACCAACACCTACACGAAGCCATGTCAAGTTCCTAACACCGTGACAATTAAACACCATACACCGCGAACACCGCGAACGTTAGTGAACATTGTTCTAACATCTGGTTACAACGTTACGTGTTACGTTAGCAGTACAATCTTGTAGACACAATGTCAAATGACAGATTAGTCAAAGGGATGAACTATATTAGGAGAGCTGCAAATGAAACTGAAATACGATGAAAATCCATATAACAAGAGCACTTTTATAAACACTTTACAACTAAATAAGTAAATAACTGTACATATGTTTATAATAAAATTAAAAAACAACAATTGTAATGACAGAAAGAGATTTCGTTAACTGTTTTGATGAATTAACTAGCAATATACCTAGATAAACAAAGCAATATTTCGTTTTTCTTCTTTACTACTATTGACCTTTTCTAGGATAAATCTCATACGTTTTGCTTTTCTAATATTTATCAATGTAAATGATCTTTATTTGTATTTCTGGTCATTGATTAGCTTGAGGGTCTGGTATAAAACAGTTTCAGTACTGCTGGTGTACAATGAGTGGAAAAAATATTCAGCAAGCACGGCTTGTTTCCCCGTAACCTTGATCGCAATGATCTACTGTAGGTGTCCTGAGTCTCAATCGTTATTTATACTCTTGTACCTCTGGTATGCGTAGGAACTCTTGTCTAAACATTTTTCCCGTGACAGAACAAAGCTGAAAATGTGCGTACACTACGCATGCTCACACTGCGCATGCGCAAGCGACAAGCATGATAACACAAGGTCACATGATAACACTTCTAAACCTACTGCTCATTTTCATCCATCTTATATTTCGTTACAAGTTCATTTCAGAACTAAATATATACATAGAAAAGGTTTAGGAATATACAAAAATCTAACACGTTTAAGCCGAGTATTTACGAGTATACACGATATTTTGCGACACTACAATAGCGTTTCATTTAGCGCAAAGAGTATGACTAAAGTATGATACGCCTATGTGCTCGCACGTGATCATATTTCAAAACTACATACTACATGAACCCACACTCTCGGTACAGCGGACAGCGACTAAAGACTATCAGGCCGGTACCATATGCGACGGGCGTTTTTAACAAACTGACAAGCGCGGTACACTTATAGGTTATGTTTACTGCACTAGCATATAACCACAAACACATACAACTACATATCTCTCTCACTCTCTTGTGCGTTACATAGAAACATAGATAACACGATAGATGATTGAAATCCTACGTGCAACTATGTCGATTTAGATTGATTTGTCATTCCGAAACATTTTTGTGTTCGACTGCGCTTGCGTTACGACAAAACTGGTGTTGTAATAATGGCGTATTGAGTTTGCATATTTGCGCTGTATGTTCTGGCATAGATTGCACGCCTTTTGAGGCAACTGATCTTGTATCTCTGCCACGATCAAATCGAATCGATCAAATAGTTTACAAATCTGATGCACCAATTACAATCGTAACGGTTTTTATCTTACAATTTAACTTAAAGCTTACATTATGTTGAGAATCGGTAGTAGGTCTAGCGAATATGTATTTATCCACGGCCGAAAGTAGAAATCCCTTGCTATTGGCGCAAAATGGTGACAGAAGTAAAGCATTTACTCCCTACGAACGAAATAAGACAATTTCCCTAGTAAAGTTTTTATTAAAACAAAGATTTTTGTAAACAAATGTCTGTTGTCATGGTACGCATTGCATAGGAACATTCCCAAAGGCTTCTAAATATTGTAATTTCGCGATTCGATTTATTATAATTCTTTATTTATGAAATTAAGTGTTTCTAGTCCCGATTGTGGAAAAAATAGTAGTTACACCTCGGAAGCGATCAGCATTTTTCCCTCGATGTGTTTGTTCAAATTACACCACGGGAAAAAAGACGTGTGTCTCTCTTGGTATATATAATGTAGTATTTTCTCGTGATTGTGACTTACCTTGCCATATTTGTGTGCAGTGTTGTGTGTATTGGCCGTCCAGTGATCGGTCTCCACGCGTGCATGCTCCAACATCCCCGTCAGATGATCAAGGTGTGACCACTCCTCGACGTCGCGACGCTGGTACGGTGGCACATTGCCGGCGCCGCCAGGACTCGCTGTCACCACTTCCATGGTAAGCGTCTATCACTCAAATCGTACGTCGTTATCCAGATACGCTATCCGTCTATTGGTCAAATCGTACAACTCGTACGTCGTTATCAGTTAGTCTGTTAGTCTGTCGACTGTGCGCATGCGTGTGTCTAGATGTCTGTCCTTTAGGCCGTATGTCTGCCAACTCAATGGATCATTCGAGCGTGACATCCGGCTGTAAACAAATACAAACTTAGTTCAACATTGAATGATATATTTAACAAATGTATACGTGTATACATGTATACATATATATATATATATATATATATATATATATATATATATATATAATTAATCTTCCAGTATTAATTCGTAGACGGTGATTTTAATCTTAAATAAAATATGATTTCTATTCAGCCAACTTGGATTTATAAACTGATATTTGTATCTTTTGTTCTGCTTTACAATTAACAGACAATAATAAATGAACTTTTCTAATGAAAGATACCAATCTATAAAGAATAATTTAAATATGAATAAAGTCCAGGTGATTTGTCATGTGAACTATTCAATACATTGATTAATTATGAACAGCATGACGGAAATGATGATGGAAATTAAACGGTGAATACACTCTACCAAATATGGTAAATATCAATGGTACCGTAAAGGATTTATACATTGTTTATATATATATATATATATATATATATATATATATATATATATATATACACGCGGGTTTAAGCAAATATCTTCGACAAGGTTTTTATGCAATAACTTCATTCCACAAACACTAGAAAATTTTTGTTCCATAAATTTATTATGTGAAGGACAAAGCTATTTATCACAATAACTGCACATTACGTTATAAGAAAGGCTAATAAGCAATAACAATTTTTTTAGCATGTACTTACAATGACAAAAAAATTGATATATAATATTGTCAAATATTTAAATGTACATTCCAAAAGAAAAATATTTTAATTGCATCTTGATAAAATTCTCCAGGTAAAGTTACTTAATTAATTAAATGGATTCATCCAAGGTTTGCAGAGATCACGATTATATGATTTTATTAGTCGTGAACGTCATTAGATTCGGTTTCCCCACAATTTGTCAACCGAATACCGATTATATATTAAGTTTACTTTGCAATAGCGTAATATTGTAACACTTTTCATCGGTCTGTTGTGGTTGAGAGCCGATAAATTTCATAAGTTCATATTCTTCTTGTTCCAGTGGCGCCCGTCTATCTGCAGGGTAGCACGAGAAAGCCGTATTTAATGCACGATAAATGGATCGTGAACTGGAATTGCCAAGACGCCCGCGGGCACAAACTGTTGTCATTCCGTCCCTGGTCTGTGCCACCCAGAAATGAACAGCATTGTTAATAATTCCGCTGAATGCATTTCATGACCAGCTCCGTTTGCTATTTTATTAGCTATCACCGACAAACGTCTTTCTTTTTTTTTCGTTTGTCGTTTGTTTATTATTTATAACCCGCAGAAATGCATTCTTCGTCATTCGGTATTATTATACCCTGTACATTATCGAACAGAATTAATGTCCCTGCTTGTCGAGTAGGCTGTGCACAAGTAGAACTCGAGAATAAATATTTACGAAGCAATTGTTTGAAGAATAAATCTTCGCTTTTGAATGGAAACAGAATTGTTTTAATCATCGTAAATGCTTGCCTAGATTTCAGGATACACATTTAACTAGCCTATCATTATCCTTATACAAACACAGGCTATGGAATTATCTGCAAATCATCCTGCTCTCTAGACAAAGGAACCTTTATCGAGCTGATAACAAACATTGCTCATGTAAATATCACTGTGTAGCATTGTCGCATTGTACAAGGGCTTTGTTCTAGTTTTCAAACGTAATTAGTCAGTGGCCGGTCATAACTTTGCACGTCATCATGGAAGTATATATATATATATATATATATATATATATATATATATATATATATATATATATATATATATATATGCACTTACGCTCTCTTCACAGTTGATTAAACATTGTTGCGACGTACATAAGTTTGTCCCGACCATGCTACTGTCTACAACCTATATATACATATATTATATATATATATATATATATATATATATATATATATATATATATATATATATATATATATATATATGGTCAACTATTACTTATGGTTCACCAACGGAGAGAGTACGTATAAATGTAATTAACGAGCAATTAAGCAAGAGTGCCCTGGGCGTGGTCCAGTACAATATCCACTATGTCATTGTACATATGCATACATACATATTACTAAAGACAGAGCGCTAACTGAAACAGCGTAATATGAGGTCATTTTAATACTGAGTCATTTTCTATAAATTAAACCATAATTTTCGTAATTGTGTCTTCATGAACCGCGTTATTAAGAATCATCGCAAAATTAACGTTTTATGGGGCTTCACGGATAAACCGCGTTATACCGAATTAGCGTTAATCGAGAATAGCGTTAAGCGCGGGCCTTAACGCTATATATATATATATATATATATATATATATATATATATATATATATATCCTCTAATCCTTGTCACCAATGATTAAAAAGCAGCCTTCATACAAAAATAAAATATGTATATTTCATATCATAACTCGTAATCCATAAATACACTCGTACAATACCTCTAGGTATATTTTTATGATTAAAAATAATAATAATAAAAATTCCCTGTCACAGTAACGATAAATATTACCATACTGTAAATTCCTGAGCAAACAACATTGAAAAACGACAGCTTTACGTGGTACTTATCGCGGTGGAGAATTTGACAAATTTTTTACATTTTTCATTTGTCAACATGAAGCAAGTACAAGGTACAGGCTGGACAGGTATTAACATGTCTTCTGTTGCATATGTCTCTTAATTCTGTATATATATATATATATATATATATATATATATATATATATATATATATATATATATATATATATATATATATATATGTATATATATATATATATATATATATATACATATCTCTCTCTCTCTCTATATATATATATATATATATATATATATATATATATATATATATCTACTTGGGATTATACAGTAAATAGATAGAAGAGAAGTTAGAGTGTTAGTTCATAGGTTGAAGATCCTTCGCCTACACACTTCGTGCACACCTTATATATGCTAATACCGTTGTCAATATTAGCAGATGAAATTACTTTCATTTTGATTTACATACACGTACGCGGTATTGTCACCCATAATATGATGATGCACTTACATATTCACACACGTATCCTATGGCATAACATACCAGACTGTGCATTCATAAATTAAAAACAAAACAAAAACATGTTAAATTACGTGCGTGGGAACGGAACGACGACCCGCGGGGCTTTTGATTTTTTGTTTTGTTTCGTTATAATTATAGAGTTTTTTTTTTTTTTCTTGTGTTGTTGTCATCTTGGCATTAAAAGAGCATTGTACGCAAAATATTTTGTACGTATTTTTTTCAAATACTGTTGCGCGAATATATGTTTAAAAAGTGTGTAACGTTTGAAAATATAATGACATCGATCACGAGAAGATATTTGCGTTGTGAAAGTATTACAAGATGGTGGTAAGCCTTAAATATGCATATGTAATAATTAAATTGAATTACATGTAACTGTTTTGAAAACCTGCAGAAATCAAAATCTTATAAGACGTGTATTATTGTCTTTAGAAGAAAATTTACAATAATATAAAAGTATATTATGGTATTTAATATAACAAATAACTAGAGCTGTTACAAAATAGATAATATGTAGAACAATGACGTTATGTTTAAAATGGCTAAACTAGATTTTACAATGACAACATTAGACTAGATCGTAGACGGTATTTTTGCATAACTAATGTTAACTATGACCATGGATAAAACGAAATAAATAACTTGTATTTAATTCCCAACTAATAGGAACGATAAAACTCCTATTATAAATTTGTTCCGCATTAAAGTGGAACAATTCAACTTTTTCAAAACGATACAGACACAGAGACTGTAAGTATGTAATAAATTCAAGTACAAGTCTAACTGTGCAAGAGTTCCAGCTCCACCCACTGAATTAGCTTCAGACAGCAGCCGCACTACAATGGTATTTAAATATACAGATAGATATACCGGGTGTCCCAAGAAATCGGAGAATTAACATGTAAATATAAAAGAATCATGATTACTTCTGAACAATACATTTTAGAGCAAAAGTATAAATAAAAAAGTTGTTCAGAATTAAAAACTGCATAATATAATGTTATGTTCAGTGCTCAAATATTTTTGTATATCGAGTAAATCAAGTTTGAAATCGTCAGTTCAGGAAGTCATTAAAATGTAGTATTTCAAAATTGAACTACGCGTTATAGAAATATATCTGCGCAATAAATATGGCATCATATTATGCAGTTTTTAATTCGGAACAACTTTTTTATTTGCACTTTTGCTCTAAAATGTATTGTTCAGAAGTGATCGTAATTTTTCGGTATTTTCATGTATATTTTCCATGTGCCAGGTTTCTTGGACCACCCTGTATACATCGCGAGTAGTTGGTTACATGTTAGTAACTGGTATATACGGCATTGAGCAGCTCATTAGTGCGTCAATGACTCCGTACAATGGAAGCACTTAACGCACGATTGTCAAACAATACTAGCCACGCCCTAAGCCCTCAGGGCCACGATGACGTCACAGAACGCTAGAGGCAAGTTCACCGTACAACATTGGTGACCTTATCGAAGATGACGCCGGTCTGATTCGTGACCTTTCAGCAACAGATATCGCTGCCGGCATGACGATAGGTTACTCGCTACATCACCTACTGAACTCTCTTTGCATTATAGCACAGAGTTGGGTTCAAGGGGCCGCGAACTATACACTATAAATATATACCCTGTTCCACCGTCACGTTCCCTGACTTCTTGACTTGTAATAATTAGTTTATTGATGGTGTGCGATATCCTAACAATACAAATTCAGTGAAATATTTCAATAGATAATAAGGGCCAATGAAAATTGTAACCTTGGTCACTACGGATCACAAAAATGAATACCAATAGCCGTACCGCGCATGCAATATTGTAAATGTATATTAAATGTAATAGAAAATAAAAACAATTTAGTAAAAAAATAGTGGAACTTATGTTGCTGATTTTAAATACTCATATTTGACTAACTAACTTTGGCATTTATATATGAATACATTTGATTAAGCTAACCTATACGGAATAAACAGTAGAATAAGAATTAAATAAATGCGCAAGGTCGACGATAGTATTTGCAAAATGGAGGATTGACCTACAAGATGAAGAGGTGAATCACTTGATGTATTGCTGTGCTCTGTCAATCATGACGCATTTTCATGGTCCTCTAATCAAAGATTCCGGGTTCAAATTCGGCTAATGGCATAGATGTGTCGTCGTAAATTTAACTCATATATTAAATTACAATCATAATGTCAGACTTTAGCAAATCCACAATTAAGTAATAGTCATTTTAACTTGAAATATATTATATTTAATAGTTTATAATATGGTTTTTGTATTTAATCTTTATAATATTAATAAATGATCATTAGGATATATTTATTGCTTGTTCACAAACACAGGAAGATAAATTTGTATACAAATGAAACAAACAACATATGCTGACAAATTACTACATGACTAAAAATTAATAAACTTAATAGATATATTAATCTCTCGTCGATTTATCAGTTATATTATTGTAAAGCACTACATTTTTAAGAATATTTGAATGCAAACAATTCGTGTATATCAGGGAAGTAATCAAGAATAGATCGTGTCAAACATAAAAATGGACATAAGTGATTCGAGAATAAATTACTAACAAGATCTCGCAAATAACGTTACGGATAGTGAATAAGCAAGTTTTGCATCATGAAGAATGGTGTTACAGCAAAGAACAATGTAACACCTGTATTATATACCATGTCTAAATGTTAATAGCATACGAATTTCCAAGAAGCAGAATGATAAACAAGATTGCGATCAAAATTCTAAACTTTTCTAAATCACAGCTGGTGCCTAAAAAAGAAGAAGAACGTAATATGAGGTTATGTAACAGCAGTAAGAAATACGGAAGTATTCTAAACAGCGAATTATTAATTACGATTATTAATTTAAAACACGTTCAACACACTATTAATATTATCTAAATATTTCGATGCCATATTATAATTAGTATAACAACAAATTCAACACTCGCCTACTCGATTCTCACACTGAAAATTCTGTCTAAGCTCAGAAGCAATCTCATCTAAATATATGTTATTTTATTTTCATACCCATCAAGATAAGATATTTCTGCGTTTAGTCCACTAAACTGCCACATTAACTAGAAGCGCTAGTATCAAATACAGACAAATTAATGTATCGTTTAATTACGATTACCGTTGATATTTAAAGTTTGTTGTTGTAGTTAAGCAAATAACTGTTAATTTTTTTTTACATTGATATTTTGTAGAGAATATATTGTAGGTTTTTAGACAATTGATTAATAACGTCATTTTTTTTCGCTCACAGCTGAAAGCTTAACGCATTTTTGTTAGGAATAATTATTGTTGACTATATTTGGAAAGTATATAAAACATGATTGATTTTTTCCACGTTCGGGAGTAGAAACACTTAGTTTCATAAATAATGAATTATAATAAATCGGAGCGAAATTGCAATATTCAGAAGCCTTTGGCGATGTTTCCATGCAACGCGCACCACGGACAACAGACATTTATTTACAAAAAAACCTTTGTTATAACGCAAAACTCCCTTACGAAACGTGTTTTCGTCCGTAGGGAGTAAATGCTTCATTTCTGTCCCGCGTTTGACGTCATAGAAACCGACTTCTACTCCCGGACGTGTAAAAAAAGCTATTTTTGTACCAGTTTATCTGAACGGTAATCTTGTCGAAATATACTTTATGAAAGCACATGCTTAAGATGTTATTATATATGGTTAATATTAACAAATTGGGACATCTATATGCAACAGTAAACATGGCCGGGAGGATTCTGAAAGCGTTTAGTTGCTAAAAATAAAATAGGAAATATATCTGTGTGTGTGTGTTTGAATCACTACAATTAAACCATGAGCTGAACTGTAAATGTAGATCAGCGGAAACATAATTCACGTTCTGAAAATGAAATCAGATCATTACAATAGTAAAGTATTGTCTGTTATGTGGTCGGTGAACCTTGAATACAACAAGTCCGGCCCTGTCCGTCTAAGGCCATGACACCTAATGTGCTATACTTCATTATCACAAACACATACATATATACACATTGCATGCGGTTAACAATAATAGTCGTGTACAGCATTAAACTGTACGATTTAAGCGCGTGACCTTGCTCGTGCGTTTCAGACTATTTCTAGTATATGTACATGTGGAGTACTATACAAATTAGCATACGTATGTATGCATATATGTATGTATATATGTGTAGCCGGAAATGTTCACTATAAATCCTTGAAACAATCACGGAAACAATTACACACCCGCGTTCAAGCGACGGCCGTATTAATTAAATACTGTCGTACTTCACACCTCTTGAATAGTCAATATCTCACCGTTTTTTTATCCTGTATCTATTGTACACGAAAACACCAAAGATTTGATTTGCTTTTTCGCAACACATGGAATTTTAATATTAAAGATTTTTAATTCAGTTGCCAATTTCTATAAAAATAAAAGTAATGGTTTTAGTTTAATAATTAATTCTATGAGCAGAACAAATGTAGAATCATTCGATTCTTGAATTAAACATTGTCGAAGGAAAATATACATTTTTGTTCTTAAATATTAAGTCTCTAAAAAATAATACACTGTATAATGCTTAGATATTTGTAAGCAGAGATACTAATTCAGTATAAATACGGTTATAATATGATTTGTCTGAGAATTTAGTACACTTGAAAGAGCACTCCCATGCTAATAATATTTATTAAACCGTCAACGTTCGACATGGTGCTTTGTCAAATGATTTATGTCAGGTCAAAGTGGCTGACGGATACTTTTTTTTGTTCGTTGCGCCATTGTTGCAACGTACATCATTAACAGAAGACGGCACGAAATGTTCTGTTAAGAAACACAGCGATATGGAATGAAGTAGGTGTTCACTATATTTTACTGTAATATTTATACGACTTCTACACAGACCTTGACTTTAATCTTTAACCAATTCCAACCAACTAGACTCTTATGTTATGTCCTTGAACATTTACGTAAAAAAATCGTCATATTAAATATATTTCATTACAGCTGTTTTTATACTCAACGAACATTTTAAACTGCTAGAAATTCATTTTTACGAAACGTTAAGAAAGTAATTAGTTTATTTTCATAATTATCAAGTAACCGTGACCTGTAATGGTAATTCAACAATAACAACAAACTGTAATATTTATGGATTCTGTCAACATATACAAATAATAATTTTAAAACAAAAAATAGTAGTATTTACTTCTACCAGATTAGTTCCAAAATTGTGACTTAAATCATATGGGTAACAATTATTTTCGACCTTCACCGGAGTCATTATTACACTGTACCAATTTTGGGCAGTCCAGGCTCGTCTAATTATAATACAATTATTGTATTCTGCGGTACCGTTATGTACAAGCACCATAACAATGTTATAACGCTGTCAAAACATCTCATTCTAATGAATGGTTGACTGACATTAGACCAACGAACTCGTCAAATGAAACACTCGATTCGTTTTTGTTCTTTTCGTTCGACATTGACAGTTAAACGATACAAGGATCTAGTTGGCCCGGCGAGGAACAACGTGGTTCCCAATTAATCGTTTGACATTTGTAATCTTATTGAAATTAGATTCGGCTGGTGGGAATTCTGCGAAGTGAATTTGCCAATCTGTCAGCGGCCAAAAATGGAGAAGACTGCAATTTCAAAGACTGGTATTTCGGCTAAAGCCATTGGCGTTCGTGAGAAGCAAACAAAATTGAGATAAATACTGATACACTGAATAAACATTAATTTTTTTCTTGGGAATATAACAAAAATATGGTCTGATCTTATAGTTTTATACTTGGCTACTTCATAATAGAAGCATAATGGGAAAAAAATAGCTATTTAAATATTTATACGCAAGAATTATGTTTGATATAAACTCATGTTTATTCTGCTACCAAATATCTTTAACAATTATGGTTTTATATTTTATTTTTACCTAGTTATTTAAATGCTCTACCAAATTTATATTCTGATAGGTAGTTGGGCACCCATCCTACATGATTTTAAATTGCCCATCCAACACCAAATCTGATAGTCGAAACGGCTGTATCGACACCACGACAACGTCGACGATTTAATTTATCTGCCATAAAAGATCGGTTTTTAACGCGCATGTAATTAAGAACATAAAAGAGGAAATTTACAATGCAATTAAGGCTGTCGTTTACCTAAATGAAAAAGCGTTAAATTTTAAGAAATCGGCTGAAAATTATTGTTCCCGTTCTGACCTTAATAATAGAACGTTTTTGGTGGACGATATCTCAATGAATTGGTTTTTTTATACGCTATGGACAAGTCTTTTTATTTTTTATATATTATTTATAATTTCCAGGAAATTTTAGGTTTTCTCTAAAAAACGAAAGGTTTGTAACATGAAAACCGTAACATATATAAAAAAATTAAAAAGACTTGTCCATAGCGTAGAACAAAACGAATTCATTAACATATTGACAGGAAAAACAGTCAGTTGGTATTTGTAAAACGGAGCTAAAACCATTTTGATATCAGAAGTTTTTAAATATATTTTTTCTATTTTCATTTTATACGCCTTATGAGATGCAACCAACATTACAGTTTTATACCTGCTTCGAAAGGTTTTGAGTGTTTATGAAGTTATGATAATAAAACTTAGATATTCAATGGAATTGTATAATATACTTTTGGGTCAGGATTTACACTGTTGCATTCATTTAATTTTTAGTAAAACGAGTTTTCCGATATCTCTTCTACCGCAATATTCTTTATCAGATTGTTTCAACAAATTTGCTCAATGACTGCAGACCAGATATTATATGTAACACTGTCAAGAATGAGTATTATTTATCAATAGTATATATATATTCATGTATTTATTTGACGAGGAAAGTCAACAGTTACCCAATGACAGGCTTCCACATATGTACACATGAATAGAGCATAATGATACATATTACAATTATTTATAAATAATTATATAGTACAACAATTAAATATCAATAACTGGTTTCGAAGAAGTTAAGTTTACAAGTTTTTTATATTGAAATAACGACATTAGTATGTTTACTGTTGTATATACAGCTAAGCTCTTCTAAATTATTGGAGTCACTATATTCTTCATCTGATATGATACTAGTATCCAAGGCATTTGGAATATCACTATTATCCAGAGACGTAGAAGTAATGTCATGTTCAACAGCACCGTGACTATTTTGCTTTTGTTCACTGCAACAAAATTAAAAGTTAGATTAGAATTTTAATTTAATATATAGTATAATTTTAAAATATTTTACTGAGTTTATATTATTTTTTATATTTCGAACGGCAATTTATTCAAATGGCAAAATGATTATTACAATAAATTTTACTTTAAAATTAATTATGTTTTAAATAATACTTACATTTTCCTTTTCCGCCAGTATTTGCGTAGAATTTCAGATTGATGTTGGTATTTCTTCGTTTTCCGCATGTACACTCCCTTTCTTGCCATTTTACACAAACACACCGAAATAATAAAACGCACAAGTCGATGAATACAATACAAATGATACAATACAAAGACTGAGCATCTTTTATATACCTGTGTACTATTTAATTACCGTTTTACTTTTCAAAGAATACCATAAGTCATTAGATAATACAGGAATTTTCAGTGTTTCTCGAAAATATGCTATTATATATTTTCTGGTAATTAGTGGATATTCCGAAAGAAGATAATCAGTATGATTTCCAATAATCTTGTATTTATTTTCAAAATGCCCTAATTCCTAATATTTGGCGAAAATTTAATCTCATATTTCCAAGTACATATATAATTTTGTGAATATTACGCAGAAAGGTAATTAGTTCGAAATCTAATAGTTTTTAAAATATTTTAAAAGTCGTATTCATTTGATACAGTTTACTATTGTAATTTATATAAGAACCTTTCGAAAAGTGTGTACCGAATAATCAGGCAACGTTGCAAAGAGAATTATTCCTTCGATGTATTGTCAGAATATTTGTATGGACCTGTTTTATAAACAGCCATGTTTAAATGATTTATGATGGGGTAAGGGTCTACTCGGAATTGAAAAAAGTGTTACTTGGGTTGCGTTCATTTGAAATGTAGGCGCTTTAAAATATTTCAGATACGAAATAAAATTTAGGTAAACGACAGCCTTAAGCGCGCGGTCGTTTCTGAACCAGTGCGGTTGACGATGGTTTGTGGTTATACCAGACTAGAGATGCAGTCTATCGTATACAGTTATAGACTATATATATATATATATATATATATATATATATATATATATATATATATATATATATATATATATATATATATAGTATATATATATATATATATATATATATATATATATATATAGTATATATATATATATATATATATATATATATATATTTATATATATATATATATATATAGTATATATATATATATATATATATATATATATATACTATATATATATATATATATATATATATATATATATATATATACTATATATATATATATATATATATATATATATATATATATATATATATATATATATATGCAGCATTTTATTATCTATGCAAGTGTGCACATTGAATACTGTTGTCTTGTTGTTTGCGTTATATTTATTGGCTTTGTGTAATAAATAATTTATGAGCTGTACCATATGGTCCTTATTGATTCTGATGCAAGCACGCGTGTCTCCCTCGCTCGCCGGGCCGATACTTTACGAGACAATAAACTCGATACGAGAGAGAGTGTGGTTAATAGGAAAGTGAATTTATATTCATCTATTCAGCCAGTTTCAGAACTACACGACCGAGCTTTATAAAAGCTACCAAGCACACTATTACGCGCGCAAGAAATGAACGTAAAGCTTACGAAACGAAAAAGAAGCGGCCAGTAAAAGTTATATAGAGCAAAAATCCTGATTGTATTTCTGACGTATGCAAATGTAAAACATATAATTAACTATGCATAGACTAAAACACGACGTAAATTCACAAACAGACAAAAGAATCGTATGCAATTTTGAAAAAACTTAATGGATAATAAAATTAAATAATCCACAGACAATTCATTATAATAAACTATAAAAATAATTTTTTTCCCAATAAATACAAGCTATGAATTATATATGAAGATGTAAATACTGGATTTAATAATTATTTTATTATATTCACATTTAAGGTCATTTTAGTACGATTTAATTACGTAAATTCGATTTAGAACAAATTAAAAATATGTGATAAATCCTATTAACGAACACGGATCATTATTTTGAAAGTTCAATGTCAGTAAATGCATTAATGCAATATTATAAACGATAAATATTAACTTTGGCGAAATGTCAAATATATTAGCGATATTTATCTACTTTTGAGTAACGATCAAATTAATAACAATATAAAAGGATATCAACTTGTTATCTATTCATTTACTTTTATACTTTCTGAAGTGACAGACAGAAATGTGTGACTGAATTGAACACAACTCACTTGTAACAATGAAAACACAAAATTAGTTACGGTGTCTAAGAAATATGTATCAAGGTTACAAATGACAGCGATTGCAGATTGATAATAACACACATTAGTTCTAAAATGAACAATATCCAATACTAACACTAGTTTAAGTGTAAGTATATAGTCAGAATTAAATTAGATTGTATTTACCATGAAATGCTGGTACACAAATTAAATTTTTAATTAAAATTTCCTACTGTAGTTTAACACTAGTTTCTGAATATTATGTATGAAAATAAAGTTATTTAAATTTATAGGCGAAAAAGTAATTGAAAACAATAAGTGCTATTACAGTTTTAGTATCTTTCATCTGAGCGTAAAATATCGAACTGATTTTGAACCATTGGAGCAATCACATCTAATTACTTCTAACGGTAACCAATATTAAAAAGTTCATCGTTCATTTACGAAGCTGTTTGCATAGATATGTATTATATACAGTATAGTCTAACACATTTGTATATAAATATATATATATATATATATATATATATATATATATATATATGTATATATATATATGTATGTATATATATATATATATACATATATATATATATATATATATATATATATATATATATATATATATATATATATATTTATATATATATATATATATATATATATATATATGTATATATATATATATATATATATATATATATATATATATATATATATATGTGTGTGTGTGTGTGTATGTGTGTATATGTCATCCAACTATCTGCATTTACATTCAGATAACTAACTGTACAACCAACACAAACTATTAACTGTAATTTCGCTTACAAATAGAAATAAAAATAGCCACCATATAAGTTCACACCAAATATGTACGTACCACAAGATTCATTATGAACGGCAGCGAGGATATTAAAAAAAAATCACGCTATCTTCTCATCAACAGACACACGGACGGATGAAAGAAAGAAAGAAGAAGAAGAGTCAAGAGGTGAGATATACAGCTGATGACGTCATATCACGTGATCTTCCGCATTGGAACAGTTCCGTGAATTTACACAACCATTAGACGCAGTATTCGCATCTCGAAGACGCTAGTTTGTTATGCGAAATGTGGTTTATATACGGCAAGTTTATTATAGTATCAACTATGATGCAGGTGTCCACTATATGCTGGTATTTCAACAAGTACCATCATTTTTGTCCGTTATATTCAGAGAACCAAGATTTTAAACAAACATTCTCAAATGTGTTTTATAAACTGGAACTTTATTTCAACAAAAAACTGACAATATGTATCATTTAAAATTATCTATATATGATAAGATTCCCGCATAAAGCTATTTAGATGCGGTTAGCGCAAATCGGGGTATTATTTATCCTTACATCACATTTGTAATACGTAAAAAAGTAATATGAAAAATTCTAATTTTTAACTATTATATAGTTGGTTTATAATATAATACACATTCGTATAAGGTAGAAACACATTTTGTTGTCTACAGAGCATATTTGTATCTTGGATAATCTGACTAGATCTGCCGCTGGTAGTTTACGGCATCGCGTAGGTGTATAACAACCTTACGGTAAGCCACATTACACTAATACGATGCCGCTTTCTCATTATTAGATCAAAAATAGTCATTTTAGATTTTTCACTTCTTCACTTCTTAAACGGTACTAATGGTAAATTGTATAACCAGTTAGGCGTACCTAACGTGAACATTTGTTGAAAATAATAAGCTGCATACAATGGTTTATGTCATAACATCAAAAGAAGGAGTATGCAAATCTTATAGGAATTTACATATATGCGAAAGAAATTCAATTTACATTTTCTCCAGAACGTTATTTAATGCTAATTTAAAGCATTGCATTATAGGTTATATTTTTTCCAGTATCTTTTAAAAACGTAATAGAAAAAGTTGTTTCAAAATACAGATAATTCCCATTAATAATATTCTTTACAAATCGGATATTTGAAAATAAAAACTACCATATAGTAAAAGAAATTAAAAGTAAGAATAAAAATTTATTTATTTTTTTATTTAGAAAATATTAAACAACTGCAAAATTCTACGTAAGAAACATTGATACTTTGTATTGTTAAGATATAGCACGGCCAATAAACTAATTATTACAAGAAGTCAGGAATATGATAGCGGAACAGGGTATACTAAACTTATTGACCCCCGAAGCGGGATTTTTTGTTTAATATTCATTAAAAAAAATACATAGTTGTTTTTCATGCTACAGTGAATGTTGAAAAAAAATATTACAAATAACAATTACAATTCAAATCGTATGGTACACGTTTTCAATATCAAAACGCAAATAAAAAAGTACGAACCACAAGACACAGTTTGAATTATGTATAACGGATAGCCTACTGCGATGATTTGATAACATCTGTGCAAAACAAATAATTACATGTATACACCATACCTGTCCACATATCAGGTACAAACTGGTATTTATCTGTAATTGCTGATGTCATTGCCAATCGACAGTTAATTGTATGCAGTAATAATTAATTTTATTCATTTTTAAATATCGGGTTTAAGAAAAAATGAAACATCGTATTTTATTAACGTGTATAGCAGATGCATATCTCTTTATGTTGATCATATTTTCTTCAACAACAACACAAGGAGGAATCTTCTGAAAGATTCTTATAATAATTTCATACCTTTATAAATAAATATGTGAATTATTTGATTTCTTACCAAACATGAACACATTGTTGTTATGATTTAATGTATTTTGTATTTGTATAATATAAATAATGTGATTTCTGTAACAAGTTTAACAAATATTATATAATAAACAAAAAAATTTTAGCAAACGGAAATAAAACTGTTCAAGCTAACTGATTGAAATCTTAAAAACATGATATATTACTAATCGTATTAGTGATTGGTATCTTTCACATTGTGCCAAACAAATCTTAAATATGACCTTTGTCAACAATAGTAATTAATATGAATTCGATTTGCAATAACTCACATACAAATCACCGACAGATATGAGAAATGATATTGTTGTATTTTTTATCTATTTCAATTTGAAAATGACGTGCGTTAATATGATACAAGGCTAGACTTTCTGAAAAAAAATGAATCAGAATTATTTTTAAAAGATACAATATTATTACATTTTCAAAATAGTAACCTAATTATTTATTTTGAGAGAAAAGATTGTTAAAAATTAATGAAGATTACAAACGAGCAAACACATTTAGCCAATCAGATAACACCCAAACTATAATTACATAAAGTTCACAAACTTCATCTTGTGTTTTTTTGCTCTGATATTGTTTAATAACTATCTACTCTTTGATCCTAGAGTTACACAGCGACTAGGAATGTTTATCTTTAGTTATTTGCGAAACTACAGCTTGCATTTTAAACACGCAAATCATATGACATCTTCATGACGAAAATTTGCTCAAACTGCACCATTTTATAACTTAGACTGCAACAAAATGCGTGTGTTCAGTTGCAGGATCAGTCGATAAGGAAGTAACTACGCCAAGTTTGTCGTGGCTTCAAGTATTATCTGCACATTTCATCTTTGGCGGTAATCTAATGCGACATGGAATTAACAGGCTGGTTATGGTAAAAATTATGATATTTAAACATCGTGCCACTGTAATTCAAAGCATGTTGTGCCAGTTTGTTATACTTTCACATTCACTGCCATCGCGTTATGTCTTGCGCGGTGGAAAGTTTGGGTGTGTCTGATCTAATGCAGCTCGGTAAAAATCCCATCAGAAAGGGTAGCAATCCGTGCATTACAGATGTACCAGTGCCGGCTCGTGAGATGCAATTCTCCGGACAAGCAGGCAGACTGAAAGCTGTACTGATTTATATAACGTTCATATATTTATACACTGATTTGCTGATCTGGAAATTATCCGTCTTAAATAATCTTTTAAATTATTCTACAATTTTTCAGTTAAAAAAAATTCTCATTTTTATTAAAACGTAGTGAGATTTTTGCAGAAAATTGAAGTGCCCCATATTGTCCCACCCACACGGGACGTGCCTGAATTGTAAGGCCCATTTGTGCAAACAATCGTGACCATATAAGACGTTTACGAGTTCCTAATTAGTGAGAGCTTTCTAACTTGCTCGGCAGGTGGCAGCTTTGTGCACATGCCTGCGGGACTCGTAGTTTAATTTTTTAACTGATATAATACTGTATATATATATATATATATATATATATATATATATATATATATATATATATATATATAAACCTATGTTTGTGTTTACTTGATGCATAAATCATTCTCCTAGTTGGCATTTGTTCTACTGACAGACGTACCACAGACAATCGCATATAAAATTAACGCAGTAATTGGATGACCGCCGTGACAATGTCATTCAAGGTCATACTTGTCAAAAATTCACTGATTATTATTGTTACAGATCTTACCTACAAGATGATTAAGTCAATGTACAAGCCTAACGCAAAAATATACTAGACTTCTAAAACGTATTTAGATACAAATAATAAAAATTATATGTGAAAAAATAGCAGATATTTGTAAAGAAAAAACACTGTATTTTACAATAAAATTCTGACAACTTTTTCTGTGAAAAAGACACTAGAATACCTACGTGTTATCTGTTTGTTGATATTTTTAATTCTATCGCTTTTAATTTACAATCCTCGATAGAAACAAACAATGCATGATTCAGTACAGCTTGCTGTATTATTCTGAAACAAACAGTATAAGCATACACAACGACGGAGTGTTGTATCGCAAACACCAAAGGTAATAAACATAAAATCGTTACTTTCTACCATGGCTCGAGATACTACTATGTCCAGTGTATATGTGTAGAAACACCCCTATATTTTCTACTGCTGCAGGTATATCGATAAACCGCTGTTATATACAATGTACTATCTTTACAGTTCCTTTCATTTGCCCACAAATCACGTTTACGATGCCAAAGGAATGCGTGTGCAAACAGGCCCCTTAACAATACGACTGGAAACAAAAGAAAAATGTCAAATAGAGAAACAAAAATCTCCGGACAGGGCACCGTAACCAATGGCGACTGAATGCATACTTATTGATAGTATATCTGTTGCAATTATACTGTCAACTACACATGCGCCATTTGATTAATATGCGCATGTGTTCTGCGCATGTCTGCTGCGCATGCGTTCTTGAACAGGGAAGTATGTTAGTAAGCAAATATACCGTAAAGATCAGCAGAGATATGTGAAAAGTTTACATAATGTATAACAATTGTTTTTATCCCAGGAGAATTTCAAATATTAAACTACAAAAAATAATATTTTGTAATGGAAGTATACTAAATATAAACTATCATAGGTTATGCTTTATTTAATTAAAAAAAATAATAATGTTATGCTTTGTATGAACGAAATAATAGAGAATTATTTGATGGCTTCTTATAGATGCGAACGACAGATTCCACTGATGATAAAACAGGTAGAAAGACAACGAAGTCTTGGAAGTCATGGCTGAATATGAACATCCGTTGTCGCCACCTGTCTTAACACCGTCGTTAGTGGATGCTTAATCTGTGTGCAATGGAGAGTAAATCGTTCCATATTTAATATAAAACATAACAATCAATCAGCAAGTACTCTGTGAATTACAGCGATATTTCAAAATGTACATGCACATATTGAAGCGGATACGGTATTATAAATGTATGAATATATTATACAATATAGGTATATATATATATATATATATATATATATATATATATATATATATATATATATATATATATATATATATATATATATATATTCAGTCATGCTGGGTACAGGCGACCTTATGCGTGACTACCACATATAAATCACATACAAAATTACAGACTTTTAGTAATAAAGCTAGAATTTCAAGTTCCACACATACACATACAAAATCTAAGTAGTTTAATAAAACATTTTATTTAATAACACTTATCTGTCGCCGATAATTTTATGTTGTAGTTGGCTATGATGCCCGTAATGCGAGTGAAATTCCTCGCAATTAAGATATTAAATTTAATTATAGCATCGTTTATAACAGTCAGATATAAAGAGTGCCATGGACAAGTGTGTAGTATAACCCCTCCTAGTCCCGCCGCAACCCGTTATGCACCCTGGTAAGCGCTGCACTCTATAGGCGGGTAGACAAACTATCACGTTCCATATGTAATAACAGCCGGACGATTACAATGTGGAAAAAATCAACTAGTACGTGTATATGCAAATACATACATCCATACCTACATAGATACATACATACATACATAGATATGAAGTAAGGAATATCGTTTACTGATGCGGACACTGAACTAATAAATCTTCTATACGGGGAGGAGCACCACTGCAGGAATAAACAGGAAAAATCATCGTACACACAAGTCTTCACATGATGATGGCACATATAAATGTACATACTGCGCATGCGATACGATGGATCACTAAATAATAACTAGTTAACTCTTGCGATGTGTGCTTACAGTCTACAGATAAAAACATATATCATTCTGGCGTCGTGAAGTTGCCAATCTATTTAGAACACGGATCTTAAACGATTCAGCACTGCATTTGCCGGAATTTACTTACAAGAACTTTGGCAAATTACTATTTGCTGATTCGTGAAATATCAGATTTTATCAACATTACGCTGAATTTGTCTACGTTTCTTGTATTTTTTTCAACAAGTATATGCAGAGCTGTACCACAATATTTCCTGGCGTGTCCTGCATCCAACATACGGGCCCCTATAGCTAATTAGAAACGACCAACTGCTGTTCTCGCATTCGTCTGGCAGGAATATATTTCGAATCTTGTTTAAAAACTCCCTCTTACATATACCGGCTGACTGCATGTGCACAAGCATAATGCATGCGCTGAAAATATCCCATCACAAAGCCGGTGGGAGTTCTTATCAAAGATTTATGCAATCTTGTAGCATAGGTGGATTTTTGTTGTTGTTTGTTTGTTGTTGCAGCACGGGGCACGTATACAAATTCAATTAAACAGTGAGTATATTTTTGTTGCATCAAGTTCGTGATGCGCACGACAGTTTTGCATATACGCACCACACGTCAACAACAGAACTAGCAGCAGACATGTGAACGAAACGCAGAACACGCATGCGTGTTATTAGTACACCTGTTCACCGCTGTGTAGCGCTTGCGTGGGCAGCATCAACGGTCATTTATCATTGTGTTCTCATGTCATTAACCTGAATGACTCGTTTCATAACATTAAAATAATTATTCTCGTTCTTGTTGTTTTGTTTATAGTATGTGAGTAATCTGCTTACACTTTCAATGTTAAAACATTGGTCGCTTATTATAGACACTAGAATAATTTTACAATAAGTATGAAATTGTCTGTTCAATATTTATCAAGGTGTTCATGCATATATATTGTGTCATTCGAGTCAAGCGTATATAAAATTTGATAACTCATATTAGTGTGTAAACAAAGTCATAAAGTTTTATAGTTATTTTAATAGTACACTTTCAATAAATATATAAAAAATAATAATCTTAATTCAACATTAAAAATTTGTTTTTCAAATAACTTTCATTATTTCTTTGATGATATAATTAATATCTCATGCAACTAGATATAAAGAATGAAGATTTCAGTAATAAAATATCAATAACATGTAATGATACAATACAAAATCTTTGATTAGTCCAAACTAACATTATTTACAGTCGAATGTACTATTTTCGCTAGCTGTTACGAGTGAAATTAATAATGTATTTATTCTGAAATGTTTGCCATCAATCATTCGTAGACCGTTTCATTCAATTTAATGACTGAATTAAGTAGTTAATGTTGGCATTATTAATTGCATTTCATGATTGTGTTAGTGTATTACCTATACACGTAACGGTATGTTAATCTGTCGTGTTCCACTTAACCTATTTCTACATTTAACCAGACACACATCATGCAAATGATCCGAACAGCCCGTCAAAATTCAGCCAAACGTGTATAATTACGTGATTGACATGTTTCATACAATTTACTGATGGATGATATCAAAATATTTGTACCGAAATGCATGACTGCTTGTTTTGAAATTGGAACGATTCCATATACGTATATCGTATGTTATACAGCGTCATACTAAAAAGTTAGGTTAGTTTGCTGTATGCCAAGTAAATGTATTTCAATTCTAGCACAGAATATCTAAACGAATA
This sequence comes from Carabus problematicus, assembly GCA_963422195.1. Lineage (NCBI taxonomy): Eukaryota > Metazoa > Arthropoda > Insecta > Coleoptera > Carabidae > Carabus > Carabus problematicus. The sequence goes on along the minus strand of OY728586.1, from coordinate 917,635 downwards.
TTGTTTATATTGAAGTTCGTTTTAGAATCCCGGAAAGATACCGATAATTTATTTATACTGAATAACGTTATTTATATTGCTGACTCTCAATCATTCTTATTTGTTTATAAGTGTACGAAATAATATAAAAGATTGGCTTCTGTTATATTGTGTAGCTCTCGTATAACTATTAGCTGCTCTAGTTTGAGTGCCCACGTAAGTGGCGCCGTGGTGGCTGGTGTTCTTAACTAATAGTTCGAGTCTCGTAAAGCGTATATAGGTATGCAAGGAACGAAGGCGTTATCTATGGGGATCTATAGCATACAACAGCCATTGCTACCGGTGTTACGCCCAGGAACAAGCTCACCAAGTCACCGAACAAGCACCAACAACCACACAAACCTCGATACAACGACAGCAACCGCTGGTAGACCAGTGATGCACAACCTTTCCAATATAAAGGGCCGCATATAACTTGATTTTTTAGTCGAGAACCGCAAAAGATTTTTTTTTACCCTCATTTTATTGTAAAATTCTAATATATGAATCTATTTATTCGAAACCAAATTAATTATCTTTGGTTTTTAAATCTCGCGTGGTTCTAATGTAAAGTATAACTATTTTATTTCAGAAAATATTAAAATGAAAGCACATTCATTACAACAGTAAAAAATGTGTTCCACATTCGCTGAATTCGTTTTGACGTGTCAAATTGCAAAATGTCAAATTGTGTAGGACGTTTTGTGAAAAACGGTATATGTAATATGCAACAAGATTAGTATCAAATTTATTAAAACTACATATGTTATTATCAAACATAAACTACTTCTGAAGCAATCTTTTAAACGTACCAAAATGGATTTTTTGTTACTGATTTTGACCAGAGCATGTAACATTTTTATTTAGATTTTTTTGCTGCATATATCACAACTCATTAAATATTCAAAAACTGAAGTATATAATTTCATCTTTGATACTATTTTTAATTAAATTTGTTTAGAAGATGTGTTTGTTGTTACTTTCTAAACTCAATTTGAAACACTTGTAATCTTCTGTACAAATAAATATATCACAAGTGTGGGTTCTATTTATTCAGTTGTTCTTATTTCATCTGCTTATATTTACTTATGTATTACCATTATTTCGATTTAATTTCTAAATAATAATATAAACCGTCATACTGGTTATGCAGGGTAACATGATTAGGCATATCTAATGTCCTTCAGGCGAGTAACCAGCTCACACCATATCGATATCTATAGTTAATTGCGCACTAGAATCTAGCATAGGCTAAGCCGTTAGAAATAAGCACAGTCGATTAAAAATTTATAGTATTTATTTAATAAACATTTGAAAAAACTAGTATTCAAAGAATGGGTTAGTCACCCATGCCTGCAGCTCATCGACGTATGTGCAAGTCTGAATATATCACAAATTATTATTTATCAAGATTCACTTTTAAAATCCTAGGTGCCTAGGTCGCAAACAAAACAACAAATTTAAAACAAGTGTAAATACATTTTCTTCTGTTGACAAAAGCAAAGCAAACTAAGCCGACTATAAATGCATTGATCTTCTTTTGTTCAATTTTTAATTAAAAAATATTTTTTTCTCCAATGGTCTTACATAATTTTTCAAAATAAAAAATATGGAAAAATATTGTTCCATTTCCTGCATATGCATGAAAATTTTAAATACAATTGAACAAAAAATAACGCAGAAAAAAAATAAAAACTGAAAAAATATTGGAAAATATTTTTTTTCTCAAGTACGAAGGAAAATTTTGAAAAATAAAATGTACCTTACACAACTAGACCATAACACGTATCTGCAGAAAAAATTTCATAAAAATCCGTTGGGTAGTTTAGGAGATCTGGGTGGAACAAAAAATCTCGTACGAGAGAGCGAGCGAGCGAGCGGACGAGCGAGCGGACGAGCGAGCGGACGAGCGACATACATACGGACATATGTTGTAATAGTCATTTCGTGGTCCAGGGGGTCTGTCCGGGATTTCTGTGCAAAAATTTTTGAAATCGGAAGATGCTACAGACATCGTACCGAACACTATAGCTCTTCGACAGGAGGTCGATGAGCTAAAAATAGTTAAATGTGCAATTTGATATTTTTATATTAGTAATAATAATACTAGCACGTATTAAACCGTTTTCTTATGTTCTGAACCCCCTATTGAACTAGACCTTTAGCAATATCAATCAAACCTTAGAAAAACTAAACATTTATATATTTGACTTTAGTTTTCATATTTCTAAACACTAACCTTACAAAATTCTACAAGAATACATCTAAAACTATCCAATTTCAATTCGTACGGATTTTTCAAACATTTCCACGGCCTTGACCAAATACTCAGGAGTCCAAGAGCACCGGCTCCCGTAGCAGTAGACTCACGTCACATTCCAATAGACACGATCAGATCAATAGAACTTTTACTTTCGCCAGATACGTATGTGTGTGTAACACTACATGTGTGGGTTCATCAGTGCGAGCGTAGGTATCCTGTCCTACACTCGAAATTCCACATTATTATCATGTTGTTCTGTTCTGTCATACAGATACCAGATGTTAGGTTATGTCGATATACCGGCAGTTACCGACTGAGCACGTAACGCCCCGAGAATGACCGACAGGCACACATGACATGACTACGAGAATGACAGTTATGTTGAATGTTCGTAACAGACATTAAAAATAACATATTTTGACTGAATACATTCAAAATGTAACTAACAAAACGAAAACAAATATAAATTTCAGTTCTTCAAACCTGTTAGTGATTACAGCAATCGCTACTGATAATTAATAAAGTGTTACCAATCAATAGTAGGCGTTATCATTTCGCCGAAATACTCGATATATCGCGTACTATTCGTACAGCTGCAATTATGACAGAATAAATCGGCAGCAACTGTTTATATGACAAGACCGATGACATTCTGGTGAAAGTGGTTGCTTCATTTGAATATGTTAAACGCAGCGCGTAACGAACGTAATTCCCGTTATTAGTAACGAGAATTTATCGATACACGAACTGATCTACGTAGTGATACTGGAATTGATGCGCAAACATTGGCCAATTCGATACACGATTCACAAATACATTGAACTGGAATTGTACGCAACTGACACTAATAGTTTATATTCCTAAGTTTTATTCAATAAAAAACTGTATGAAAGATTGTTGCTTATGTTATGAATATTATTGTTAATTTAATTGATAACATAGAACATCGAGAATATTCCTTGCGACTCGTGCTGTTCCAAAAATAGAACAACGCACTTGCAATAAATAGCCGCGACTGAAATAAAACATAACCTGTACTAATAAATTATACTGTCTAAATAAATGTGAAACACTCGAGTTATATAGTTAACGGTACAAAAGACAATAAACAAAAATAATTTCACCGACTGTTTTTATTTTTACAAAAACTTGTTTTAATACGAAATTTCACCTGAGATTAATGCTGTGATAAATTAAAAGTATGACCATATTTTTCATACAGCGTCAGATCACAAAATACGTGATATTTTTCATATTTTCATAATGTATCACGTTATAACAGGTTCATATTTCAAAAAAATGTATATATTTTGTTTTGTGTTCTCATAATGTATGAAATAAATACAAAATATATCGGAGGTAAATGCAATGTGTAAAAAAATAATTGATTTTCCAGTTACATAATAATTGATTGTAAAATAAAGAGTAGAAATTAATAGTTTTGAAATGAGGATTAATTCCGAGGAAAATCAAAATAGTCTCTAATGATTGATTCAAAAATTGAAAACGACGTTTATTAATGTGAAAAACGTTTAATATTGAAATATTCTACAGATTTAAAATGCTTTAAACATAATTCTTTTACAATCCACATCTTTTACAAAATGCTGCATTCAATATCGTTGAAAGAACTCAAAAATTTTTCTAAAATTAAAGTGTAGTAAACAAGCTACACGGCATATTTAATAAATTCATTGATTTAATCAAAATGTCCGTGTAAAAAAAAATATGTATCCTATTTTAAACGACAAAACTTGACTTGATTTTGAAATGCAACATGATAGATTATATCCGCTATGGCAATGATATCATGAAGTTCAAAAATAACACAAAATAGCCTCCGTATATCTGCATAGAAAAAAGAAAGAAGAAAGAAAAAAAAAACGAAAATTAACCATAATACCGGAAATGATTCACAGCGAACACGTTAATTTGTTTTCTAGATGGTTATTAAAATCTGATCTCATCAAATTATATCGTGGGAAATACGTACACTTCCATCTCTTGGATGGAAGGTGAACTGGCCACTGTTGTGAGATAAACCAGTCATTCAACGACATCCACTCAACACGTATTTATATCATTAACCGAACTACCAAAAAATCATCAAAATCTCACAATTTCGTATAAGATATTATTACTCTTTCATTTCGTATCCTTTTAATATGAATCAAAACATTTATCGAAAAATACAAAAGCTGTTTCCGAAATTCTAAGAATTATTTAAACTTCAGTAGCAGACCTCAATTTAAGACAAATTTCCAATGTTTCTAGTTGATACTAATTAGTTATATTACATACAGGTAACGTGCGCGTAATTGAAATAGATTGATATACTATCGTTAACAATTAATTACACATTTTAATTTATAAATAAATCGATTTTATAGACATATGGGTACAGGTGGTATTTTCATTAGCAAAACAGGTGCGCACGAATGATTGTAATATGTGACGGTACTAGATTGTCGTAGTATACCCTGTTCCACTATGACATTCTTGACTTTTTCACATGTAACAGTTAGTTTATTTGGGAGTGCTATACCCTAACAATACAAATTCTGTGAAATATTTCAATAGACCCAAACTTAAGTATAACCCTGTTCACTATTGATCGTAAGAACGAATTCCAATAGCGAGCGTGTAATATTCCATTTATAACGTTGAGCATCTCAAGAAAGAATCTCATACACGTATATTTTATCAAATGCATTTTTTAAACTTTTGTGTACACAATTTTGAAAAATGTTTCAAATAAATATTATACATCATAATGTTATGTTTAACTTTTATTTAAACAATTTTTTGATACAACGTATAATTACGGTAACAAACGGTTAATACTATTGACTGACGCGGTATACATGTCAGTACATATAGCTATATTTGTGGTTACGCGTTACGTGTTTTGTAAACAACTGTTGTTCACCTTATTTGAAAACGACATAAGATTCTACCAGTACAAGGATTGAATTTCGTGTTTCACACTACTTACTAATGCAACTATGAAATTAAGCAGTTATGTTGTAATCAAATACCATTAGCTAGTACAACTTGCATTTAAAATTGCATGCATAAATAACAACGTAACCAAAAGATTCCTGCCGTAAGGTTAATCATAACCTAAGTTATTTTCTGCGTCTTCAATGCATATAATTTCGCAATAATATAACAATTTTTCCATTGCAACATAACCATCTAATACATGTAAACTAATAATATAAATTAATGACAATAATAATACGGATGATGCAATTTCAAAATGCGTCAATTTCTAAAATGACATTTAAAATTTAACGAATCTAGTGCGCTGTGTCAGCCACACTCAGATAAACTTTTCATCACGTAAACAATTTCTTTTTTATTCGTTTGTTCACGCATGCTTAATTTGTGTTCACAAAATTGTGTTTTGTAGTACATGTGACTACGTATTGGTTGCGTAACCGTACCAGAATTTCGCTTTCTGCTAGCAAAAAGAATCGTGAGAAGATTCCACGTAAAAATTGACATCTGCGCATCTTATTTCACGGATTATAAGAGCAGATTACTCGGGCAGTTAATGTAATATGTATAAAGTATGATTTTATACATGAAATATAAGGTTATGAATATATGACAGGCTCACATTGAGTGTAGCGTGTGATGAGCGGGTATTCAAGCTAATAGCGAAACTATAATTAATTTCAGCAATACTGCGCTTGACGAATCACGAAAGCTCGTTATGCATGCAAACGTTTCAGGTCGGTAATGTAGAGTGCACGGTGCCGGTGGCTCTTCAACAACGAAGTGTACTGCGTTTTGAGTCAGATGTAGTAGTTGTGCTGCCCTAATTGTGATGCCAAATCACGCGCGCGAACCACCTGCATTTACAGAGAGCATTTTGCGAATACGGTTCACCTTTGTGTACAGTACATCTCAAACTGTAGAGCACGCATAATGCAAGTTTATGAGACACAAAGTATAGACTAACAGACTAACAAATTAGGTATCTCTTTACTTGACTCTGATTCTTCAGACTTAACAAATTGATGTGAATCGTTGCACTTGTATTGTAGAGTTTCATATTTGTATCTATATTATAAGAAACTAGAAGATTATTATGTAAACTGCAGTTAGCTTATATTCGTTCTCAAAATCAAATCAACCGTGTTGTTTGTTCTTGACCTGCAACAGCGCATGCGCAATGGATTGTGCGCGCTCAGTATTTCTCATTCTTGAGATCAGTATTGAACAAGGTTACAATTTAGTTTCTATCTTATTATCGACTGAATATTCCACAGAAATTGTATTCTTAGGATACAGCACACGCGCAATAAACTAATCATTACAAGTCAAGAAGTCAGGAATACGTTCGTGGAACAGGGTATACTATGAGTTAGTGAGCGAAATTTCAAATAATCACTTCATCTGTGCAGCGGAAGATGAACAGTTTTGCAACCACTGCCGTGAGAATGCTTACCGTCTCAAGGGCACATTTTCATGATAAAACGTTCAAGTTTACACACTCACACATTACTCGTAACGTCCATATATGCTGTCTGTTCGATTATCGGTAAGGCAGTAACCGGCACAAAACACACGAAGAAACACAGTCTGTGTATATGCTAGAGTTGTTGTCCAGTACTGCGAACGGCCATAAAATGGCACCAATGGCATAAAACATCGGCTTCGAAGAAAAATGGCCGCTCGGCTTCATTAAAATGCGACAGAAAAACAAAATGAAACTTTATTGCAATTGGAAAAACGACGGCGGACCGATATTGACATTGTAAAGTAATTAGCATAGTTTAATCTGCAAGCCAAAAGATAAAATAAAAGAGGAAATAGACTTATCTATACCTCATTGGACGGTACTCGATTTTACGATTACGTGTAAAACAGTCTTAGTCGATAGATTTCTTGTTTGTTTTTTCATTTTATATTGCGATTTTAAAGCCACTTACAAGGAAGGAATCAAAAATGGACGAACAAAAATATTGAGATATACGAGGCTACTTGACAACGGTCAGTTGGAAATTTACCTGAGTTTTGAATAAAAATCATAGCTAATAAATACGATACAGTTATTATGGCGAATATAAACAGTATTTATGACGTTTGGCTATAATAATCAAACTGTGTTTTTAGTATCTAGAATCTGGATTGAATAATTTTCACATGACTCAATAATATAACCTAACGCTGTTCCAATTTTATTTATTAATATACTAATAATAAGTACGTTTACCCTATCAAGGTCAATGACACAATATACACTATTAACAAAAATCGTCAACAAATAAGAGAAATTAATTGTACATGAATTTAGGAGCCATTTCTATCCACTCATTTAAGTCTCTTCAGGATTTTTTAAATTTTAATACCCGTTTAGGATAAAATATGTATAAAATAAATTTATACTTACACTTATAAATACAGTAAGGCCCGCGCTTAACGCTCTTCGATTAACGCTAATTCGGTATGACGCGGTTTAACCCAGAAAGCGCTAAATATACAATGATTCGTTATAACGCGGTTCATGAAGACACAATTACGGAAATTACGAATCAAATTATAGACAATGACCAAGTGTGAAAGTGATTTCGTATAACGCTGTTTCGTATAGCGCTCAGGAACGCTTCTAAAGCGCTGAACGAGGTCTGTATGTGTCTCAGTGTCGGTCTTTGTACTCACAATTTTAGTAAACAAGTAAATGATCACTATTTTACAAGAACACACACACATAAACTTAATTATCTTAATCTGTCGGCCGACAACAGAGAGAGTTGACCTTAGTGCTATTTTGGAAGATAATGGCATTGTTAACCTTCTGTCAAAACGAGGAAACGTACCGTTAATTATAAAAACTAATTTTGGAAAAGTTGGTCATTCTCAACTGGACATTGACATTGTAATGTATTTGACATAAATAATCTACATCTACGATGAATTGTAATGTACTGTTCACAATATACAGTAGAGTCGCGATTTAGTGAACTAATTCCGGCCAAGCCTGTTCACTTTTTAGGGGTGTTTACATTTTCGGGGTTCTGGTCTCACTCAAATATTTTGAGAAACAATTTATATTCTAGATACCTAAATCAACAGAATTATGTATGTATATGTAAAATAATAAAAGAGAAGGAAAAATATTGAATCCAAATTGGTTAGTTCAAGGTAATGTGAACTGTTTGTTTCAAAACTTAATCATAAAGATGATTTTGTATTATTTTATTGTAGATTTTCTTTAGTCAATTGTAGATTTTGAGAAGGAAAAATATTGAATGCAAAATGATTGGAATAAATGACTATAGTTCAAGATGATAACAGATATACGACGTTTCGACCATATGGTTTTTGGTCATTTTCAAGCAAAAAACAAAATTCTAGTTCAAACAAACATAAACAAAATCTCTTGAGAATTACACTCAAAAAGTACAAAAATATTTTGAAAAATATTAGAGAATATTTTTGTTTATGTTTCTTTCCTCTAGAATTTTGTTATTTGCTTGAAAATGACCAAAAAACATCTGGTCGAAACGTCGCATATCTGTTATCATCTTGAACTATAGTCATTTATTCCAATCATTTTGGATTCAATATTTCTTCTTCTCAAGATCTATAATTGACAAAAGATAATCTACAATAAAATAATTAAAAAAAAAATTTGCCTATTACATAATATTATGTATACGTGTATTATGTAATGGGAAGGTACATATAAAAGGTTATTTATTGCAGAAGCGAAAAAAATTAATTAATATTGGATTGTTTACGCTTTTTTTCAGGTTAATTGGTACTAATTTTTGTCGCAAATCATGTAACACGAGCAAACTGCAATATTCTACTAGCAAACACGATCACATATTCTCCTTTACCCAGACATTAAGTATTTAATTTTTTGTTTTAAATTCAAGTATTTTCGTTTACGCTCCATCTAGATTCATATTTAGTGGGATCCCCCAGAGAAGTATCGCAAATACCATAGTTTACTGTATCGGGGTTTACAGTTGTTCACTATATCGGGACGCAATGATAAAATTTAAGTGTTCACTCTATCGGGTTGTTCATTTAATCGAGAGTTCACTAAATCGCGACTTTACTGTATATATATTTTAATTAGTACATAAATGTAACATATTTTAAACGATTTAGAATCAAATAAATTTAAAATAGCAACATTTCAAAACTTCCATTAATAACGCAAATAAGTATAAAATTAAACAGAATATTAATGATTTTCTCTAGGTTTGTATCTTACTCTTTTATTGAAGTCTCTGAAATTTTAGATTAAAATGTATATTGATGTGTGTGATTCATAAAGCATCTATCGGGTACAGAGGTCTCGAAATGAATTAATAAAATTATTAAATGTATATTTTGTCTAATATATAGACTTCTTCAGCATTAACTGCAGAATGAAAGACGAGAGTACAAAAAAAAGGCATAAGTCATCAGTATAAAATCATTATGTATGTTTCTGATCTTTATCTGTATGAATCAGTTGATTTTTCCGCTTCATCAGCTAATGGGTGAAGCATTTAGATTCAGAAGTAAATGGCATTTAATTAATATCGTATATAGAGAAACACGATATTGTAAATGGAATTGCCCTGGTTAGATGTGTGCAACATTGTGCCGGTATATATATATATATATATATATATATATATATATATATATATATATATATATATATATATATATGCACAGCTAGCTTGGTAGCTAGTTGTTGCTACTACTACATTCTAGCTACTGGCTTCCTGCTATCAGCAGAGCTTTTAACTGCAGACACGTTTATCTCTTGAATGCGTCCTGTTTGCTGAATACACGCTCGTCCACTACCGATCACTTATCAATATTGTGTGTGGTATGCTTATTCAATTTACATGTATTAAAAGTTTCAAATACCCAGTATTGAATAGCATATATATATATATATATATATATATATATATATATATATATATATATATATATATATATATATATATATATATACACACACGATATTTACACAATGTTTTTGTATTTATAATGAAATACCAGGCGCTCTTGATGGAGCAATTTCAGTCCAAGTAATGAATTCTATAGAATTTTACTTACATTAAAAGTGATTATAAAACATCCAGATTGACTTACCTATAACAAAAGAAAACATACAATTAATCAATTGATTAATCACGGTAATACATTAAAGAATACATAAATTATTTTTATCGGGATAATTAAATACTATTTGTTACAGTAATTGTTTACTCAGTGTGTGGTTAATTTATAAGGTTGATATAAATGTACGTTATGTTTTGATTGCATTTAAAGACTAATCTCAAGTTTCTAGAACGAGGTTCAATTTTAATCTCGAATCAACAATATCGAAGTGAAACATTAATGCTATTAGATTGTTCTATGTTTTTTGTTTATTTGCTTGAAGATGTCACAATGATGACAAAACATGTAGCTATAAATAAATAACAATAATTAATAAAAAATAAATAAAAACGAAGTAAATCATTTATATATTTATATATATATATATATATATATATATATATATATATAATTTATTGCTACTCGAAAAATTCAATATGATTTGTTTTGATTCGAGTTTTAACTCCTATCTCATTTTGGGAACTCAGTATTCTCATTTTGGGAATTCAGTATTCGATAATGAAAACATCAAACGATGGACTAAACATGCAATTCTAGACTTTCATATTTATGGCCTAAGTGTTCATCTTGATCAATTAATTTCTCATATATTATAACAGTACAACACCAACACATCTACATCTCTCTCTGTGCTGTGCTGTGTGTGTCTGTGTGTGTGTGTATTTCTATGAACAATGGCTGGCCATCATCCTAAAGGAGCAGCCATCATATCTGCATCGGCGTCATTGTGTTCAGTGTCACGTGACCTGTCCCACTTTGAACTCTCATTGCGACACGTGTCCGTATGTTTAATTGTTTGCTAATAAACATGTTTCATAAATGCACCGAGCTTTTTTCTTTTCATCTGTATATATATATATATATATATATATATATATATATATATATATGTTATACATATATACTCGTGTGTGTGTGTGTGTGTGTGTGTGTGTGTGTGTGTTTGTGCGCGCCCACCCCTGACCCCCAAGCCTGTACGAGTGTCAGTTCCAAGAAGCGATTCGTTCGCTTTCTTATTCATACGATTTGATTTTTAAAAGCGATACAGTAGCGATTTTCCACACACCGTGTACTTCGTATCATTAATATTTATCAACGATTTACCGGCGAGTCATTGTTCTGTCATTTCATGAATTAGTGTGGGAAATGTATATGAAATCGGATGATGTGTAGTTTTGAGTGCACAAGGCGTACGAACATACATACATATTGTCCTCTGTGTGTGTGTGTGTGTACGAATGTGCGTGGTTGCCAGGCAACACGGCTACTGTGAATACTTTGTCACTATTTACATAATTAATGAACCAAAGACAGTATAAGGAAAGCAGAAAGTTCAAGAGTTACTTGAAATGACAGCAGTGTAGCAATTGACAAATGTTGTATTCTTATGTTTGCAAGATGTAAGCATTCATTTTATACTTTCCTTATCTAAAATTATTTAATCTTTTTTCACATCTAAATCAACAAATTTTCTATAAAAACTAACGTGTTTTAGAATATTGGAAAAGTCATAACTACTGATACTATCGGCGTTACTATGCGTTACTAAATTTTTCTGTCAAATTTGACATTGTTACTATTAAAAATTGTGTATTTTTAGCATAGTCAAATTTGGCAGAACATTTCAGTAGCCTTTGGTAGCCCTGAATAGCATTGTACGTTTCAAAAAAGAAATACACAATTATTATTTAAGCCCAAAATAGTAATCAGTAGAACCCTTCTAGTTTTCCAAACACACTGTAGCAAGATTTCACTGCAGTACTTGCAATTAGGAGTACCCGTTCAACAGTGCACGATTAATAGCAAAGAACATTTATACAGCTCGTAATAATAGTATCGTTAGAAGCGTATAACTTTCTAATCAATTGATGGTTTAATAAAAATCACCACACCGCAAGTACAGCATACAGCACCCAGGGGAGATAAAGATAGATAGAAAAGAAAGGAGAGAGTCTTGATTTTTAGTTCCAATTCTGTCCGCAAACAGGAAGACAATGCACACATCGACAATGATTACAATGCAACCCGTTATTAGCGAGATGTACACGATATCGTCAATCAATCTCCGTAGTACGACTGACCTTCTTACAAGATGGTGAACATATGTGTTCTTTTTGGCTTCTTTTGGCCAATAAGTCCAGCTTAGCCTTAGGTTCCAGTGTTGAAAATAGTGTCATTCTGATCTAATGCATGGTGCTGAAACTTCCTAACTGGAAATGCAACTTCATAACTGTTAGATGATGTGTAAAAGTTTGTGCGAATGAGTGGGCTGGTGATCTAGCCAAGGGGTAGGCACTGTCATGATCGCGGTAGAAATCTCTATTACCATCTGCAGAACACGACCAAAGCAGTAGCAGACAATAGCAATAAAAAGGCACGTTTTTACCGTGATGAAGATGACGGCCAGGCCGCACCCATAAGCTATATATATTTCCATTCGTCGATGTACATCAACTTCTAACACCAGCTTCCTAAACCACCAACACGATGATTTCCTTCGCAATAGATGATGCACCAGTACAGAGAATATCAAAAGACATCGCTCCCAAGATCCAAATAAATATGTAACTCGCCGTTCATATGTAATAGTTACTTTTTAACCTAGGAAAATCTTGTAAATAAAAATAAATGATGTTCTATCAAAGATTAAAAGAAATATTTATTGTTTCAGATTATTTACAAGGTAACGTTATTCTTTCTTTTTGCTGATCACAGCTAAGTAACAGAATGCACCACACCGTGGAATTGGCTGTTGTCCTAGGAATTCACCACCATCGGGTGAGTTTTCATATAGGAACGATGTACGAGCTTCCTCGGGCATTTCACTACCCCAGGCTCCAACATTTCCTTCCGTCCCGTCCGGCTTGGGCTGATTGAATCATTTAGTTATGAGTTGACATAGCATACAAATATAATTTAAAGTGACTGTACGCAATATTAAACTATAAACTATTAACATTGAATACAGACAACTATAATACAGTCTACACATTCATCTGTTAACTTGCAATTCAAATCTATCGTTGACAGATCATTGCACAAAGTGTATACTCACCAATTTATGAATAATATCCTGTAAACCCGAGTGTGGTGGTTCCTCTGTGAATGGTTCTTTCAACTTGTGATTCTGTATGTTGACAACCAAATGATACATGAAATCATTGCGTAGTTTCATTTCAGGAACAGTCTGATTACACGATGACAATTTACGCATCCACTTTACGGCTTTCTGTTGGTCCCCTGTGTCGCGTAAGTTCTCAAGCATAGATTTAGCCAAAAACATGTTGTAATTGCAATCATAGTTCAGTTCTTCCACATTGTCCATTCTTAAACGAGAATTTTCGGTGAAATTATTGATCGAAATTTGACAGTTACTAATTCACGGTTATAATATTTTGTTTTAAAAGAAAGTTTTTGTTTATTATCATTCTTGATTTAAAAATTATTTACTACTTACATTTTGTTGTAAAATCATTCTTGATTTATAAATTCTTTACTACTTGATATATTTCTCAATCCAAGTATATTTTCTTGAATTTTTATTCCAAAACATTTGTGTAAATTGAACATTTAAATAATGATTCTGATACGAAGAATACTATGCCGAGTTGCACTAGTTTTATGATCAACAAACTCATGTTTACGGTTGCATGATGGAATACAGACAACGATTATATGTTCGAGTGTACTGCCGGGGCACTGAATCAGGCTGTATCGATTATCGAAGGATCATCTATCACGAAGCCGGCGGCAAACAGCATCGATGTAATCAACGATGACTTCCTGTTGCATTGCAATGCCAGACATCTGGCTACACCACACAACTACAAAACTAATATATATATATATATATATATATATATATATATATATATATATATATATATGTGTATATATATATATATATATATATATATATATATATATAAGTATATATATATATATATATATATATATATATATATATATATATATACATATATAATATGTATATATGTGTTTATTAGCAACGAGAAATTCAAATTTAAAAAAATCATTCATCGTTGTTTGTCCCTAATCTTCGCGGAGCAAATTATTAATAAAAATTTCATACGCGTAATTTTCGTCAAAATTAAAAATAGAACACACATACTCATACAATAGAAATGTATGTCTATATGCGTATTTTTTTCGCTGTAGTTATTATTATGCAAACTGGCCAACCATTCTGAGTTACGATCGAGTACTGATCGGAATGATCAAACAGTTTAGACGCTGATTTTATTGCCTTTCAATCACATATAGCATTCGGCCGGGCTGTGAACTAAGTGCATGTGTTTGTACAACTTTCACTTGAAATCAATTTGTATTCACTAAGAATGATTCCAATTCAACTGTAATTAGAAGTCGCACATAAATAAAATAAAGAACAGTCGTGAGAATGTTTTAAATTATGTGAGAACGCAGTTATACAGAAGTATTGTATGTTTTCCGATATAGAAAAACAGAAAGTTATAGAAACATTTACCTACACATAGACTTAGCTCGTTTCAAACCAGATGCAATGATGTACAAGAAGAATATAGTCATTTAAAAACACAATAACGATACTTCAGGCAAAATAATACAACTTTATTCAAAAGAATACTTGCATTTAATAAATATTGTGATTAAAACCAAACTAAATAAATATATTATTTTATTTATCATTGGAATATTACAAAGTTTACGTGGCAACGACCTAATCATCATAATATATTCATCGGCAATATAATCGCTGAATGGCATCGATTATTAAACCGCATACCAACCAATGCAGTATGTTTTGGTTTAACCATAATTAATGATTTATAAACAGGTTTCACTTAGCTTTTGAAACAACAAAAACTCGCAGAGTAAATAATCGTAATGCTTATAATAAGCTCGTTGAATCTGTGTATCTAATTAGTATAACTCTTGTATTTAAATATCTCATATCTATCTCGCTTCTTCTTCTTTTCTGGTTGTGACGTGTAGTTAATTAGTATGTATATATATAGATATAAATACCGTATGCACATATGCAATAATAATTACAACTACTGTTTAAAATAATGACACATGTCTACTACAGTCTCATGAAATATTTAAGCAAACATACAGGCCTGACGTTTCCAAATCGATAGGTAATATACAAATTAAGCACTTCACATTGAAGTAAATAAATATAATCCTTCAGCCGTGCAAACATTATATGATATATATTTTTATTCTTTGGAAATGTACTATAAATATATACATACATAAATAACATCACGTCTTTCCTATTACTGGGGTAGCAGTACTACCCCACAATCACTTCAGTTTCACAGTATGCAGTTTCTGCAATTTTCGTTAGCAATGTCCGTCTGCTTTTTATTCCTTATTTTCTAACAATTTGCTCGCCACAAACTTCCATCTTTCCATAACGCCCTTTGCATCGTCAATATCCACACACCTTGCTCTGCTATTATTTCTACTACTATAAATATATTTTTCTAAATATGTGAAAAAAATGATTCGACTATTATACAGCGACTATAGGCTTAGGAATAATAACTCGTAAAATATATCCGTTTCAGATGACGTTCAGCATTGTGTAACAGAACATAAAGCCACGTGGGGCCCAGCTGGAGAGGGTGTGTTCTATTCTACGTATGTGTGTGTGTGTGTGTGTGTTATGTAATATGGCGAGGTGTCAGAATACGCAGAAATACATTTACCGAAGGCCACAAATCGATTTCTAGTGTATAAACTCGTCGAGTATGCAAAATCATACCAACGTCAAATAGGTTCGATTGTTGGCTTAGCACCAAGATACACACTGATAACGATACACTTATATGTCAGACCAAAAGCACAATAAAACAGTCGACATTTCACCAAAACTGCTATTTCTGTAAATTAAAATATTCTGATCTTAGTATATACGAGTATAAGCTGTTCCATAATCATATTCCTAGCTTCTTGACTTGTAATAGTTAATTTTCAGTCAAGAAGTCAAGAATCGCATAGTGGAACAGGGTATACATGTTTAACTAAATCTCGATTTATATTTATAACTAATATCTAAAAGAATAATTATTGCTACAATACATTTGTACCGCGCGTAACATTTAGTAAGTACACTATTATTATCGAATATTGCCTTTGGCAAATTTAACATTGTAAGTTTATAAAGTAAGATTTTTTCGTAAATATACTAAAATGGTAGTGTAAAGTCTAAAGAGCAATCATATAGTATTAATGATTGCTATCTAGCAAGCAATGACGCGTTTTACTAAAGCATACTTCGTTTGTTTATATAATTGATAACAGAATCTGAGGTAATATTTGCAGAACATATTGCATAAATACATATCCCGTATATATGTGTCAGGGGAATGAGTTGTTATGGGACGGTACAATGTATGTATACAAGACGGGCGATGACAGAGCACGAGTTGGTTAATTGTCAGTAGGTGTAACGTGTGTTTAATAGAGCACATATACGTTACACATCTGATATGCCGTCAAGGTGAAAAGTGAATTGCACTATCGTTAACACAACGGGATCCGATAAGTCGATTTAACGAAATACTTGGTGAAAACATAACTCTCACTCCCTGCTTGCCATATGGACACTAGCATAGTTGTGATATGAATCAGTGTTTCTTAAACCGTATCCTTCATAAGTAAACTCTATTCAAACCTATACAGAAATGACGTCATAAAAACACACGAGAATTTATTGATAAACCCCTTATGACACTACGATGTACATATAGATTTATACAAGTAAAATGTGGCAGAAAGAAATAGCTTATTTTGTTAATATTGTAAATAAAATTTCCCTGATATGACGTCACTTCTATATGGGTTTGAACAGACTATATCTCTAATCATCTCTAGCTAGACTACGGTATAGTCTATACAAATTTTTGATCTTTTACCTCCGTAATAATTAGTTCATCTCAGTTCAATCTAATAGTCAAATAAAATGTAATATGAAGACTAAATATGCATTAGCAATGAAACCAATATGAGCAACTCTTATTGCAGAAGATTAATTTTCCAGTATTACAATTTATAATATTATTTAATCAATATTCCAAGTAATATATTTCCTGTGATTATAAAAGTCAATAGTCACTTAATTGAATTTTAAAATATCACTTGCAAGTAATTTTTTTAAATATTTTTCGTTGGCAAATTTTTTTTCGTTCAATTTTTTTTTTGCATATTTTGGGTAACACTTTTTTATTGAGCATGTGTCATAGAGATTGAGGAAAATATGTAGGCGGAACAGGAAATCAATTTACGGAATTCCCATCTCCCACATATGAAATGTAACATTACCAATTAAATAAAAACGGCTACATTTTTTAAGCAACATTCCTTGCAAAATAATTTATGCTACAAAATTCTAATGCGTACCTCGAGGTACATTTTGAGTACCACTGGTCGGTACAATTAACGTGGGTGTTGGCTAGCTGTAATGTATAATTAATAATATAAGCTACGAATAGTTGCATTGTGAACAATATACCTTCATTAAGATTTTATCGAAGTGTAATTATGGCAAAAATAGCAGTTGCTTGTTACAGTTTACATGACGGTGAATACGAACGGGTCATTGTAATTAAAGTTTTCAATCAACAGTTATTATTTGTATAATAATATGTTGATCCATACACCAGCTGTAAGCTTACGGCAAAAACCTACAATATTGTAGGTTTAAATTTTTAACAAAATACGCACTAATTCTATTACTTAATAGAATATTATATAGAATTAGTATTACAGTGCATTATTCGTATAACCTATATTTTGAGTAAATATTCTGTTGATAAAACAATCGATATTTCTAAAAATACACACTATAATATCTTAAAAAAAAGATATTTCCTGTGTTTTACATAAGATTAGTAACATAGACATATTTTAATTTAAGCATTGAAGGTAAACTACTTTTTAAATAATACAATTTCAAAAGTGCACGGTCAAAATAAAATAACAAAAGGTCAATCTAGAATTTTGATTAGTCAAAAACCATCTAAGAACAGGAAACATTTTGTATTGATAGTGACCTTTTTTTGATGTCATCCAAAACGAATACAGAATTTTAAAATACGACAATATTGGCATATCCATTTTTTTTGTATAAATCCTAAGAAGTGGTTAGTATTACAGACAGTACGAATATGATTTTGAAAAATCACTTGAATTTTATTTGAAAATAATTTCGCTTTTGATTTGCGTGAAAAGAGTTTCAAGTAGTATAATGATATACGGCCACTCTGTATACGGCATTCCACTAATACGGCCTTTTTTAATTACAGAATATTTTCAATTTACGGCCCACAATGTTTCGTTATACGACCAAAAAAAAGAAAAATGCTTAATTTGTAGAATAAATGCTTGATTCGTTAAAAGAGCGTTGTACGGTTTTTCGTTTTACATCTTTGCAAATCTCCGTTAGATATCACATCAGTTACAGGTACAGTACAACTGAGTACTGTGAATAATAGTACTATCCCCTCCACCGCTGTGTGTGTGCACGCGCGTTAGTGCGCATGCGCGTGAGATGGTGCACGCCGATTGGCTACCGACTTCGCTCGTGACGCCATTAATTATACCGAACCAATATGAGCAGCAAATTCAATTATAAAACACGTGATTTAAAGTCACCATATACAGGCGGGTATAAATCACGCACGGTACAGCTAACAGTTCGCATATATACCACTGGTACATCGCGTATCGATCTTGCAAAAGTACACCGGACGAAACAACCCTGAACTCCGGAGCACCAGAGGTCTCGGTGGTTCGTGTAACATCGGCACCAGTGTCGTACAACTACGGTGCGCGTCGTGCCTGACAATAGTCGCGACTGACAATTTCGTAACCAGTCGGGAATGTCCGGAATTCTTAGCATTTACGATCAGCGGTGAAAAGATACTTATATATATGGATAGGTATAGGAAGAAAAAAAGAGACTCTTCTTGTGTAATAAATGTCCTGTCAAAAGCGGTATAAATTATGGTCGTAAAAAAATCATCGTCTGTCCTTAGTTCCAGGAATATCTTTGGTAAAAACCATGGTTTGTGCAAATGGATTTTACTTTGTTACTATTGAAAAAAATATACACTGGTATTTGTATTTATTACTAAGAATTAAAACAAATTTTTCGTCATTAAACATTGACAAATAAGGCGATTCCATTGGTCATTGTACACTGAAAAATAAGGCTATTCTGCTGGTCATCAAATATGAAACATTTATTATCAAAGATCAATTTTTAGTTCAGGTTTAGAATTACAGTTCATAAATATGGTACGAAACAGTGATGTTTTATTTCATATTTCACGGGGTGTAAATTTCGCTTTACATTGCAGTTACCCGAGCGCACGCCACTGGCACGGGAGCTAGTCTGTGCGGGTCGAATAGACGAGCTGACTGAGTCGAGTATTGCACGGACACGATGATGGTAATTTGAAGGCAATGTTCTTCGATCCAAAGTCAAGTTTGTCACGTAAACGTGCAGTGGAAGACACTAGCTCTAAGCACAATTAGATAAAACATACAATACCTGTGTATGTATGCGGACATGACGCAGATATGAGGACCTACTTAGACTAACCCACAACCCCTTATAATATCACCCGATGCATTGACAATACAACCATCAACAACAGGGCTGTCCGAAGATATTTGACGCCCCATGGGCTACTAACAATAGCACGCCCTTGTTTTATAAGAAAAAAGGTTCATACATAGAGTATATATTAGGTGACATTTTTATTTCATTTTTGCTAATATTCATACGGCTGAAGTTTTTTAGCTGATAACAAGCAAAATTCCGGGCCAAAATGGCCGACGGCCTAAGACAAATATGTTATGGAATCTTTTGTACGAATTATTTACAGAATCAATGAAAGGTCATCGTAAATATTACAGTGGGTAATACATGAATTATGTTATACTATTAGATGATTTCATAGTTTCTAGAAATAAAACACAGGTTTGAAACTTCAACAATAGATTACGAGGTAAAATGATGTTTATATTAATCGCATATATTGTTTAACTAACTACGTAGATCATCATATGTTAACCTTTATTAATACTTAGCGAAATCTGTCAATAATCGTAAATTCATAGCTAAATTTGTTTTAACGTCAGGTGATTTGAATGATACCACAAACAACCAACTGCTTGAATATGTACTGATATATTTACGAAATACCAAGACTGTGTATACCTTGTTCCATGACCATATTCGCAACTTCTTGATTTGTAATAATTAGTTTTATTGAGGGTGCTATAGTCTAACAATACAACTTCTGTTGTGAAATATTTCAATAGATATTAAGAACAAAACATAATTGTAACCGTGTTTGTTATTACAAATGAAGAAGTCAGGAATATGATCGCGGAACGGGGGTATACTACGCGTTTGTTGTGTACCTAGCTATGTATATGAGGAGTTTCTGCCTAGTATAGAAAGATTGCTGATATTATAACAACGAGAGTTTATCCGTTACGATATAAAATATGATATCGCGGTAATTTTATTTCGATCTACAGAAGTAGCTACATGTTTAGGGCGTGTACCACCAGCATGTGTGCTCGTACACAGACAGTGTACGAGCAGACGCGCGCGCGGGTGAGCCTATATTGGATTGTAAATCCATGATAACCATCGCATAAAAATCAACATACATATTTTATTATACTACCATAATATAATCACCCCCCTATGCCATAAAACAAAGGCTAACCACTAACAATGACTACTATAAACAATTCGATACTAACAACACTACTATGAGCTACTAAATATTTCGTACTAAAATTTACACTATTGCTATAGTAATGCTATAAAATACACAATTTTTCCCTTGTAATAGTGCTAATTTTAAAATTTTGTACCTCTTAGTAGCGCCTTAGTATCGCGCTGTGAATAGTAATCAATAGTATTTTTACTGTATTAATAGTATTTGTATTAGTGTAGTATAATATAATTAAAGATAATTTAAATATGTATTTTACTTACAAATGACATCAAAACGAAATATTGACACTCACCTGAAACAAAACAAGAATATTTATTAGTTATAATAGTAAACCAAATATAGAAACAAAAGATTTCATTTCAACTTTTTCTAAGCAAAGTTTCAATTATATATTTTTATTATTAGAAATTGTTTTTCAACGGCTGACCAAATCAAAGTCGATTAGTCATCTTAAATTTAGAGGACATAGTTTTTTATTGTCAAGGTTATATTATTCTCAATTCATCACCTTTTAACTAACACTTTTTCTTCCGGAGATCATTATATAATAACGCCAAAAATATATGTTCAAAAACATATATGTCCGTGACACTCTCGTCACGAAGTATCTATCAATCAATTAACAATACGAATATCTAACAATAAATAATTAACTTCATGTCCATAGACCGTGAAATCATCTTAATATATTAATAGATTTTTTAACTAATTATATTTTACGTATTCAGCATGTACTAATATACACTTCAATTAGAAAAAAATTTACGATTTTTTAATTAATGGAATTAAATACAAACAGTGTAATTCGTTTATAGCGAACTTCAGGCAACCAGGATTTGGTATAACGACGGTATTTAGTTGAGACTGTGATACGTTCATTATATGCGAGTTCTCATTAAAAGTGGATTCAGTAATAAAAATTTATTTTTAGATTTTACAAATTATATCTATTGTGCAAGTCCTACGATGATGTTCCATATTTGTACATAACAAAGTGGTTTAAATCCTAACAGGACGGATGTACAGACGGACATGGATATCCGTCCATCCGCACACTTACATCATCCGTATTTTCCGTAATTTTACAGCTTATATTATAAAAATATTACATGTAACAATTTAAATATATACAAGCTTATTTCAAAATAGAAAATTATGAAATGTATTAATTTATAATTGTTTTACCAGAATTTATTAAGCTAAATAGTTCAATATTTTAGTGTTGATTTAGAATTAATACTTTGTTGATAAATAGACATACTATTTCCTAACTTGCTAGTATATAATATATTGTGTACGTTTGTAAAACTATGCAAAACGATCGTCTCGACGACGTGTACTTACATACATCCTTAGATATTTTGCTTTACATTGTACAGACACTATTTGTTTATTAATATTTATTAGTACATAATCTGATGGATATAAATTATGTTCGTAACCAGTATTACCGTCTCTAATTGGCGGAAATACATAAACAAATGTACATACATATTCATCATGAATTAATTATGTAAAACTTAAAAGTACACTTTAATCTGTATCTGCGGCAAAAATGTAATTGTCGTAGTTTAATTTTGTTACAAATTTTATGTTAAAATCAAACAATATATTAAACTGCAAAAGCCTATTTCAATTCGTATTACATCTTCCGTAATTTGTAGCCTAAAACCAATGAAAAATACAGATAGAATACAGTCATTTATTGAATGATTTTAATAATTATACAAACCAATGTTTATAATATATATTTGTGTGCAAAAACCGGAACCGAATTTGGAAAATAACCGGTACACAAATAATGACGAGGTGTTGTGATGCAATAACAAATTGTTACATGCAAGTCTGATCCTGGAACTATTCACTATGGACGCTCCCATTCAATGATTGGTCCAAGGTTTGACCATATTCGGTACGGAGAAGGGCAAATAATCGGTGAATGAACGAATACATGAGATGGAAAATGTCCACTGATAATTCTCGTTCGCGCTAACCGTTGTCTAAGATGACGGAATGTGTCTATGTACCGTCACGGAACAGCCCTGAGCGACGACCACGAATTTCACCAGATTATCGAATCACCAATCTCGGTCAAGGTGGACAAAGAATGCATTTTAACGTGATTTGTGTTTTAGAAAGACAACGTTATAAATCATAGTTCATACTCACAATGAGCGCCTACTTTGATGGACCGAGATGAGTTAGTTCCTTGTCGGGAAGATGGTCAAGGTTGGAATTTGCTTTATTGAGTAGGCGTAAGAGAGTTTAATGCTGGATTTGGCAAAGAACCCGTTAGTATTAAAACGGTTTTATCGACATTGACAGACAGAATATGGACACGACAAAATTACACGATGATTATGGTGTTTTAATTGAAGAAAACGATGGAGTTTTCCATATTTGGACGTAAAGAATAACGGTTGTATTTTTGTGCGAAATATTCTAAGAAAAAATCTGTAGTAGCACACTTTGATTTTATCGTTCAGCGTCCGCAATAATATAAAATCGTATAATGAAATTTAAAAATCGCGACTGATATCCAATACAAATATAGGTATTTACGACAGGAAACAGCAGACGCTTGCAAAACGAACACGACATTTAGTAGTAATAAATAAATACATAAAACTACATATTCCTGTTATCAAACTAATTACGTACATGCTACCTACATAATGTTGGATAAATTGTAAACCATGTTTTTTTTTTCAGTATTCACTTTGAATTTAAAAATCTATACCATATATAACCTAGGTTTTAGTATATTGATTATGAATTAACAAATATTACAGTAGGTAATTTAAAATTAATTATTACAATATTACTAATTTTAAATTATTATTACTATTAGTTTTAACACAAATATATGTACGAAATGAAATTTTCAACGATCTTTGTTAATTGAAAAAGATATTTGTGATGTAAATTTTTCTAAAAAAAATTTCGAAATTAAAATTTTTATTTAAGGGTCTACGGGCATATGTAGCATAGGTGGTGGTACGTGGGTGTCCTGTACGCAGGGTCGTTGACACATTAAGACGTGCAGGTGGTGCATTCAGGGTCTAGACGGTCATAAAAGTCATTCGGTTACGGCCCGACGCGAAACCACAGCACATACATAAAGCACATGTCAAACACACACACACACATACACACACATACTATTCTTATAACTATACAAAAGCTATAACCACTATATATATATATATATATATATATATATATATATATATATATATATATATATATATATATTATATATATATATATATATATATATATATATATATATATATATATATATATATATATATATATATATACCATTCTTATAAATATACGAAAGCTATATAGCTACAACCACTGCTTATATATATATATATATATATATATATATATATATATATATATATGTATATATATATATATATATACATATATATATATATATATATATATATATATATATATATATATATACATGTATTGTATGTTGTTGCATAAGCATAACTAATCTATACTTTTACAGCCACGACAAAACAATATTTTCGCGAACCTAATTGCATTTCATAGAAACACCTCTGCGCGTTAAAGTTAATACAATGTTTTACAAGAAAAATACACCTAACCTTCAAGTGCGTTTCACCATCTGTCAAAACTTCAAATCAACATGCTTTAAAACATTTAAAATTTCACCATACAGGCCGTGAAAAAAGGTAATACATGAAAAGGTTCATCAATACTCTCTTCACAAATAATTATTTCACATTTGTCGTTTGTTTGATGAAAATTTGATAGACATAAAACACATATTAACTATGTAGAATGCCATGGGGGTCATCGGTGACCGGCACAAAGTTTGTTAAGGATTCGAGTACATTTCAATACTTTTAGATTTTTAAATATTATCATATTATAACAAATGGAGTAAAGAAATTAATGCAATATAGAGTACATACAAATAGTGGTATAGTATGTAACTGATGATAAAAAATTCATGTCGGCGCCACTGGTAAGCCATATAAAATTAGTATGGCATTCAACGTTTCTAATATATCAAACATTAAAGTGTATGGAAAGTGTAACATTTCAAATTTAACGTATGACCTAATCAGCCCAGGTTAATAGCAAAACAGTTAATCACCATCTGGACAATAATTAATTCAGTACGTTTTTGACATTGCAACAAGGCCAAACCAGCGCTCCAATTAATATTCTGTTTCCTAAACCAGAATATCATGGAGTTAAGCAATTAGACATTAATCAAATTTAATTACGTATTTTATTTGTTTGTTCAGTGAGATTGTTATGTCTAGTGGAGTATTTGCAAATAAAACGACAAATGTAGGATCAGTAATTAAATTTTAACCAGCAACTGATCATTATGGCAGTAGAGTGTTATTTCTCAACCAGGTAACTGGTAACACGTGCTGGTTAATGTTCGATAACTATGAACTTTTAGCAAAATAACCGACATATTTTCGTGGTAATGAAATAAAATGTCTACTGGTAAATAGTCACTAGCGAACTTCATTACTAATGGGAAGTATCATAAGAATAACGTACCAATGAATGACAAAATATAACCCGAATTTGTATACTAAAACTACAAATCTTCTTTCAACAGAATTAAGACGAGATTGCCGATAAAATATCATAATTTTTTTCATGTATAATTTTTGCAGCATTACCTCTTTTCGACCTATTGGAAAATGCCTGGTTATCAGTATTTAGAACATTAATGCTTAAATGCTCCTATTAATATATTTGGCAACAAGTCGTAAAATCTTTTTTTTATTGGTGAAAATATTTAGCAAAAAACCGTAAACAGATATCAAGTTTAATAGATTAATATGTGCTGGCCAAATAGCAGTCTCGTTAATTAGCAAAACCAGCTATTATGTCACGACTTTAAAGCCTTTGGGGCATCGATACATATGTACATACATACAAACATACATACATACATACATACATACATACATACATACATATATATATATATATATATATATATATATATATATATATATATATATATATATATATATAACTGATTTATGATGTATGTAAGTATTTGTGAAAGAACGTGTGTTATTTGATCCATTTATACAAAACCTAGATTTTAAAAATTAACAAACTTTTTTTCATCTAGATTCTAGATAGTATCTAATTTATACAATTGCAACAAACATTTATACAAATGCTGACAATGTGTGGTCGTGTATCTAAAAACAGCCATACAACTTTTGTACAAACAGGACTGAATTTGTTGTTTTTACTAATAAGTATACAAGGACAATGACACGTAGCTGTAAATATTAGGCCGTACAATAAATTATATCCTTTTTCTATTAATTCTATTATTAATTTTATTTAAACTAATGTATAGTGTCACACATTTTGAGTATAAAGACTGGTATTCTATATAATTTATAATATTCAATATTTTGCTACCCCAGTAATGGGAAATGCGTGATGTTATGTATGTATATATATATATATATATATATATATATATATATATATATATATATATATATATATATGTATGGATGTGTGTATGTATGCACAGCTTGATAAGTGTACTGAACTCACCAGAATTGTGCATCAGATCAGTGTACAAGCTGGGATCCTCTAGGCGTAATCCGTGTTCGTACAATTAACGGTAACATTAACCTGTAGACACGCTATTCGCGGCCGGACACTTCGCTACTGCTCAGACGCCGTCACTTTCACAACAACCAACGCACAACAGACCGTGCACGTTCCGTACAACACAGTTTTAAAGCCAACATCATCGAAAGACCCCCCGCTCCCCACTATTGCCACGGCCGACGCAATCAAGTACGTGAAATATTATTAGTTCATTCGCCATCTCACCTGATCAAGGTTCCACGGACATTGAATGACAAGAATTGGAAGGTTTTTTCCAAGATGCAAATTGTTAGATTTTTGTTCAATGTAAATACAAAACAAATTATATTCTGCTCCATGTGTTATCCACATTCAATTACCTGCTTTTAGTGTATCGAGTGGGAACCACACGCCATGAGATGTTTTAATTTATTGCCACTGTACTGTGAACTTCTCAGTGTTTGTAATTATTTGTTGAGGAATAAAATGGTATACACTAGAATTTGTCTGCTTCCAAGTTAACAAATCTATCTGGTCTGCACTGATATCATAGATTGGATTGCAGTGATTAAGTCACCAAGACACGTTCTAACCCTTTCACGACCATGGTGGAGAGTTAATGCCGCAGCAACGTTTTTATTCAGTGTCCTGATCTGTCCTGTTGGTTGCCGGAAGTATTAATGTGTTAATTCAAACAAACATACACATTATTATTATTATTATATATATATATATATATATATATATATATATATATATAATATAAATAAATATATATATATATATATATATATATATATATATATATAATATAAATAAATATATATATATATATATATAATATAAATAAATATATATATATATATATATATATAATATAAATAAATAAATAAATATATATATATATATAATATAAATAAATAAATATATATATATATATATCTATATATTTATTTATTTATATTATATATATATATATATATATATATATATATATATATATATATATATATATATATCTATATGAGCGTATATTCGACTGTATATAAAACAACATGATCACGCCTGTTTGATATCTGTGTACGAGTTAAAGAATTACTCGGTACAAAGACATTTGTATCTTTAACACTGGTTAATAATAAAATCATACTCTGCGGTTAGATCAAGTGGTCTGGGCGTGTAATACACTGTCATTTTTTTCACAAGTAATGAATGATAATGTTATTTAACCAACGTACTTAAAAAGAAAAAATCTTCACATTGACAATACATTTGTTTTAAATAATTTAAGTTAAATCTACGTCACTATTATAAGTCAGATTCGCTTAACACTCTCCTGATTAACGCTGATTCGTAATAACGCGCTTTTTGTTGAACCGTAGCGCTAAATTCACGATAATTCGTTAGAACGCGGTTCATGAACGAAATTTAAGGATCATTTTATAGAAAATTAGCCAGTATTAAATTCACCTCGTGTAACACTATTTGGCTTAGCGCTTATTACGTAGAAACGTATCTCCAGAGCGCAAAACGGAATATGACTGTATATTAAAAAATAAAATCTTATTATTAATCTTTATTTATACATTTCTTTAAATGTACATTTCAATAGTTTATATAAACGTTTTGTCGAAGCTTAAAAAGATACACACATCACGCCTTTCCCAGTACTGAGGTAGCAGAACCTTTATTTCTCCACAATCACCTCATAAAATATTTGTATGTGACACCAAAACACTAGAATTAAATAAATAAATGCAAAAGATAAAATTCCGTTACTGGTTAACACATTACGATAGAAGAACTTCATTTATTACTTGTAATGTTATATGCAACGTATCAATTAATTAGAAATCAGCTGTGTACAAAACACTAATTAGTTTCATTAACCTCACACATTATCCGTTAGAAACGAAGGATATCCCTGGCGGCAAATATAAAGATTACCGCATAAATAATAATATACAATATCGATTTGTTGTTAATGTGCGATATAGTCTGATCCATAACGAATGTATAAATGTGTTCTGATAAAATCGTCCACCTACAATGTGATTAATCGATCTGTATATAAAAAGAGAAATGTTTGTTATTAATGTTATTAACATTACAAAGAACAACATTCCTCCACAAATATATATTACGAAATTACCAGGTTTTGTAAAGAAAAAAACAAAAATTAATAATGAATTTCAACAAGAAAAATATTACGTGTTTTATGAATATGGAATACATTAATTTTACATCGCATACATATATATATATATATATATATATATATATATATATATATATATATATATATATGTTTTACTATCGAAAATAATCTTAAAAAATTGGAAATTATTTAATAGTCATAAATCACAAGGATATTAATTTGTATGCTTTCAAAAAAAATATTGTATTATTCATGCATTTCTTTATTATCTTATAAGCTGCAGAATTAAAACCAGCCGATAAAGATTCAAGATCTAAATATTATTTTATAGTAGTACACCTTAACGATTGCTATTCACTGCTCGATACTAACGCCGCTACTAAGAACTACTAAATATTTCAACTAAAATTTACACTCAAAAATTTCTTCGAAAAAACAGGACGAATTTCAAAAAAAGACGACTATTAGCGTGGACGTTTATTGGAATTCCGCTGTAGTTCATTTTAAGATAAATGCAACTGTTTCTGGGAAGATTAACGCAGCATGCTATTAACAGAAAGTTTTATTTCTTGTGTACTTGTACACGTATAATTTTATTTCTGTCAATGTACATAGCACACTGCACATTTCCGAAGAAACAAACACAGTCTGTAACAAACACCACCTATACAGTGGCACTGAAACAGTATGCGCCATTTAGAGAACATTATTGTGTTGTCTTGTATCGAACAATGCAAACAAAAACTAGCTTCTGCCAACTTGATTGTAGTTCTCTCAAATGTCGTTGTTGTCGCTGCCGTTGCTCTGTTGTTGTTTTCTTCTTCTTCTGTGCCTTTTTCCATGGCCAACGTTGATGAACACCGCGTCGTAACAAATCGCAAAGATTTTCACTGTCATCATTTGAAAATAACATTCGAGGATCGCCGAATAACTTTCAATCCTTAGAATATATACTTAAATAACGAAAACAAAAAATGTAATAAATTACGATCGCTGAATTAGCCATCTACAGCGAATGTATTTCTATGATTCAACGTCCGAATCACACACACACTTATGGGGAAAGCCTGAAGAACATCACGTGACCTTGTATACATATACAGAGGTGTATATGTATAGTCTTACATATATAAATCGTATTATGAGCGAGTCTGATTAATAGATTACGGTGCAGTATGTCATTGTCTCAGCTTGTCTATCCAAACTGTCTATATACCCGTGTCTATATGTCTGTGTGTTTCAGCATCTCCGCGCCATTTTAATCTGCACATAAAATCTCCGTAAATCCGATATTGTCGGTTGCACAGTGCAAAGCATCGCGTGATCATCAATACGGTGATTTACCCGACGTTAACGGAGACTCCATGGTCACACGCGGCGACCATTTTACTGCAGACGTGTATTTAATTTTTGTTTTATTTATTTTTTCCCCGGCATTCAATCTAAATGATAATCAACACGAGTAAACACTATTATGAAAGGATGTGAAATCTTTCTTATGTTGCGATAATTCCATACAGAGTGAACCATAAAACGTGTATGGTGGAATAAACTATAGATATAGATGAAAATATCTACAATAAGCCCACGCTTAAGGCTATTCGATTTACGCTGAATTGATATAACGCTGTTTGTCCCTGAACTTGTCAAAAAGCACTAAATATACAATGATTCCTATAAAATGCTTCATGACATCACAATTAGGGAAATTTTGGATCAATTTATAGAAAACTATCTCGTAGAACGCTATTAGAGCGTATCTAAAGCGCAGACCGAAACCTTACTGTAGTAGAAAAAATACGAAAGCAATATTTGACGTTAGCGAAATCTTGTTTAATAATTTTTTGTCATATTCTGTGAAAGTAAAGTTTTAAACTCGAAATTATTTGTAATATTGCAATATTTATAAAAAAAAAATACTATAAACAACTTGTCCCTAATTGAGAACAGAACATTAAGTACAGTCCGTACAAAAAAAAAACATGTTTATTTTCCACTTGAATACACGATTTCATTTGTCACGGCTGTTTATTAAAAATATTTCTGATCTATCAAAATTTATTACTCATAATCACACAATGGCAAACGTATTATTAAAGTATTATCGTAATGTACCATTGGCCATATTTGTTTATAATAGACGAGAAAAAAAAACAATAAGGAAGATCTATCAATACTGTCATTGACGAGGAAAAGTACAGGAAATTACAAATTGTTCTATTTTTATGGTAAAACAAAACGCGGTACAAGGTAGACAAGTTACTAGCCGGTAGTGTTGTCAAAAAAATCATCCTCTAAAGTTCAGAGTGTAAACAAATATAAATTACGTGCGAAAATATCATTGTATTCGTGTACAAAAATAAGAATTCCTTTTATGGATCTAGTTACTCATGCCTGATGTGTTATGTTTTGCATACGCGAGTGAAATGTCAAAAAGGACACAGATTTTTATGGCCAAGGTCACGTGACAACGTATTTTACACGAAAACTTGAACAACTGCAGAACGCAGATGTATGCAGAGGTAACTTGATTTTCTGTTGTTATTATTATTACACCGACAATGTTATTTGTAAAGAAACAAAAAGAGAGTCGATGATATAAGCAAATAATTATATAAATAAGAATGAACTGAGCAAGCTCTATCATTCTACACTGTAAAAAAAACCGTACAACCTTGAATAATAGAAAGATGCGATGTGATAATTTAAGTAACTTAATATTAAATAACCTAAGAGTAAAATGAAAATAAACAAATATTCAAAATAAATACAGACTGGTATTCACAGTTCAATACCAAAAGCTCCACTTAAGAGCTACTAAAATTGACAGTGTTGCCATGGTAATGTTATAAATTACACAATTTTTTTGCTATTGTTATTTTATAATATTTTATACTGACATGTTAATGCAACCGTATTGCTGTAACAAATAACTGCAATCTCTAAAGAAAGAATAATTCTTCAATCGCCCATACTAGACAATAATTCACTTCCTACACGGCCAGAACATCTATCTTGATTTAAAATTAAACAGTTTAACGGTAACAAACACAATAATGTGAACTTGCATTCAAATTTATTCATAAACTTTGGAATAGTCCATAGATTACTTAGGATTAGAATAATAAATAATGTTCTATACATTGAGTATATATATATATATATATATATATATATATATATATATATATATATATATATATATATATATATATATATATATATATATATATATATATATATATATATATATATATATATATATATATATATATATATATATATATATATATATATATATATATATATATATATATATATATATATATATATATATATATATATATATATATATATATATATATATATATATATATATATATATATATATATATATATATATATATATATATATATATATATATATATATATATATATATATATATATATATATATATATATATATATATATATATATATATATATATATATATATATATATATATATATATATATATATATATATATATATATATATATATATATATATATATATATATATATATATATATATATATATATATATATATATATATATATATATATACTCAATGTATAGAACATTATTTATTATATATATATATATATATATATATATATATATATACATAAAGAAAAATTGTCTTTACTTCTGAACAAAAATAAAAAATGTTATTCAGAAATAAAAACTGCATAATATGATGTCATATTTAATAACCTCCATAGTATAAAACACTAACCAAATCATTTTACAAAAAAACGAGATTAAGGTCGTTAATTAGTGAATCAGGAAGTTTAGTTTGACACTCAAAGTGTGAATAATATTTGGTTTTACTGTATTTTTAATTAATGATATACAATACTGATTAATCCCATCAATACGGTAGTAAATTCGATAATTAATTTAGTTTCGTAATCCTCTAAATGTTTTTTTTAGTATCTATTATTTGATTAACTGAATGCAAGTTAATGCAATATTCAAATATAAAATGTAGTTGAATTGTAACTGATGAAATTCGCAATACCGACGTAAAAGTTCAAGTATGAATCAGATGAATTCACAATTACAGTAAAAGTGAAGGACAATGTAATAAACAATTTCTTTTTTATAATCACACCATAAAATATAAAGTAATTTGTGTCATCTAATTTTGCATTGCTTCAAACAGTCATGCAAGCAACAAGCAAAAAAAAAAACAATCATAAATTAATATAATTATTAATTAATATAAGAAAACAAGCACAACATGGTATTACGCATGTCCTACTTTATTTTAAGTTCATACCAGTGTTTATTGTCATTGTATACAATAACTAGTTAATGTATAAATTAACTAGCTACAGTATAAAATAACTAGTGATTATATAAATTAACTAGCTATTGGTATAAAATAACTAGTGATTATATAAATTAACTAGCTATTGGTATAAAATAACTAGTTATTGTATAAATTAACTAGCTACTAATATAAAATAACTAGTTATTGTATAAATTAATTAGTTCTAACCCTACATTAGATATCGGATAATACTATAGGGCTATGAAGCAATACGGAAATCAGACTAATAATTCTGGCAAATATGAAGGTGTATTAATTTTAACTACAATTCATTTATAAAGAAACAGTGCTGGATGGCCTTATCGTCTTAACCCGGTGCCATTAATAATGTTTCAATCATGTCGAATTACAGTTCAGCCGGAGCCTTAAACCTTACCTGCCAAAGCTGTCAACTTGTGATCGATATGCGTACTACAGTTTACCAGTTTTAACTATATTTGGTAAAAAATAACTCACTTTACTTCACTCTACGCTCATACATATATATATATATATATATATATATATATATATATATATATATGTATATATATATATATATATATATATATATATATATATATATATATATATATATATATGTGCTGTTCAGGGTGCTGCCATTTTATTTTTTTCTATTTGCTGAAACGTTATTGACATTTACAAATGAGTATGCTTAGCAAATAGCATAATTTTTTATACCCTTTGCAACTAATGAGCTCTATTATACTTCAACCAGAATACGAGTTGATTGAGTGGTCGGACGCAAAGACGGATATGTTTTTAATTGGCCATAGAAATGAATAACTTAATCCATAATTATTAGAGCAAAAAAAAACATGTAAATATATCGGAAATGGTCTGTCAAAAATATTTAAACATTGAAATGTCAACACGATATAATAAAAAAACAATTAACTAACCAATTAGAAATACAGTAAGGCCTCGCTTAACGCTCTTCGATTAACGCTCATTCGATATACGCGGTTTTTCCTTGAACCCCCCAAGAGCGCTAATTTTACAATGAAACGTTATAACGCGGTTCATGAAGACACAATTACGGAAATTATGGATCAATTTATAGAAAATTACCCTGTATTAAACTGTCCTCGTACAACGCTCTTTTCGTTTAACGCTCAAACTTATTAGAACGTATTAGAGAGCTATTCTCATGAAAATTGTATTTTTCAAATTCACTGCATACGTCAATATGATCACTATATAAATTCCTTTATAGGTACCTGTCCAATTGCATTACAATGTAACATTGTTATTTTTAAAATCACCGTAATTGGTTGCAAATCCATCGTTATCAGATAATTTACCGGTATATTAAGATTCCCGACACGGTGTGTAAAATCTCGCATTTTATAATAAAAATTTCCAAAACAGGATTACTGGCTAGTGTTGTTTCATTACGGCCCCGGTAATTCTCGATACGATACGGTACATTAGCGATAAAATATCAAAAATACCCCGGTAGAAAAAAAGCGCATCATTACAGCGCAATTTTTGCCCTGTGTAGAAAAAGTTCTATCGCAAACGGCACATCAAGATCCAGAACGTGATATCTTTCAACAACGAAAATGGAACAAAACAATGTGAACAATAAGTAAAAAACAACGACAAGAGAAAGACAGACAGCGATAGAAAGAGAGAGACCAGAATAGAAGTAAAGTATGGTAAAGTGGTGAAGATACGTGTTATTCGAAAGTCCCTTTTTATGGAAAGTGTATGAAGGTACCGAGTTTGAGATGTGGCAGATAAGTCTTGAATCCGTCACGAGTTCTCAAGGTGAGACCGATTCCCGTATATAGCACAAGCCTTAGAACAAGCCACAGCATAACTGCGCCAATGTCGGGGGTGAATCTTGATTACAATGCTCGCGATATATTCATGTTGCGAGCGTCACGGATCCTGTCACAATCCTTGCACTACGAGCCTCATGCAAAACCAGACTCAGCCCCGGCACCATCATCCATTTACTTAATGTCTTCACGAATGCCCGACGATGTTAGACACGCGGAATACTGCACGCTCAGTATGGCTATTGGGATTCGGTCTTAAGATCAGGCTTACAATTTAGCTCGAGTCTGATTATCCACTAGAATATTTCACAGAATTGCACAGAATCGTAATAAACTAACTATTACAAGTCAACAAGTCAGGAATATGACTCTGGAACAGGGTATACCAACCACTAAGAGATGCGGCTTGATGATTACAACACGGTTTTTACCTACAAAATGTATAAATATAATCAGTGAAGATTGCAGTAAGTAAACAAAATGTATTTGAATGTGACGCCGAAAATATTTGCAACTATCAACTTTTATTTCAATCCGAAGAAAAAATATGACGATATTTGTATCAGGAAATACATACGTTGTGATGAATCTTTTCATTTTGAAATCGATTAATAAAAATAATACCGCAAAAAATAATCCTCTTTTGGCATATTCAAAACCAGTTCTGTTCAAAAACAATTTCTGCTCAAATTTCAGCACATTTTTTTTTTGTCCCGCTGAAGAAATGTAGGTCACATTCTGGTAAAAAAAAACGTGGTATTTTTTTGAGCAAAAAATATAACCAGTGTTTCATCGGTTGTAAATGTGAGACAACGGTCTAAAGTTACGATATCAACGCGGAACTGTTGTAAAAGAGGTCGGAGGTGAGCTGGACCGAAACAATACGTCACGCCTGGTTGAAAGTGCAGGAAAGTCACTAGCCCGGTAGCGTATATCCATACCCTACATACGTCCAGCACCAATGCGTAACCTATGCACAAGGATGTGCAACACAGTGGTACCGAGTGCACAGTTCATTAAACATGCGGTACTCGTGTCAAGTGCTTGGTCACATCACACAGTGCTGTAAGGTACTAGACAATGAGAATACGCATCCGGGTTAATGCAGTATCGACGAAAATGGACAGACAATGACATCAATTGCGGTGTTTTAAGAAAAAAAAATCTATCTGTCGGGTGTGACAATGACGAGGAAAATGTTTTATTTCTAAGAAACGACAAATTTGGCAAACGATCAATTAAATCGAAGCCAGACGATGATATTTATAATGTATTAGGGTATTTCCATTATTGCGCATAATGATGTAGCATTATATATTATTCCTGGTACGAATAATCTAAAAGATATAGGCTAAAAGTTTCTAATAAGAAAGAGAATTTCATGTGAAATATGAATTATGTTTCAAATGATGTAATATTTTATAAATTCTAGAAAATTGATTTATTGTAGAGATTTAATGCAGAATCTTTAGTAAAAAAATACATTGACTGCTATGCATAACGACGATACTATAACCTACTAAATATTTCTACTAAATTTAAAACTATTACTAGAAAAAATAGTGAATTTTTATAGCATTACAATTTGCAATTTAGTAGAATAATTCAGCAGATCTTAGTAGCCTTTGGTATCGGTCTGTGAATAGTGCTCATATTTTTTAATTTCTTTAAGTAATAGTAGTCATATTATTTAATGTCTTTATCTAAATCGTTTTTTACTTAAAGTGCAATTTTAGTAAACAGTTAGAAATACACAAAGTACTACGTGCAATAACAGAATTAGAAATTCTACAAAAACAGGGTACTAAATGTGGTGTATCAAAACGCACAAAAGTAAATTGTCAAGCTCTGAGGAGAATTATGGGCACTTTATTTAAATTACAAATTGTCACTTTCATGCTGTACCCGGCGGGTGAAAGTCAGGACAGTTATGTTTATAAAGTTTAACAGTACTCGTACATGTACAAACATGTACACACACACATACACATATATAGAGATAGTGAAACAAAAGTCATAACAATTGTACACACGGATTTGAGCACTGAGATTACTTTTGCAGGAAGAAAAAAAAACACCTTCACTTTCGGAGGCATGAGTTCAGAGTTACGTAACGTGCGAGCATATATATATACCGGGTGCCCAATAAATCTCTGACATAGGAAATTAACATGTAAAAACGGTGATTGCTTCGAAACAATACATTTTAGCGCAAAAGTGTAAATAAAAAACTTGTTCAGAATTAAAAACTGCATAATATGATGCTATGTTCAGTGCTCAAATATTTCTGTATATCGAGTAAATTAATTTTAAAACATTGCATTTTCATAACACATCATGGAACAAAATTGCAAGGTTTTGTGTTAATTAAAACAACAAATAATCAACACATAGCGTGTTTGTTTCATGACGTTCTAATTTGTCAATAAAATGCATTATTTTAAAATGTATCTACTCATTACAGAAACATATCTGAGCACTGAATCATTGTATAAGTTTCGTGGCATCTTGTAAACTGCATAAAGAACTATTTATACATTAAGGACCGTTATATTCCTAGTATTTCACACTTCCAATAATGCGTTTCATCATCCTGAAACCTCACCGTCGTGTCCAGTCATTCTGATTCACCAAAGTCGTATGATATTCTAGCCAACGGTGATTGTCCTCAGTCTGAGAAGATCCGTCTCTCACCTTGCGCAAAAGGCACTACGGATCAAACCAGCAAACGCTCACAGACAGGCTGTAGCCCACGCAAAACCATGATTGCATCGATACGAAATCAATAGCGCCACATTATCGATTATCCGCGCGAAAGTGACGATATGCATAAATAAATACTAAACACTGATGTTAACCTGATGATAGTCTTTGCGAGGTCAAGCGCTTGTCGCGTCCACTATTGATTGGGAATTATCAATTCAATAGCAAGTGTCAACAATATTCATGTAAGATTGTATCAGTAATTAATTTTTTTCTTTACGCAAAGTTAATTTGTAACATAGAAAGTAACTAGTTGTGTTGGCAAAACATTTCATTGATTTTTTTTTTCAAGTAAACACAATAGCCCGAGATTAATCTTATCAACAATTTTTGTTATTGAATTTTCTCTTATGCAAAAACTTTCATTTATTATTGAATATTCACTCGGAAACAATACCATTTATTTCAATAATTTAGAAAGTTATTGTGCAGGCATTATATGCTAATTATTTATAATGCAAGAAACAAGACAAAAATATTGCTGCATCATTTTGTAATGTTACTAATGGAAAACACGGGATTCGATTAAGTAATTTTGTTCAATATATACATCTTGATACCAACGAAATATAAATGGCATTGTGCTGTACGATTAACATAGTTATTGGCAAAAGCCATTTATGTTCAAAAATTATGAAATCCAAAACATAATATTAAGCGGCAATTTTAAATTCGAAAACAAACATTCTATTTTATCTTGAAAATGTTGTCCATACGAAATAGAATTCTTACTTAATTAAACATCGAAGTCTCTAGGACAAAACATTTATTTGATTTTGTATGTGTTATTTCATAATAAAATAATAATAATAAATACACAAATTTCTGTCCTCATGTAGCATTCAAATCTCTCAAAGAAATTCATGCATTTACATAAACCACCGCCAGAATTGAATCCTGCAGTATTTTCTAAATTACTAACCCATTTGAAACCGAAATTGTAACCGTTATCTCTAGACTTGCACCATCAAATAACTATACATTTATTTCACAACGTAGCAATAGTATTTTTCGCGTTCCAATAGATTCTTACGGAAGTAATTCCATCCACTTGCACGAGTCGTTACGTCTGGAACAATCTTCCAGGTACAATAAACTAACTGCATCCTTCCATAAGTATGTACTTGTTGGTAAAATATTTGGAGCGAAACAATCACATTATGTTTACAACAAACTTTCGTTAACATTACGTGTTTTGTTACTGAATAAGCGTGTTGATTATTTTACATAACTAAATTAAAATAAAGCAACTCAGGGGCGGGGGTATGGGGAGGGGGGGGGGGGGGGTTGTTCTGCAGACAGACAAGCACGGACATGTTTCCTAGTGCACTTAACGTATACATATATGCAAATCATTGGAGGTACTGGGTCTAATATGCAGGTATACACACGATGTGCAAAGTAAGATAATTAGTGCTCGGCCTGTTGGGTATCTTAATTGATCGAAAATCACACGAAGCACACACACACACACACACACACACACACACACACACACACACACACACACACACACACACACACGCAAATATATATAGAACGCGCACACACAACACACGGCTGTACATGTCAATGTGTTTACATGTAGTTGTAGGATAGTTTTTCATATACCAACACGTTACAACGTCTCCTGATGGATATTTAATTATATTTCACGTGTTTTAATGAGACTATTCACCCCTATCTGTAGCAAACTGATCTCCATCTCTCTTCTTCTTCTGTCTCTCTTGCTCCGTAGCTCGCTCGGCATGTTAGGTATAATTATTAATTAAATATACAACTTTAGCTGAAATAAAAAATCGAAGTTGTGATGAAATTTAAATTTTATGTTTTGCCGATGAATACAGAGCTGCTCATATGCATAAGTGAGATTTGTTGATCAAGCGATTGAATTCCGATAAGGCGAGACAAGTAATTAATCCCGAGCGTGTACCGTGGTATTATTTAATGACAAATTGTGATACGTCGATAAGCGAATTATACTGCAACTATGTAGAGATAAGTTCACATCGCTACAACATATTGTTTAACATCAGATGTTGACTAAATACAGAACATACTACTTTCTCAACCATTACAATGAAAATTACCAAGCAATAACGGACACTCCATCGACCGTTAGTAGTTCATTTAATCGAGGTTTTTACTACAACTAAATTGTTGATAATTGTATTACTAAATATCTAAAATTTTCGTTCGAATTTTGCAACGCAATATGTGTATGTATTTCAATTTAACAAAAATAATTTATTATACTTTTTTCGTAAAGCAAAATGAGTAAATAATAAAGTGTGTATATAATTGTACGCTATGCAGGTATATATTAAAATTTCATTGCACATGTAAATTACCCGACGGAACAGTCCATTTTGACAGGTAAGCACAACACATTAGTAGACGAGTGGGAAAGTCGGAGAAAAATTCACCATTCTCGTGCACACACATCAACTAGTACGTTAAGTATTATTATCGTCTAAAATAAGCATATGCCGTAAGCTGTGTAAAATGGTAGGTGTCAGTGAATTGGCCCAAGGTCGCACTACACACGAACACACATACATTACATTAAGTACATATGTACATACTAGATCTATGTATGTACACACGTATATATGTAGTTAGAGTATATACATGTATAGATAGATCATCTAGAATAACGGGATCTATGAAACAGAGAGAATTACTGCCAATATCTTACATAAGTGTCTATCTGGTTGTCTTCAGCTATTGTGTTGCTTATCAAATGGTACCTTAGCACGCAATCGTGCGATCGTGTGTTTTGACAGTCGACATGTTAAAAGAAATTGCAAACTTTAAAAAAAAAATAACGGTACTTTATTTATTAGTCATCTTCGGTATTTTTTTAGTAGAGTATCCCAAGAAATCTGGGAGAAGAAAAAGAAGAAAATCTCTCTGGACACTGAATATGTCGTCATAATATGCAGTTTTTAATTTTGAACAACTTTTTCTTATATATATATATATATATATATATATATATATATGTATATATATATATATATATATATATATATATATACATATATATATATATATATATATATATATACATATATATATATATACATACCTGTTCAATACGAGGTCTAACGCTATTAATGCATATTATTAATTTCAAGATCCATCAATGTTTCGACATCTTAATTGGAATGAAAAATATCAAAGAACGTGTAAATTTACCAACACAACTATAAAAAAAAACGAGTATAAATTGAATAATTATTGTAATACGATCCTGCATAGACTTAATAATAACCTACAAGTATACACTTGCAAAAAAACAGCAATACAAATTTAATACCAAACTCTGAATAATATGTTAAACACAACAAGTGAGATTAAT
This sequence comes from Carabus problematicus, assembly GCA_963422195.1. NCBI lineage: Eukaryota > Metazoa > Arthropoda > Insecta > Coleoptera > Carabidae > Carabus > Carabus problematicus. Next base: position 876,339 of record OY728586.1, on the reverse strand, counting down.
AGTTTGTTATTTAAAATGTTTAATGCACAACTACTAGCATAAAAATACAGACTAATATTTCACTAGCAACGTGTTGATTTTTTTTACAGTGTAGCACATTTACTAAACTTACTTACATGTTAAACGAATCGCACAGAAAACAATAATTTACGGAGTGACGTTAACAAATTGCTGAAGAAATCTTTGGGTAATTTGTTAATTACAAGTTGTAGTTTCTATGGTGTGCACACGCCCACTAGATGTTTCATATTTTTTAATTCTTCTATTTACTTACGGAGCATTGGCATTGCGTTTTTACATCCATCAAATTTCACATCAAACAACCGTCAAACTCAAGTTTGCGTCACTGACCATGGACTGATGTGAAATACATCAAATTTCTTTGTCCTTGTTTTGATTCGTAAAGAGCACTGATGAAAAGTTTGACGCATCGTCCGTTGTTCTCAAGGTCAAATTTGGATGATTTTAAGTTTGAAAGATGTAAAAACGCACTTAAGCATAATAAGTATAATAAGTACACTTCTTGCATCGTATTATATTATCTAAATGTGTAATAAACCCGGGAAGAAATATGAACATGTCTCAGTAAAAGCATCAATCCAGTTAGTGTATGCAATTACTAGTAAATGCATTCATTCAAGGTAGGGTAGGTTTTAGAAGGTGACGTAGTCTAGTGCAGAAGTAGTGTAAAAGTGCTAAATGTATACTTTAACTAATAAGTGTACACATTTACTACACTTTAAACTGAAACATCATTGTGAATATGTATGTAAAATAATGTTGTCCTTGAAATTATGCACGGTTTTTTTGAATCATTATATGTGAAACCCCTGAGTTGCAAATTTCGGAAAATATTTTCCTATTCCGTGATTCATATAATGTGTTTTCCAAGGAAATAGAAGTTCTTTGACCTTAATTTTGTACACAATATGATCAAACAAAGAAATACATTTCTGCATAATAAATTCGCATTAATCTATTCTCAAGTAAAAATATTTGTTTTCCAAGAAACAAATTCTATTGTAATGTATATAGCCTGAATTAAATTCAATTAATTAATAATGCTTTATTTGGCATGGTATATCAAGAACCAATTCATAGTTTTCAAAAATAAATAATACTCGTATAAAATTATTATAATTGTATAATTCGGAATTATAGTGTAAATAATATTAAGTTATACATTCCCTTTAAATCCATTTATAATTTCTCTAACACATCAGGATTTGAGGAAAGTGTATTAATTAGTAATTTCCAATTTTTAGTAAAACTTAGCAAGCGCTTATGTCAAATGTTGCATTCAGAGAATTAGAAGAAATTAATTTCATCTGAAGTTTCCAGTGAAATATAAATATAGCACTGGTTGTTTTATCCAAATGTCAAATGACGTACTTTTCATGACGTCATGCGAATATGCAAAGTACAAAAACACATTTTTACATCAAGCAATAACATTCAATCTTTCACTTCATTCATTCCTCAGCTGATATAATTCATTGCAATATTGACAATGAATTTTCTTACATAACATTTTTACACCTATTCATGATTCTAAATGCTTCCAACATAACATGAAGGCGTCTCAACATAGAATCATTTTCGATCATACTTATTTTTAGAATACGAAGGTAGCGGAATTATTAATGCAAAACATTTTTAAAATGAAATAAAGAAACACAAATCTCCAAATGGAAGGTGACACATCACTTGTCATGTAACATCTGTTCCTAACTGTGATGATTCTAATAAAATTAATTAATTTCACATTTAAAGTACCGTAAGCATACCATAGAAAAATAAAAACTAACAAATATAATTTACACTGTGTATTTGGATACGCTAAATGTCAAATGCAAGAACATTTCAACAGGTTTTTAAATATCATTATTACTAGTATTCAGATAAATATTGCTTCGGCAAATTCCTCATAAAACAACACGATTAACATACTTTAGTTTTAATAAATCGTAATTAATGACAATTCCATTATTGGAAATACGTATAACTAAATATTTGAATAACCTTAATAAAATGGTAATATTGAAATATTACACAATATGTCAATCCATATTTATTTAAATTATCAGATTGATCATAAAAACTATGTTGTCAATAGGCCGAAATTTAAATATTCACATATTTCTCACACAATTTTGAATCACATCTGAATTAAATTCAAATTGTTATAAATACTACCATCATATGAATATATCATAGAATTATTAATATCTTTATATCACCAATAAAGATTTTAAAATTAAACTAAACAAATACCTATTAGTGTTGTTAGATAAAATATAATTATAGGAAACTATTCTATTATTACACAGCGTTTGAACTCTTGTTGAATACTAATTTATATGTATGTTGAACTTGAAAGTTTCTTGACAGAAGCACAATGACAACAAACACAACAATAATATTAGAGAATGACTCACCTTAGTTGAAGACAGGGTCAGCGTCGGTTCATATCTGCATATGCGATACCAACAAGCAAAACACAACACCGGTAAAACAGTTCAAACACAGGCTGGACTCGTTTCCTAACCTACAAATCCGTAACCACAAAACAATATGTCAGTAACCGCGCTACACAACGTCAACCGTCCCGAATCAAAACAAAAACTATCGTAACAAATGACAGCTGCAATAAACAAACGTGGTTGCAGGCGAATTTGTAATATTCAAGTGTTATTTTACGAAAACAAGTTGAACGTCTTGAAGCAACAGTCGACAGTCGACTGAACTCTACACTACGTTGAGCACGGCCGAGGAAGAAGGCTGTGGCCGGGCGCGAAACAGAACTACGCGTTCTGATTGGTCGCAGATCACAGGCCAGTCTGACCACTATTTCTAACTGGAAAATTATGCATTTTGTGTGTATTTTTTCGTATCAGTATAGCTACACACGATGTATGTATGCGTGTACATATTTATGTAGCTGTAATGAATGTATATTGACGCGGGCTACAAATATTCACACATATGATTTAAATGTTACTCTGTTGTTTAGCTGTGATGGAAGTAGGCTGTTTGTGGAGAAAGGTGTTGTCACTTTCACACTGTGCGACCTTTGACCTTGTGCAAGAACATAAGCGTAACATTGATGAACGAGTAACCATTATACATGACGTTATTTATTTCATACAAAGGTAGAAAATACATATTTATTTATTTATTTTTATATAAAATTAAATAAAACACAGAATAAAATTCATTGTTCTATAATAACCATTTATTGAATACAATAAATCATTACGATCAAAGTCATGTGCTTTTAAATGTTGTTCCGTACTAATTGAAACTAAAATTACGAGCTGCTTGTGTAACTCGCTAGTACTGTAATCAAATGTCAGTTAATTTGAAATTTCATTTAAGATCGTAACATTTACGAAGTACTGGGAAGCTTAATAAATGCCACAGAACTTATTTTATACAAAATGTTTCTACCTAATTTAACTCGTTAGTATAATACTACTGAAAGGTTAAGTATTTATTAATCTGCGAATAAATCTATACGAGAACTTCATTACCAGGTAATTAAAATATACCTACATTCATTGAAACGTTAGTTTCTAGTTATTTACAATCATTTACGCAATATATGAAGGTAAATTTTTCGGAAACAATTTTGCAGAATGCTTCGGATAACAGTAGAGTAAGATTAGTAAGATGTATCACAAACGATTATTAAAATTAAATAATCGAAAAGAGACTTAAATGCTTGTACAGACAAGAATCCTAAATGCAAATTCATGTTCATTTATTTTCTCTTATTTCTAAAGCACATAAATGTAAGATTTTTGTTGTTGTGTTATTCACAATGCTATCTTCAAGCTAGTAAAATAATCTAAGAAGTTTTATTTTTATTAATAGCTCATGTAGATAAATGAAAATATTCAAGAATGTAAATGATTAAATTACATACATAGTTTCATATATTACATAGTAGTAACACTATAAATGCCCATTTTTGGTAGCTCACGCTATAAATATCAACCTTGTAGACAAATACACATGTACAGGTTGATTCAAAATGATTGTCTGTTACGTGACCATGCTCCATGCGCAAATGCTAACGCAGGTTATTAGCAAAAACACAGCGATATGGCAAACACTAATAACGAAGCGACTCGGTCAGTCATTTTGAATCACCCTGTATTAGTGTTTCTAGCCAATATGTTATATTAGCGACTAATATTACATAATCCCGCTGGAATGTCTGCTAATGGTGCGTTAACATCAAACAAGTTATCGATACCGAACATCGCTTGTATTATAAACTGATTTTCCGAAATGTCGCCGGCACGATGACAAACTTGACAGACGTAAATTCACTGAAATGTCTCAATTAAAACCAGAACATAAACTAAAGTTAAATGTTAATTTTTTTTTGCAACAAAAACGGCATTAATAGGTCACCGTCTTTTTACAATAGACGCCTTTTATTTTTCTCGATGAATTATAGTGTGATAATGATAAGAATTGCCAATAAATTTCCATTGACTAGTCCGAAACTATCGAGCAATATTTATATGAACTAAAAAATTTTTTTACAAAACGCCATGAATCTATATAAAAAAATAGAACGTAAAGTTATGAAATATTTAACCACTTATTGTTCAATAATATATCAACAACTTAAGTCCACAATTACAAAATTAATATAGACATATTCAATTTAAAAACATTTAAAATCTTTTCGTATTCATCTTTTTTCTTTAATTTTTTTTTCGATAAATAAACATTTAAACAAATAATCTGATCCAGTAGTAAATCATGCGTTATGAATGTGAAACAAAGATTTCACATTGTCATTAATTGCGGACGTGTATGCAGGTGACGAACTGTCAGAGGTGTGGATGTGTTTGTGTGAGGAGACATGGATGCGTGAACAAGTGACAAACGCGTGTTTATACGTGTGTAAGTAAACACACGCATACACACACATGTCACGCAATGTGTATGTACGATAGCGAGGCAGTGTGCAGTATGCAATGGTGAGTACACAGGTGAGAATATTGACATTTCGTTTGAGATAATAGCCGAAGGAGTGCGAGCTGGTTACCAAAGGTGCGAGTCGCGTTGTTACGGCGCACCATACGCCTACTGGAACCGATGCCCAAAAAAGGCAACTCAACCGAACAACACCGGCAACACCGCACCCCTCCTAGGTGAGCAACACCAACACTAAACACGACATGCAAACATACATGCACAAGCTAGATAGATTTATATATTATTAAAAACAAGTAATATGTCCGTATTATGAACTCGTCAATTTTAGTTAGGATCACGACGCGTTTCAAACTCTCGTTCATTATCAAGTGATCACTTGATAATGAACGAGAGAGTTCGAAACGCGTCGTGATCCTAACTAAAATTGACGAGTTCATAATACGGACATATTACTTGTTTTTAATAATATTGACGATGAACTTCGGAACTGAAAATATAATATTCATAGATTTATATATATATATATATATATATATATATATATATATATATATATATATATATATACTAAGGCCTCATTTAACGCTCCTCGAATAACGCTGATTCGATATAACGCGATTTTTCCGTGAACCCCCCCCCCTAAATTTACAATGATTCATTTCAACGCGGTTCATGAAGACACTATAATGGAAATTATAGAGCAATTTATAGAAATTGACAGCGGGTAACGCTTACATTAGACCTGAAACGAGATCTCACAGCACATGTAAAGGACTTTTAACATTATTGGACACTCGCACGCCCAAATTAATTCGTTATATCGAGGTTTTACTGCGCATTGATTGTACTTTTAATTACTATTATTTGAGAAGAATCCGAACGTTTACTTTTTGATCAAGCTTACAATTTGAACTATTAAGTAACAGATCAATGCGTGTTAAAGTTTCTATTCTACATATAATTTACTGCTATATATACATACTGCTATATATCTACAATGTATAGTGTGCAATTGAACAGATAAAACTACATAAACGCAGACCCTACCCATATCATAATTAGAGAGAGTCTAAATGTAACTATTCTTTACCTTGTCAATCATGCAACATGAATAAACGGCTTTCAACATCATCAATATTTAGAACCATTATATTAGTTATCGATGCGAGAACGTAAAAGACTTTTAATGCCACGAATTGCATTTGCCAATATTCTATTTGCATTTTCTCTTTTGCACGTTCAGACTGAAATAACGTAGAATATTTGTATCGCTGAATTAAAATTGCCAGGGAATACATTAGAATAAAGCAACTGTTCTAAAAATACATATTTAAATACACGTACTATGCTGACTAAACTTGACATAATGTAACACAAACGGCATGTCAAACATTCTAGAAACAGAACCTCATTGAAATCATCCACAGTGACTACAATTTCCAGACAAAAATCGACGAAAAAACACAACTGCAGAACAAAAGACAATAGTAGTTTTTGTTTCTGTAAAAAAGTTGAAACAGAAGGCACAAATACAATAGCGTATGAATAACCGAGTGAAAAAGGAATATAAAAACCAGCATCGTTGTTCATAAATGTTACGACCAAATGTTCAGAAAAATGTGCACATAAATTATCATTTAAAAACTGAAAGTAAATGTTTACTTGTTACAAAGTAACTAAATATTTTCTTACTTGAATAAAGCATGATTCAGCGAATTAACTTTAATAAACACTAAATCATACACTATTATTTTTTTACTGTTGAAATTCATTTATTATATCCGCATTTATACATTTATATGAGATCATGCATGGTAATTATTAAATGAAATTGAAGAATTCCAATGTTGATGGAATACTGGTTAATATTTGTTAATAAAAAGTGCAAATGTATGACAAATTAGCAATAATTATATACATACAATTTTATTTAAAGTTCAATTAAGTTTCATGCAATAATCTTTGGCATATTACAGTGAATCTTCAGAATCAGTTTGTCTACCACCCGCATAACACATGTGTATTGATATAGTAGAAATCTACTTTGAGCTAAAAAGATAAATGACAACGTGAAATAAATAAATAAAATTCAGAATTAATCTATAAACTTGTTATTCCCGATAAAAATAGTAAATAATTATAACAAGATAAAGAAGGAAATCATAATTTAGTCCATAAATATTCACATTGCTTTTAAAATGTATTTGCTAGTATTTGACAAATTTTGACTACATTTGATAAACAATATAATAGCATTAATACAACATGTTTTAAACTTATGAATTTTGAATTTAATCTCTCCTACTTTTGATATCCATGACAGATGAATCAGTAATATGTTTAGTCTTGCAATTGTCCTCCATTTTGTTCCACCTAACCTCACTGTTATGTTAAATAAATCTATCGACACCTCGAGAATGAAACTTGAATTTCCTCAGGCACGCAATTTGCATGTCGATCGTACCAAACACCAATTCCGCTGAAGACAAATTAAGAAATTATCCAGTTATGAAACGGACCGTTCGAACATGCATATTAGGAAATGCAGTACCGATTGCGTTGAGTAGTCGGTAGAGTGAGGTTATGGCTGTACGGATGAAGGAAGATGGAAAGAGTTATGGTATAACCTAACGAACGCCGACAGTTTGAAAAGTATCAACATCACGTGAACCTTTCATGCGAGGAACATTAACCCGAGGGGTTAGTTTGAAATACCGTTGTTTGGCTGCAGCATCAGGCGTTCAAAATCCAGCTAAATGGCAGGCCAGGTCACCCGGGTCACCGCAATTATTGCCCAGGAATCCGTAAATAGATTCCCGAGCAAATAGTTAAAAATACACGAGCACATAATTGCACCGTTGAGCGGTCCTAGCTATTAAGCCGGTCGAGACGGCAGAAAATCATACGGAACAGCGCGCGTGTGCTGGCTTTTGAATAATGTGTTTCGAGCAAAATGGCCCAAAGTGCAATTGATGATCATAGTGTTTTGTATTAGACGTAGCTTACATATCCAGGCTAGGCGTAGACTGTTTCATTTCAAAGAAACTTATGGCACGGAATCTGGGTTACATTTAAAACACATTGTTTTTTGTTATCCCTTATTATAGTAAAATATTTAATTACATATTCGAATGGATTATGTATTAAACTACAACTGTTGTTGTTGATCATATAGGTGTATATTTATTACTTCAGCCAGAGATATGTGGGTTGTATCTATATTGTGCATATTGAATTAACCATCAATATTGTTGAACTGTATTGGATTAATTTTCTAATAAATGAAGGTGGTGAATTATTAACGATAGTCTGCCTTACGCCTGCCTGAATGGCGTAACAGATGTTCATATCTGCATCTTTGCGTTGGCGACATTGTCCGATTGCAATCTAAGACTCAACTCATCTGCTATTCTTCCGTGTCTCAAAACAACGATCTTACTGCACTGAGATTTCACATTATATTTGAGAAGAAACGATTAATACAAATTCAAGTTTTACATTACAGTTTTAAATATTTATTTCAATCTACAGCTTAATCTCAAATGTAAATTCTATGTAGTTCTTTCACTATTCATCTCTGATCAAAGGTTCACCATCCAGTTTCCTCAAATTGGGCAGACGTTTGCCTACTTCTGCTTTCCAAGTCTCCGTATCCACACTTTCATACAATGGATTCCCTATAAATAATAAATCTTCCAAGCACGGCAGTTCCTGTAACCTGTTGAACTCAACCCATTCTTTCACCAGATTGTTGCTCATGTACAAAACGCGCAGTTTCTTCAAACAATTAATTCCTTTTAGTTTCTCAATTAAGTTGTACGAAATCCACAGTTCCTCCAGCGTATCACCTACCATTTCTAAGCCCGAAAAGTTCTTAATATAATTCCGTCCCAACGAGAGTATTTTTAGATTCTTCAACTGACTTAGACCCGTGATTTTCTCGATCATGTTCGTGGACAAACTGAGTTTTCGACAGTTCGTTAAAATCGAGAGGGAATTGTCCATCTTCTCGACGGGAGGGTACTGAAATTGCAGTCCAATTTCTTCTTCTTCACTTATTACTTTACCCGGATGTTTCTCTTCCCATTTCTTAAATGCATCTTTTATTGTGGTCATTCTATATCCTGGTTGTTAACTTATTTTAGAATTATATTTCACCTTCACGGTGTTTAAATATAACTCTTGACGTTTACAATTAAAGCAATATGTTTTTCTTCATTTGTTTTATAATTATAAGCTTGCTATTTCCTTTAGCAAATGTATTTTGAAAAATATGTAATTCTATAAAAAATTCATTTGATCTTAAAAAAATTATTAATTTAATGTTAATTTTTCTGGTAAATATTTAACAAAACAAATGGTTTCTCTTTTGTTACTAATATAAAGAGAAAATGTCGTAATGAAACAAATAATTGTCAGTAACCATAAATGGTAATAAAAATGCGTATCATTCAGTCAACACTAAACAAACTATTAATTACTTCGTGAAACGTTTTCTTCTAATGCCAATGGATGTAATTAAACACAATTTGCAGTCAGACTATGAAGAAATTCAAGAGGATAACACCAATTCGCTATTTTTATTCTGCGACATTACAACGGATCTCATACTGACAGATTAATGTAACGTTTTAACGGGATTCACGTGCAAGTTTCGCTAAAATTATTATGATAATTGCACATCCGGTCAACTCGACGGAAATTCATTTAACCTGATATGGTTGCGGGTAAACAACGGAGCAAGAACTCGTGGTCAATGGAAAAAGTTAAGAGCAAAACACACGGAGTCGTCTCGCTGCACATGACACTCATTTAGACACTGACTTGGTTCATTTCAAACGTGATTAGAATCAGTAGAACTTGGTACAGTCTAGTCAGTGGCCGTTACACATAACGTAGTTTCTTTTTTCTCTGTTAAGTACTAATATAGAACTAATGAAACTAGTAGAATGCTGTGTAGTGGAACAGGTAAACACTATACGACTGATTGAAGAGTCCGTAGTGTCATTTTATACAGATACTGTACTTATATATTTAAATAACGGTTTGTGGGTATGTTTAATATGTGTCAGTGGTGAACTGGGGACCAAAATGACAAGTGATATTAGTAAAAATGTATTTATTTCAAATAGTATAATCTTTTGAAATATTTGAAGATTTGCTTTAATGCCAGTTTATTGAAGTATTTCTTCAAACCTTTCTAGAATTTTTGTTCCAAAAGTATTGAGATGCATATCACAGAAATGTCATGTCTAAATCCAGAAGGATTAGCACAATTTTATATATATATATATATATATATATATATATATATATATATATATATATATCGTCCTTCAATAAATTTACCAATGACAAACACACTAAAATTATATGAATTAACAGTAAACGTTAGTAAAATAAATATACATTTGTCGTACACAAAATTTTTTTTATTTCCCAATTATATATTTCATAAGTTGTACAAGCATAGCACAAATACAACACGATTAAACAGTTTGCAAAGGATCTGCATCTTTTGCAGATACCAAGACTTCCACCGAACCATTTAGTAGTTTATCCTGCAGAATACTAGAGAAGTATTTTAAAAATCCGCGCTCAGAATCACTGTGATTGCACAGTACAACGTGCGACCCACTGTGAGCGGCCTCCAAAACATCATGATGCAACATCTCGCCGGTAAGGTAGAGATCTGCTTTCACGCCAGCTAGTACCGAAGTGCCCGCACCAGCGCACGACGCCATAGTTGATATTTGACTGTCTGCAAGATTCAAAATTTAAGTGACAGCTGAAGAAAATTCATCAAATTAAGAGATAGTTAATAGTAATAAACAAATGTACATATATTTATACATGTGACAACTGCTTTTGTTCAGTGAAATGGTGCAAACACGGTCCAAAGAGGAGGAATACAAACGATTCACGTTTCTGACGCTTAACAGTACGTACCTAAATTTTTTCCAACGGCCAATGCCAATCTCAAGTGCGGCATTCCAGTGTGCGTTTTGATTTTCTGAATAGCTTCTCGCACGGATAACGGTTCGGTAAGTTTGCTAAGTCTGCCAGCACCGTTTTCCGGCACCGATTCACTAGATTCGATGGGCAATGCTCTTGCTAACCAGTCACTCACGCCACCAGAAGACACATCCCAACTAGTATGCGGTGAAAACAGAGCAATGCCATTACGGATACACTGTACCACGATTCGTTCTTTCCAGGTTCTACAAACAAATAGAATTAGTAACTGTTTTCACAGACAAACTAGTTTCTCAGACTGCTGTACCTTGCGCTAATTGTTTTCAATCCCTTGAATATCGGTGGATGATACGACACAATCATACCAACTCTCAAATCAACCGCCTCCTGCATTACATCCTCAGTAAGATCGTTAGTCAACAGTAGTTTTGTGATTGGTTTCGATTCCATGGGATCAATGAGCAGACCAACATTATCCCAAGTTTCAGCTACCTTGGTCGAAGCAAATCCTTCCAATTTATCAACGACACTTTGCAACGGCAGTCCAGGTCGTTTCACATCATCCATTTTGAATACTGGTGGTATTAGCGAATAAAATCTTGCGAACAAAAAGTTGTTTTGTTTTAAAATTACCCTAGTATGAATTATAGTTCGTGGTCCAAGAATAAACATTTATAATCTGTAAATAACATTTATTGTAGAATATTACGATACAAAATAACGCTATTCTATGACTTTTAAATAAAGGTACACTGTTATCGAGAAGGTTAGAGCAGAACGAGAAGTTGGTAATATAATTCTGTCACCCTCAGACTTTATTTTAAACATATTTAAGAAAGGACCGTATAGAAATATAGTCAGCTGTAATCAAATTTGATTTATAAATTTTTATTACTATTTTATTTACTAATTATTTTAACATGATAGTTTGTCATGAGCAAATAATGACATTAAAAATAGCGTACATATTTGTATTACTTAAACCAAAGCCCTATTTCACAAAAATGGTGGTACATAAAATATGTAACATTTCAGCTTGACGCAGAATGTAATTTATACTAAATAATATATTCTGAAAAGTATTCAATGAGCAATGAAGCTGATCAGGATACATAATATGCGTAACAATTTATTTATTCACTGTACATCCATAATTTGATATCTCCGTCGTCGCTTGCGGACGCCAATAGTCCTGGTATGACAGGATTCCATGCTACCGAATTCAAATCCTGCGAATGTGCTCTTTGCACACTGGCTACTAGATTGAAAGTAGGTTCATTCGCGTTCGAATCATCGGTTTCTTTAAAAATACGTATGGTATCATCACCACACGCAGTTGCTAGTAACTCCGTCTGATGGCACCACGTAATGTCGTAGATGGTTCGTGTATGATACCCCGACAGTGTACATACACATTTCCACACAGGTTCATTGTCTGGTGTCGGTATGCCTTCAGGGTTATTTGGTAGATATTCTTTCCAAATTTTCACAGTTTCATCGTCACTGCATGTAGCGAGACGAGTGCCTGTTCTGTCGAAAGATAAACTCCATACTGTCGAGTCGTGTGAGGCTAATGTTGCAGTACAACACCAGTCATTGTCCACCTGATCCTCTTTGAACAACTTGACACTATTGTCGTAACTTGCCGAGGCAATTATATCGTTATGCGGATGCCAAATAACCTACAATTTAAAATAAACGTGAGATATTATGTATCTATTCTTCAAAATGACATTTCAAAAGATTTTGATCTACATGAAATCATATCAACTGTTTTTGATTTCACGTATAGCCAAAGAAGAGAAACATTAGATATATGTATTACCTTTTTAACATCTTGTGTGTGAGCATTCAATACTGCAGCACACTCGTACTCGTCTTCTTCTGCGATCTCCCACACCCAAACAGATTTATCTCTGCTGCAGGTTGCAAGCAGTTGACCAGACTTTGACCACGCAACACTTTTAACCTCATTCTCGTGCCCTTCAAGTGTAGCATTACACTCGAATTCACCAGATTTCTTGTCCCAAATAGCAGTAGTAGCATCGAAACTAGCTGACGCTAAATAATTACCGCACGGCGACCAAGATACTTCACGAATTGTACGTTTGTGACCGTCAGTAAGGATCACTTTGTTTACCCAGTTTGAACCTTCTTTCGCCCAGATTCTTATGGTTTTATCTTCACCACAGGATGCAAGTGCATCACCTTTTGGGTGCCACGACACATTCCAAACGCGACCGACGTGTTTTGTTAACGTTTGTACCTGATCTAACTTTCCCATTCTGACGAGTAATTGTAGGTTATGTACGAAATGTCAAGCAAGGAAATGTCAAGTGCGTCGCGTATACTTGCCAAATAACGTAGATAGTACAAATTAAGAAAAAATATCTAAATGTATACTTACATGGAATTAATTATTTATTTGTATAACTAAATTCAACATGTATTCTATGATGAATATAATTTTTTCGAACTGTGTTCAAAAACGACTTCCTGCACAAAACCACTACCGGTAAATTCATGGATTTCGAAGTACACAGCAAAAATATTTTATATATATATATATATATATATATATATATATATATATATATATATAATATATAATATATATAATACTAGTTTTTTCAATAAATACTGTTATGTTTATTTGCTTTATTAAGGATTTATTAAATTACCAAAGTACATTATTGCAAAACAATACATACCTACTCCACTGTTTCTGTAATAGTGTTCATTCTTAACAATTAGTTCACCTCTACAGTCATATTTTATATAATACAAATGATAAAATATAACATAAATAACTATTTGTGGCATCATAAGTCAGATATTTTTTAGTTAAAAAGCTAACACGCAATTCTGTTTCTGTTATTTATTATTTTGCTTTTAAATTTACTGTTAGGAACGCAACATATAAGAATGGAACATTAAATAGATATTTATTAATACCACATTTTTATTAAAAAATTACTCAAATAATAAAATGACCTACTGTATATGTATAATACAAATAATAATATTAATGGCAATGCATAATTTTACTACAAAAATAAGAGTATAAAGTATAGCTGATCGTACTAATAAGTAATCAAAGATTGAAATAAACACGTAACATCAACAAAATTATGTTATTCGCAAGTCTTGTTAGCAATAAACATGTTAATCTGTTCATTAATGGAAATAGGACATTTTTCTGAGTTAATTAAATACTTTTTTGCATTAATCAGTCTGACTTTGTTAGTTATTTAAATACTTGTAATATATGTATATAAATGATACAGCATGTAATGCTGAAATATGATGAAGTAACTGACGCAAATATCCGGCATACATCAGTATAAGCATGTAATTATGGTGACAGAACTATTTATATTTTGAATATTATGTAATTAAACTAATTTAATGAAAGGAATGATTTATTGTCATTAGCTTTTCGATTTAGTACTTTGTCCATATTATTACTGATGTATAATCATATTTCTTTCACTAAAATGTGAATATAAAATTAAGCAATAATGAAAAAGTCAGTAACAGTATTTAGCTTGCTCCAATTCCATTTTTAAAATAAAAACGTATTTATTATTTTGCCAATGTTACTAATTAAACAAATATTTGAAAATATTGGACATTTAATTAAGAAAACAAAACACTTAATTTAAATTAACCATGTACTTTGATTTTGACATTTGAAGTTACATATATTTCCGTTTTTTATGCAAATGTCGCTATGCAAAACATCGGTATAACTTATCTGAATTAATTGGAAGTCGTTGTTATTGAAATATTTAATGAGAAAGAGGAATCGATCATAATTACCATGAATTTTAAAATACATTGGATGGAATTCAGCATATATTTTATTTATCCTACATAGTGACGTCACATGCGTTTTGGCGCGATATTCAAAGATCAAAATGTCAAACAAATCACCATAAATATAGTGAATATAAAAAAAAAATAAAAACTAAGTCAGTTTCGCATTAAGAGTCCTTAAATCAGGGGTGATATGAGCTGTTTTACGAAAAAAAAAAAAAAAATAAGAAACCTTCACATGTCGTCTGCAAAAAGTTAATAAATATTAAAAATGACTATTTTATCACAAAACACTCATTAGCAGTGTATTATAAGTTTGTTCATTATAAATAATGAAACATGAAAATATATGTGAGAAACTTGAAAACAAGCAAATAAATTATTAATTTTAATCTGTACCAAATGTATGCAAATTTTTGTGTTTAAGCGGCTTTAATGGATTTCACATGTACTATTTTTTTTGTCTGTGACAAATTTTTGCGCATTCATCCAGGATGACATTTGCAGTATTATTGCATGTTCAAACTTTAAAAATACTATAAGATATTAATAATATTTATAGATTCGAGGCTCGTATACGTTTAATAAATAACTGTAGATTAGAATTTCCGTTGTAGTACGAAATATGACATACCGCTGGGCCAAAATACCGTAATCTACGCCCAATATGAGCCCCCTTTTCACGAACATCACTGTCATATTAAAAAAACACTGTGTACAAACCTATAGTGTGAATTCTAAAATCTTTCACAATTGTATTTGCTCATTTTCATTATTAAAAAACAATTATACTTGTCTGCTGTAAATACCTGTGTCATTAAAAGTATTTGATTATCGAATTAATTTTAAGCTGATAAAGAAATGGGAAATTTCAAGTCCATTTGCGTTGATAATTCTACAAATACACTTCTTACTCGCCCGTACATGTTTGTGCATCATTATTTAATATTCCTAATGACATCAGACCATGTCATTTGTGCTACATAAGATGTACTTATAATCCATTACATAATATAACAAAAACTACAGGATATAATATAACGTTTTATTCACTATTTACATTATTACACTTTCTTAAAGAATATATACTATATATGCAAGGGTGATGTGTCAAATTCTAGACAGAATTTGACAATTGTCATTTGATACTCTATGGACATTCTGACTATTGGGACGTTGTTACTCTGGTAACGGATCACGTGACGCGGAACATACCCCTTATATACACGTGTTGTGTTCTGTGCGCAGCTCAGTATGCGCACACGTAACGTTCCGACAGAACGTCAGTCGATCTGTGTATGCATTTGGGTGCGTATCACGCGTCGTGTACCGTTACTGTAACCTATAAATTCTGTAACCGGCAGCGAGTTTAAACGGTTACAACCATTGTGTGCATCGGTTCAAGAGCTGTGTGTTTTAATTGTTTGTGTTGTGTGTATGCCTGTACCCGTGTGGTGAGTATTAGTTAATTTATGTTTGACCGGGTTTTGGGTGTGGCGTGTTAGACGTTTCGGTTTAGGAGTTGGAGCATAACCGGTGAATTGAAACGTCGCCTTGTCTACCGGCATTGATTCCCGGTTCGCTTGTTTCTGAGGTAAGGTAGTTCTGTCACTTCAGTTGTTTTCAAAATAAGGCTTGTTTTCCTTGTTTTAATAAGTAATCATAAATAAAGTTTTAAAATAATGTTACTGGCATTTGGTTTTTAATACAGTTATTTTAAAAATATACTAACATATTACATTATACTTAAAAAATACACAGATATTTTGTCAGATTTATTTAAATGATACATGTTTTTAAATGTAGTTGAACTCTCAAATCAGGCTTCACAATCAAAACAAAAAAAAAATATTGATTGAAACTAGAGCAAATACTAACAAATAACTGTTGATTGCATTGTATTAAATATTCGTATTGTATACAAATAAGTATTTGAAACAATAAAAAATTACGTATGATTAAAATTTTATAATATGCATGTTTATACTAAATCTTTTATTCATATAAAATCATTATAGAAACAGTACATTGTTAAAACAATATAAGAATTGTATGTCATATTGCTTTTTAAAATATATTTATTACATAAATAAAAGTAATTTCTTACCTTCAAAAAAATGATATATTTTTCTGTGAATAAGATTAGAGATCTGTCTTATAATAAATTATGCAAATGGAAGAAAACGTCCTCTGATTAATATAATCTTTACTCAATGAAGTCATCCCCTATTGATACGCCACTGTACTGTTGATCCATTGTAAAAATACTTAATCAAAATTAGTATAGAGTGCAAGATAAAATTCTTTCGGTTTCTGTAATTTAAGAATAGAGGCGCCAAGCGTTTTATTACATACGAATAATGCAATACACGAATTCACAACCGCGCAGAATTCGTTCCATCCAAATCACTGGTATATTCCAAACATGCATCTCATATACGGTGGAATCCACTTATAGTGAACTCGCATATAGTGGAAACTCGCTTATAATGAACGTATCTATCTAAGTCCTAAATATAGTGGACCAAATTCCTCATCCCTTCAAGTTCACTATAAACGGACTCCACTGTAAATGGACTATTTACATTCAAAATAAATTCTGTGTATAAAGTTTTTGATTTTATTATTTTTTTTTTATTCGAGAAATAAATTTATATTACATTTATTTTCATATTTAATAAATTCTTTCAAATAAATTTAAAAGATAATTGTCTATAATTACTATGTTTTTATTTTAATAAGAAGCATTTATGATTTATATTTAGTCTATAATTTAACAATTTTGTATTAAAATTTATCGATAATTGTCAAACTTTCCACATATTTAACAAAATAGTTTCGTTACTATTGATATTTGTATTTTTTTTTAATATTAAGTTTCCTGGTAATTTTCGAATGAACAATTATGTAAATATATTTAAGTAGACATGAATAAGAACAAATATATTTTTCTTAAATGTTTCCGTATGAGTCTACTAACAGTGTATGGCCTGATGGTGACGTCATCATTAACATGTGTTAAAATACTGTGTTTATTTGGTGATTTGGTTACACATTCACTATCTTGTACATACCGGTTACATAATATCTTTATTCATTATGATAATCATATGATATGAGTTACATTGACAGGCATTTTATTTTTTAAATCTGTACTGGGAAATTTTTAACTCAATTATCATACACTTGACATTATAATTAGATTCAATAACGATGATGGCAATTCCGCGGCTTCGTATTTTATAAAATTTTCACGTTTCTTGATAAATGTAAAATGCTTCGAAGTATGTTACTGAAATTAACATTTATCTATGCAGAATTTGATCAAAAATACAGGCCTCAATAAAGAAAATATATGTTCAACTATAAGTAAACAAATTTTAATACATCAATCGAATAAACATTACGAAACACATAATAATCTTACGCGATATTCATTCATTGAAAAAATATGCTATTATGTTTCATTAGGATTCTTGTAATACATTTTAATCTAACCTTACTCAATGTTTATTTCAACTGAACTATTAATATATTGATAATTAAACTCTATTTTTTTTCTTAGATAAATAATTGTTATTTATTTGATAATTCCCAATATTTATGTGCATAATTACAGATGTAAGTCAATTATCAAATGAGAGAAATGATTTAATTTATTGTTATCTATTTATGAACATTAATTTTCAAGGATAAACGTGCATAATTTAATGGTTAATCATACATTATTACACTGAAACTTGCATAATAAAATATATTTAAAACCTCCTAAAAGATTTTGACTTTTTTTATACTTTTAATTCTTAATCTTACATGTTTTTAAAGTAAATTTTTAAATTAAAAAAGAACATTTATATAATTTTAGACGATAGTATTATAGATAATTTTATACTTGTTAATTTTCTTGTTAATATTGTAGTATGCAAAACATGATGTTTTTTACGCTATCATTTATAAAACTAATTATATAAATAATTCATTAACACATCATTATTATGTAGCTTATCCGTGGAGCGTCCACAATATTGATTTAAAGGTGAGCCACATCTAGAACTACGTTTTAAATGCGGGTACCAGGCGTGAAGGGGGTTTACAGATTAGCATTTGTCTGGTTCATTGCACTCGTTCTAAATATCACTAAATTAATTTGAAAATAATATTTAAGTATATATTAAAAAAGATAACTACGTTCAACAACAATTGAACAGATTATTATACTAATAATGTTTCATTATATACATTATATCAGAGTGAAAATTAGGTTTTTACTAATTTGTAATTACTTATTTTTAATCTATTTTATATTCACCTAATCACTATTAATGTTGTTCATTAACTTCTTGTATAATTAACTTGTATCTGCTTTTATTTCTAATTAATCGTCATATTTGTCCAAAAGAAGAGATTAAAATGTGTGGATCAAGGACTGAAAATAAATTTTCAAACATATATTTAATTATTACTATGTTATTCATTATGTTCGATATGTTTTGGTAATGGGCCAAAGAGCTAATCAAATACTTGTTTCGAACCGCATTTTTCAAATATTAAGAACGAATTTACAGTAATTTACGTTTAATTTTTTGTAACTAAATTAACAAAAAAATATCGGCATTCACTGCATTAAACGTATAACAGGAAATATACTACAAGAGTCAATATCATACATATTTGATCTTAAAAGGTTTACCTTACGCCTAAAAACGCCTGTATTTTGTACAGTTATACAATAAAAATATAAACACTTCAATGACAATGGGAAAAGCGATTTTAGACCAGGTATATTTCATTATACAGGAAGATTGTACTATTGTGAAAAGGAACAATTATAGACGAACAACAGGTGCTCACTTAAAAAGATATTTCAACGTTCAAGGTCCATGAACAGAAGATTCGTGTACAGCACTTACAAATATACCTGTAACTAAAAATATTCTACACATTTAGCTACATATTTGATACAAAACAATGAAACTATTTTTATACAATGTCATATAATTTATATTCTATTCATAGTAATTTTCTAGAAATGAAACAATATTCATCAACGTGTTTGTAGTTCTCATAATTTTTATTTTATCTCTGTTTATTTTGTAAAAAAAATCACGTTACACACAATATTCACTGTTCTGTGAAATATTTTGTTGAACGAAAAAAAAAATAGCAAGCGAATTATTTGCTGATACACGTTATCACATACATGCCGACGGATATGCACAGATATACTACGAATATCAAATAACATTATCATGTAGTTTTTGCCAACGTTTACGAAATATATACCGGGTGTCCCAAGTCTAGCGCATCGGGAATTAACATCGAAAAATTGTTACCAATACATTTTCGAGAAAAGCTGCAAAGAAAAATGTTGTTCAGAATTAAAAACTACACAATGTGTTGCTAGATTTAACGGTCAAATATTTTTGTATATTGAGTAAATTAATTAATTCAAATATTGCATTTTAATTACTAAAGGGGTTTATCTAATTTAAACGAAAAATATATTCTATGTGTAAAATAGCATTTGCCAAAATTGTTTAATTTTCTTTAATATTTTAGTACAGAATAATAATTTTGGCCATAGTAGAACGCGATATTATCGTTTGTGTATTCCAAATTTGTATAAATTGAGGATGTGGTACCACAAGTATTTATATATAAGTTAAAAAAAAATGTTCCATGTAAAACCACATATGAATATTACGGTACAGGTATACAAATATCATGTAAAACAAATCTTGCGTAACATATGATTGAGTCACTGCAGATATCGTGAATTATGTGCTATAGTTACTATTTCACATATTACATTCCAAATACAGTGAACTTCGCTTATAACGAACCTCAAGGGACCGACGAAAATAGTTCGCTATAAGCGAAGTTCGTAATAAACGATAAACATCAGAAATTCATTTTTTTTTTATGAATGCATAGGTACATGTTTCAAGTAGGTACATAATATGAAGAACTGTTTTGCAAAACTAGACAAATCCAGATTTGTTCAAAATTGAGTTAGATATTGTTTTGTAATACATATACATTGTACACTAACAATACTTTTTATGAAGCTTATTTGAAAAAATCGTTTATTTTACTTTTGTTTATACTTATTATTATTTTATATTATTTTTATATATTTAAAGTTAGAGCTTTACATGTTTTCTTCGAAATTGCGTAACTCATAATTGTACTTCTTTAACACATTAAATACAGTGAACAGGGGCGGACAGGACATGTGGAGCATGCTGAAATTTCCGCATGATCCGTTCCAATCGCGGAAAGGTCCGATAATTTTTTTCATACAATTAACCACATATACACAAGAACCCCAAAAACTGTTACGGCGACCCTACATATGCGGAGTTGAAAGATTTCGAGGAATCCCCTGATTATTTGGTAAAATGCCGTTTGAAGTTCGTTATAACCGAAAACTTTTGCGATTATTACAAAAATTAAGGTTCGTTATACCCGAAAGTTCGTTATAAACGGGTTCGTTATATGCGAAAAAAATAACACACGTTTAATGATACTTTAGTTCGTACTTTACAGATTGGTTCGTTATAAGCGAAAGTTCGCTGTAAGCGGGTTCGTTATAAGCGAAATTCACTGTATATTTGAGAACCTGTGTACATTAAATAACAACGTTATCAGTAAATAATTATATTGCATAATACCGTACAGGTTACCTGTGCAGGATTGTATTAACAGTGAAATGACAGCCCCCGAAGGTTTGTAGAAATAACAGTTTATTAAATGTCTGAAATATAATTTTTTGTTTGTAATTTTATAGTCACATTCAAAATCTAATAACTCTTTGAATATTCAAGGACTTGTAAATATGAAGTTTAATTAGTCTGTATGTTTTCGTTTTTGAGATAAGAACAAACAGACACACAGACATCATTGCAAAAATAGTTAAAATATATTCAACGGACCTCAAAACATGAATTTCTATCAAAATCTCATAGTCGAAATATTTCATGATTCCTATACTTTCTTTATACTCTGTATGAGAAAGTAAAAAGTGGTGTATTTACAATATATACCTGACTGACATACGACATATATGTATTTATACTTTATGTTTAAATATAAATTTTTTCAGTAATAATGGCTACATTCTGTGGCGAATAATATTTGTTACAATATGCTTGTAATTAATCTATATTATTTTGTTTATATTAATTATACGAAACACGCGAAATTGACATGTGTGTAATTCGAATAACATTTTGTATTTTACAAAAGTATATTATAAAATTATTCGTCAGTAAAGTTGAACCGGATATGTACTGTCATTGACTTACAAATCACGTAGGAAACAATGGATACCAAATATATTCACCTGAAACATTCACTCACAAGCATACAATATGGGTTACGTAAATTATCGTGCATAATTGGCTAGCAAATAATTGTATGTATTAGGAAAACCCACAAGGAAAATATATTATTTATAAACAGAAGTTGCAAAAATGCTAGTCCAACACTAAAGATTCCAGGAGTCCTTATAAATTTTTATTAGATTGCGATTTATTATTCACAATGTGAAGTATTTTTCACTAAAATGTCATATTTCCTTTTTAACTGTTCTTTTATGGTATGTACAATGATTATTTAGCTGTCATTATTTACGATCATAATTTGGTAATAGTATGCAATGACTTTGGTAAAAAAATATCGGTTGCTTTATAAACGTCAAGTTTGATTAAAATCGTACTTATCTAGATGGCGAGATATTACGTAACAAATGACATTATTTCCGAAAATTACTCCAATTTATCTTGCAATATTAAAAGCCACTTTAAATATTACCAACCTATTAATGCTATATTGATATTGCTATCTTAATTCGCCGTATGATTATCTAATCAATGTCATATGTGTATTTATATGTCACTTGAATTGTATTGTATTAATAATGCATCACTATAATACAACATTAAGTACATAAGATAACTTGTAGTATATCAAATGATGTAACAATATGAATAAATAATAAAAAATCAGCTATCAAATAAATGCATCTACAATCGTAGAATATAAAATCGTATCTGAAATTCTCATAAATAAAAATTAGCATTCAAAGTAAATATTTGAATATTTCCAAACTTGACGTGCGTTAAATATTTATTTACTTTTCCTTGTACATTAGCGTTAAACAAAATACGCGTTATTCGGGGTTATTTTAATCTTGGGCTTTTTTATAAATTGTTCTATAATTTCCGTAATTTCCGATTCATCATGAACCGCGTTATAACGAATCATTGTAAATTTAGCGCTTTTTGGGGGCATTATATCAAATCAGCATTATTCGAGATAGAGTACTCTACGTAATATTTAAATTCGAACGTAGCTAAACTGCTTAATCAATCTAATTTTTTTCTAGGTATTTGTAATTTTAATACGTGTAATGTTTCAGTAAACACATTTTTATTCATTGTAACATTGTCATATTTATTAACCTTGCACCCACATCCGAATATGTTATTTATTGCTGGTGTCCGTTAGGAGAACTAATGATGCTATTTGTAATGTGTCGTCCGTAACATTTGCTCAGCATATGTTTACGAATAATATTCAAATCGATTACTATTCCGGAAATAGAAATAATGTACACTTTTGACCACATATTATCAAACCTCTCATATTTACGACCTAACAATCACGAATGTGTTTCTTATTGATAAAATATAAAATGTACAAAACTTAACATTTATTGAATTCTCCACACAATTTGCGTAGAATTAGACTACATACTCAACTTAAAATAGAAGCCTGTTTTGAAACAATTGAAACTATACATTTCGTTTACTATCACACACGGTTACCAATAATAATAATCGTGGTTCAATTGCTTTGCTTGTTAGCAACTGTTTGTACGTTATTTTATTTTCAGACAGACCTGATTCAACATGAGCGGTAACATAGACTTTATACCGGACTTGCCAATCGGACCGCTGGACGAGTACCGAAAAATGGCAACGTTTAATTGGAAGAAAATGAAAATTGTTTTGGAGAAACCAGAAAAACTAAAACTTAAAGTAAGTATACCAAATTATGCATGGATATCAGCTGCAATTTAATTAATAGTTGATAAAACGTAATTCATTACAAAATACTATAAATCATTCCGTAAAAAATGACATTGAAAATTTTATTTAATCATGATTATATTTTAACGTCATTTTAAATGATAGGTTAGGTTTTTTTTTTTGCAAACGTTATTCTTGTCATTATCATTCGGATTTACTGCGACTAGATAAAACAGTATGATTTACTTCAAATGATTTCTAACTAATAATTGTCTTTTTAAAGACATATGACTTCTTTATTACATATTTTATACTTTATGCACTGTAACTAAATTGTTAGGTTATGTATAAGTATGTTTAGATAATGGACGTTTGATTAAAGCGTTTGTGCAAATATGAAAATTGAGTTACGGGAATTATACGTTATCAGAGATAGTTCAATGATTACAGCTTACAACCATACATAATACAATTTTCTACTGTCATTTATTTACAGAAATATCCATGAAATACAGTAGGGGAATTAGGTACATTTATAAAAAAATGATTTTGTTCATTTATTCCATATTTCATATATTTATCGATACATACACATGTAATATAGCTTTCATTTATTTTATTATAAATACCTATTATTTTATATGCTCATTTAGGAAACAGAATACTTTTTACAAACTGTGTTTTGTAGGTTATATCGATATGTCAATATTTTAAGATTCTTCTGCCGTCTATATATATGAATACTAATAAAATATATTTAATTTCCAGTTAGAAATATGGAACACACTGGAAAAAGATCCACTATTTCAGCACCCAAGTACAGCGATTTCAACAGAGGAACTGAAACGAATATCGGCCATTAGAGTTAAGAAATTCCTAAAGTACAACTTTTTACAAAGAAACACGGAGAAAATGACGTATTCAAGCAAGGTACCTACTTGTATCGATTTGTAATCAGTAATACCAGGATTATTTCATAATCATAAACAATTTTCCTCTTGTTGCACCATTATTTATATATGCAAAATTCATATTGTATAAAGTATTATTGTGTTTTCAGACAAAACAATTAATGACAGCTAACGAGGCTCTGGTCGTGCTGTTCCCTGACGTTTCTATCAAGTTGGGATTGGGCTACAGTCTGTTTACAAATGCCTTGTTGAGTATGGGCACAGAACGACATAAGGAAATATACAAAGTCGCATGGGCCGGACAGGTATACACTTGTCACTTTATATACGCTTTATAGTCCTTTAAAACATGTGAATATTAATATCTAGTTTAGTATCACGTTTCAGTTGGTTTAAAACATAAAAGAATGCTGAAATTCTAATACGAATTAATCAGATTAATTCTCTTCAAATCGTTGCTAGTCTAGGAAACTAACAGATGACGTAATATGTGTTTCAGTTTGCTTCATAGTGTTTATATAATTGTATTTACGTTGATAATTGCATGATATTCTTGTATTTGTTTCGTTAGACAATTCCTTTAGCTATATAAGTAGTGATCAGCTGAGATAACAGCAGAACAAACTCCTAACCTAACAATCAACAACTCCCTAACAACTGACCCCCTCTATATCACTGTTGGTAACGTAGTGTTCTATAATTTCTAATTATAATTTCCTTTTAGATTTTCGCCGGATTTGCTTTAACTGAAATATCGCATGGCAGTAACACAAAGAATATGCAAACCACAGCCACGTATGATCCCAGTACACAAGAGTATATTATTAACACGCCAAGTTTTGAAAGCGCCAAATGTTACGTAGGCAATTTGGGTAAGTAGTTTTGTAGCATTTGCAAATCTGGTGATCAACTATTTCATTTTGTCTCTTCTATTTTGCAGGTAAAACGTGCAATATGGTTCTGGTGTTCGCACAACTACACGTAGAAGCCGAATGCAAAGGATTGCATGTGTTTGTAGTACCGGTTCGAGATCCGCGGACCTTGTTACCGTTCCCGGGAATTATACTAGGCGATATCGGAGAAAAAGGCGGTATAAATGGCGTAGATAACGGGTAAAAGAGTTTATATTTAACCTGCAAATATAATAGATAATTAGGTTAAGGAATCTGTCACACATTTGTTCTGTTTTTACAGGTTCATCATGTTCAATAATTATAGAATACCTAGGGAATACTTGTTGAACCGAACCGCGGACGTTACTCCTGATGGAGTGTACGAAAGTTCGTTTACAGAACCGGGTAAAATTCTAGGCGCAGCACTGGAAATGCTATCAGCAGCCCGTGTAGCTATCGTTCAAGAGAATACTTGTATTATTGGCAGCGCAATCACTATCGCTGTACGATACGCTGCTATTCGGAAACAATTCGGCAATAAAGACAACGAAGAACTAGCGATTCTCGAGTATCCACTACATGTATGTATCTACATAACCATATTGGACGCAAAAACATTTATTTAACCTCACTTTCAATAACATGTATCTTAACAGAATGTTGATTGCCGTAACTGACAAATTAAAATAGTAAATTCTGCGTATAATTATTCAATAATATACTATGTACACTGTTATTGATATAGTCGAGGTCTATGCACTGTAATATTAGCGCAAGAATTAACACAATGACTGCTAACCAATACTACAGTGACTATATTAATATAGTCACTGTAACCAATACTAACGGCTGTCCCAAGAACTATTAAATTTGACACTGAAAATTGTTTATTTTAATATAGTAACAGTGTTAATTTGAGTAAATAATTGTAATTTAGAGCTGTGAATAGAAATCATATTATTAATCTCTTATGTTATTTATTTTTTTCAGCAACTGAGACTATTCCCGTATATTGCTGCGAGCTATGTATTTAAATTATTTATCGAAACGTGTACGGACCTTTATGTAAACACAGTAGAAAAATCAAATAGTGGAGCGAAAATTGATAATTTGGTATGTAATATTTTAATATACTTCACTTAAACGCTTGCTTTTAAATATCGAATTTCAATGACAAGATTCCAATGAATTCTCTCCAGTTGTATTCATTTGATTGAACCTTTCAATATTGTTCATTTTAATTTAAATTCCGACTTCACATATGTAAGGTTAAATACGAAACAATATAACTGAACCGCCATTTTGTATCTATCTTGAACACTGCGTTACACTATATCATTCAATGTAATTGAATTTTTAGACCGAATTCGTATCCGAACTGCATGCGATGATTTCCTCGGCCAAACCTCTTATAACCTGGACATGTCGTGACGCGATTCAGGAGTGTCGAGAGGCATGCGGTGGATTTGGCTACCTGAAGTCCGCCCGACTGTGTGATATGCGCGGTGACCAAGATCCTGCTGTCACGTACGAAGGCGATAATAATGTACTAGTGCAACAGACCAGCAAATGGCTGCTACGACAGTGGACCAACAGACATGAGAATGGCGAGCATGTCTCATCACCCATTGGAACGTGCACATACTTCAAACTAGGCGAACAAATATTACAAACCCGGTTCAGAGGCACAAGCGTCGCTGATGTTAATAATATTCACTGTAAGTTTACACTTCTCACACTTTTTATTTTATTCTTCTCACATAGAACTAAAAATACATCGTACATTTCTTCACCTGCAGGTATATTCCAAGCTTTCGAGTGGTTAGTATGCTGGTTATGTTCGATTACCGGTAATGGTAGCGCCGATAACCAAGCTAAGGTGTATTGGACGCGTGTTTTGCCCATAGCCTATGGTCAACACATGGTGTTGACGTTTTACTGGCGTGAGATTCAGAAATACGCGCACGATCCTTCATTACTAGCAGTATTAGAACAGTTGGCCAGGTTGTACGGTCTCTGGTGCATTGAGAAACATCTAGTCTACTTCTATGAAGGCGGCTATGCAACGGGACCACACTTTGCGAGATTTGTCAAGGAGTCCATTTTGACGCTGTGTTCAGAGGTTAAACCAAATGCGGTTGCTGCAGTAGACGCACTAGCACCAACGGACTATGTGTTAAATTCAGTTTTAGGCAAATCAGACGGCCAGGTAAATAATTATCTGTATTTAATTAAATGTTTTTGGTACTGTTAGTTTCGATACGGCAAGTTGACATTTGTTCTAGAAACCTGAAAATAGGTTATCTATTTAAATAACACAGCACTGGAAATATAAATGAAAATACACTGTTAGAATAGTATTAATATTGATATATAATTGAAATGTTCTGTTTTCCAGTTATACTTAAACCTGCAGTCAGAATTTTTCCACAGCGAAGGCAATATGTCACGACCAAGATGGTGGAAAGAGTTCGCCGATCCAGACGCGCCAGATATAAGAAAATTGATCGCGAAATTATAGAACCATTATTTTTTACAACTTAGACCTCGTGTATGTTAAGTGCCTTAGATCTGACATTCGGAATCATGTGTAGAGATTTTATTTCGTACAATATTTATATGTGTAAGAAGATGAAGAAGAAATAATGTTAAGCAAAATGGACACCAACAGGGAATATTTTGCATTTTTAAAATAGTTTATACAATACATATATTAAATTATAAATATAGCAAGAATCTATGTACACTAATTTTTATATAGAGAACAATAAGTTATTAAATATATTTTGTATTATTTAATAAAATCATTGTGATGTACGTATGTCAACTATATAAAAATATTTGTGTCAAATTATATGAACTTACGAAAGATTTACAAAGTGTTTTTGATTATCAAAAAACATCCCTATTACTTTTAATTTATACGTTAACATTAAATGAAAATAAGAATCAAGTTTGTACATTTGAAATAATAAATACGTTTTAGAAGTAGCTACTTTTAGACAAAATTTGTATATTTGCGTGTAGATATTTGATTAATACAGTATATTTTCGTTAATCCAGATAATAATAGTCTTAAATTTCATAATATTAATTCAAAATTAAATATTACAAACCAATAATACAGCAGGTAAAGAAATTGTTTAATATATAGGTTAACGTCACAGTATCAATATAGTTAGTACTATGAATACTCACTAGATGGTATCCCAGTTTGTTATCACATTTTTATTAATAAATACGGCAATCAGACTTATCATTTCGTTTACTAAAACATAAATTTGTTATTACTCAATTTATGATTCAAATATAATTTTATTGTAATAAAATAATAATAAAAAAACTAATCATATAGAAACCCGATTACATAACGTAGTTTTCGACTGGGAGTGTGGCGTACTCCTGTAATCCAGCTACTTGGAGGTCGGGTTCAGTGGATGGTTTGCGATCAGGGGCTCTGTGTACGGGATACTCACGTTGACTGGACGTCCGCACTAAGCTCGGCATCAATATGGTCATCCTGGAGGAGTCCGGGATGATCAGGTTGGCTAAGGCGGGGCGGACCGGGCCAGGGGGGAAACCCAGCAGCCAAAAGTCCCCGTGTTGTGCAGTAGTGGGATAGCGTCCGGGAGTGGGCGCCCGTACACAGCCTGATCAACATAACTAGACCTGGATCTTTTTTATTTTTAAAAAATTAAAAAAAAAAAAACAACAATTAAATTTAATAATGTTTTATTGATGGTTACTTGTACAATTTTCAAAACGGCTCACTGGAAAAATACTTTCTGAATAATTTTTAAACAATTTATGTTGCGGCCCCTTTATCGTTGATGGTATCCAAACACGTGATTGATCAAAGTGCGAGCTGGTCTGTTGCGAAGTAATGACACAGGAACTATTTCTCCAGGATTTGCATCACCTTCGTTGCCTATGAAAGTACACCGCATTAGAATGAAATAAAAATAACGTATCCTCTCACAATACCTAGAAAACATTAACTTTTACGTTCGTCATTTTCATACTTTTGTTAAGAAATCTGTAGTATTTCAATTCATAATGTCACTATGGGAACACACTGTACATAAAACTGCTTATCTTGAACTATTATTGAAGTGATGTGAATTATAATATAAAAGTATGTAAAAAATTAACTTGAAATACGAAATTACATTAGCAGGTACTTTTTTTTACTAGTCTGGTCTGGTATTTGCAAGTTTGCACAAGTCTTTATGCCATCGACCTTGTCGATTTCGAAACGTGGCATATTAACACATATGTCATCATTATTTGCTTTGGCAGACAATAGAATGAAAGTTACAAACTTACAACTTAGGAAAATAATCTTAGAAATATTTGCCAAATAGAATATCTTATAATTCTGACTTTAAGTTCACCACAAATTCTACTGATATCGTTATGGAGTAAACAGATGATTTTCTCCATTAGAACAAAGTCTATGACGTATAATGAACGTAATGCACATACATATTGGGATTGTACAATGTCACAATGACGTCAGATATTAAATGGAAAAAAATGTATGTATTTGGTACATGCTGCAGTATAATTATAGTAATAATTAGGTATTTACATTGATTTACAAAGCTGATTTTCAGAACGACTCCGTAATACGTTTTACAATGATATTTTGTTATAAAAAATGCATTATTGAAGATAAATAAATAATAATTACGTTTTACATATAAATATTATAACAAAATAGTAATGTTTAATTTTAATTTTTTTCCAGTGTATATTATTTTTGCAAATAGTTATAAACCAAGTAAATTAACATTTTCTTTCTGGATTCGGACAGCAGCGTATGCTAGTATTATTTTGCCATTAAAACAGCGTTGCCGTTACGACTTTCATTAGAAAAACGAAATGGATTTATAAACACTGACGCATAAACTACGAAACATACAAATAATATTCCCAAACGGTTTTCTCGGCCAACAAGAAGTGTTCAGATTTACTATTCAACAATTATTTCTTTCTGTGTCACAAATAAGAATAACATAAAAGGCTTCTGAACATTTCCGCACTCTAATAATTTCAAACATTCATATTGAAAGTGAATGCTCGATGAATAATTGTGTGTGTGTGTGTGTTGCTGTTTACATACAAAGTTATACAAATACCTACCTCTTCTGATGATATAGTTGTGTATGATTGCGTTATCATCGATGGCATTTGCGAAAACATTCCTCAACTCTATCTCGTGGTGTTCTCTAACATGTTGTCCGTCCTCGTTCACCTAACACAAATGTCACAATCATTGAGTAGTGTAAATTTGAGGTTATGTACACAAGGTTAGCTACCACATGCGGATAAATATGTAAATAAACATTTTCCCGAAGGCTTTCATTGGTTGAATCTTCGCGTAGGAGAATGGCAGGTGTCAACATAACCATTTCCATGAAAATTGAAGCGATTTTTTGCCATTCCTGTATGTGTCCTTCCTGCAACATGTAAGTTCTGGATTAAATCAAAGAATACGCCTATTTCATACACGATTCTGTTGAGCACCGTGTCATTATTTGACAAAATGGTCATATTGTAAAATGATGTACGACATTAATAATACATTAAATCTATGTTTTGCATTCACAAGGAATGTCCACCAGGCACTAATAACATATTAATAGCTAGATAAAAACGAATAACGTTACTGTCAGCAGATATTTTTCCATTAGGGATTACAATCATATATGTAGAGGAAGATAATATGCAAAACATGTGAATACACTGTATGTACTAAAAACATTGATTGAAACATCAATTCACAAGAACGGAAAAATTTATTTCATAATACATTACTTTACAAAAACTCAAATGAGGAAATTCGTATTCAACAACAATATTTTTATTGCTTTTTCGGCAATGAAATTATGGCTTTGAATATACAATTTCAGGGTTATGAAATTGTAATGCGCATCACATGTTCGCAAGGACGTTTCATCAGCAATATTATTTTTTTTAAATCGTGATTTGCCACATGTATACATTAACTAACTTTAGATTGTCATCAGTTTATATGTATAGCCGGATCTCACGCTAAATATTCGTGCAAATGGTAATTGATACGCATGTGAAAAGTTTCAATAAAAACATTTATTTTACATTGCATTAAATACCAATTTTTTTATTAACTAGAACCTAAAGATTGGTATAAACCTTTTAATCATACGTCTTACGACCTACATATGTATTGAAATTTTGGGATATTTTATTTTGCTGATCAATAATTAGTATTACTGATGATTAAGAACAATCTAAATTTACCCAAATTCTCTATTATGCAGCATAGTTATAAATCGCGCAAAACCCATTAAATAAATTTTGATTTTGTAAATATTAAAAAAAATTCATTCGATATTTAATGTCTAGCATTTTATACAAACCCCCCTGGATATGATAAATAATTGACAGTAAATAATTTCCATTTCAACTGAGAATCATCGCAGAGAGCTATAAAATCGAGTACGACGCTGATCTGTTTTAAAATATATGACATCATCAAACTGTCAAATTAACGAGCTATATTCAGGGTACAGGGTGGTCTAGCATTTAAAAAAAAAAACGTTCCACTTACTCTTATCTGGACCACCGCATAGAAATTAATAACCAGAAGGGACTACCCTAAAAAGCATACGTCAAAGTACCCGAACCAGTTTCTATTTTTTATTTTTTTCGTTTCAAGATAAAATACATAAGTAATATACACAAGTTTAATCCGACGTAATATTAATGTCTGACATTCAAGGTCCTTTTCGAGTTAAATCTGTTTGACGATATATTTACAGCGTAGTAAAAACAAAATAATGTGATTCAATATTGTAAACGTAGTCTGTCGACGAAGAAATTTAAAACTAATACAACACAATGATTTAGTTTACTGTACATTTTCTCAGTTTCACAGTTCATTCACCCGCCTATTTACATATTTCATTCCTGTTCGGTGACTGTAATGATCTGATAATTAAAACAAAAGCAAATCATTTGTGCCTGGGTGAAATTCGCTGATTAGCAATCTCATTCTTTCCATGTGCATTACAGCGTGAACCTTAATAAAAAAATAAAATAAATAACATCTCAGGTCACGTGATGTGACCAGCAAATGTCGTCGTGGAACAAGATGTTTCGATCATTTACTCCACGGTCGGTGTTTAGACCGGATAAAATGCGTACAAAACCCGTAGCACGCCACTTGTAAATGCGTGTGCTGTCACGAGATTTTAGATTACGTAACAAAAGCGACGAACAAGAGTTGTGTGGCAACGACCTACCTGAAGGTTAAAGAAGACTGGTAACATTATGACGTGCATGTCGGATTCGGTTAATTCACTGTGCACGCTGTACTTCCGTACGTGCGACATGAACTCCAGTAACCAGGTGATCAGGGTCAAATGTCGTCCGCTGAGATCCTGCATAATTAGTCCAAGTATATCGGAAGCAACAACTTCGGGCTGAATATCATTCGGTGCATCTTTATACAACAAAATATACACACACACACGTGTTTATGTGTGATTCGTTTCGGTGAATTCGGTTTTTAGTTTAGGAGTTACCTAGGGCCAACGTTTGTATGTTTACCGGAATCAGTGGTTTCGGCAGCTCGGCCAGGAAGTACAACAGACCTCTGGCTACTTCCGCCAGAGTTATCTGCGTGAAGAATCGGCTCATTTCCCGGCCACCACCAGCATGAATATATGCAGCAACACGTTTGATACGTCTCTGCAAGCCCGTCATTTGAAACATTTGCCGGTTCCATGCATCTGTCAACAATTCAATTGCCATTCGTTTAACCATGAACTTATTACAGATAAATAATAAAATAAATCAGTACTTGAACAGGTCGATATGTGGTCAGATTAGTACCTAATCTTACTTACATACATACATACATAACATCACGCCTTTCCCATTACTGGGGTAGCATATTCCTTACAATCACTCAAAAAAAAAAATTAATATTATATATTAAGGGAAAGGAGGGTAAGAGTACGCGGGCGGCTAAGAGTACGCAGGGATTTTTTTCAGCTGTTGGTTTAACTGCACGTAAATTGAGTGGTGTGTGGAAGAAAGAGTTAGTTGACAAGCCATTATCGTGTCGTTGCACGCAAATCCTTGCAACCATCGTTGTTTAACAGGCAAAAAACATATTTTAGTGTTTTGTTTATAAATTTCTGACTTCTTAACATAAGGTGGTATACGTTTAACCGTCAATTTAATGGAGTGATAGATATATTTGGTGGATGATATATCTGTGCTGTGAGGTATGCCTGTAAAAACATTTCGATAGGGCAGTGCTTCCTCCATCTGGCATAAGTTGCATGAAGCACAAGAGATGGCGGCCAAGAGTACGCAGCTTCCTTATCAGTGTCCGCTTATTTTTTTAGATAATTTATTTTTCGAAACCAAGTTTCTGTATTTAAGTAATGATTTTGCTCTCCATAAAAATTGATAATTATAATAAATAATTAATAATATTAATTATTATATCGTATACATTATTATAAATATCTAATTAATGAAATTGTTCTCATTTTGTATTATCCTTATGTTGACAGTCACAGCGAAAATTATATATTATCAGTAAATTACATTGTGCATTCAATTTTACCTTGTTTGTTTAAATTTAGTACTTAAATTGAAAATTACTAGGGTGCGTACTCTTACCCGCACAGGGAGGGCAAGAGTACGCAACGGTCAGTTTTGATTTGGAACAGTTTAATTATTAAATGATCAATTTGTTATGCTTTACAACTATGTATTACTTTTCTAATATAATTATACTATCTTCTAAAATAAAAACAAATCCATTTTTCTGCATATGAAAAGCTAGAAAAGTGAAAATATATTAAGTGCGTACTCTTACCCTCCCTTCCCTTATATAGAAAACTGCCTTTCATTCCTTATTTTCTAACAATAGCCCGCCAAATACTCCTATCCATACATAACTGTCTCGCCTCGTTAATATCCATACACCTTGTCATACATGCTCTCCTATTATTTCTGTTTATAATTTTACTTACTTAATTTCAAGAAATCGATAATCTCCTCAACAGCCCGTAACGATCGCTCCGATATGATTTCCTTGTTCCGCAACACGGAAATATTCTGTTTGTATCTGTAACAAGAAATAACATCCGCAAAACAATGGACAAGTGAAAACATTCCGTGTTTTGAAAAACATGTTGGAAAACGGGAACAATATTTGCTGACGGAACATAACATTGAACACGTATAAATGAACGATCAAAATCTAATTCGGTTTATCAGTTTTGACAAGACCATGTATCGAAGTGTGTTGTCTCTGTGTGTGATTGTTCTGGTCGGTGTGGAATCATTTCCACTGGATGAAAATGTGTGCGAGAATAATAATTACTTCGGTAACCTGCAAGCCTACAATTCAGACGAACTGGAACTCCTAGAAGATGCTTGTCCTGCACCGAGAGGTTTCAACAGAAGAGAAATACCAGTGAGATTTAGAAAACCAAGCACCGAATATGAGGATGACCCAAGGAAGAACGAACAATCCCACAGAGAATACGATCACGACATGTATTTGGATAAAAAGCAAAATGAAGATGAATCCAATGAGGGCAATGAGTCAATGATTCCGAAGAACAAACTATCCAGATATTCACAAGATTCCCATCAAACTGAAAACAAATTTTGTCCGCGACCAAACACGCACCATAAGTTTAATTCTTTCCATCAAAAATCCAAGAGGAAATATTCAAAATACGATAGTGACGACTGTAGCAAATTTGCTGGGGCGAAAAGTTACCGCATTCTACCGTTTGAAACATTCTACAAGAGTTACTCGCAATACGGAGGAGCTGGCATGAAAGAATTGAACACTGAAGATTTGGACGAAATTGTAGAAGTCAAGAAGCAGCCGCAATCTATGGAACTGGACATTAAAGAAGAAATGATTGATAAACCAACGGACGTGGAGGAGATAAATGTTGAAAGAGTTGTACAAGAGACGGACGAGAATTCTGTAGATAAAAATGAAGAAACACTGAATCAGGCCGATGAAGATAGCCATGAAACTAGAGGTGAAACTGATGAAGAACATGATGCAACAGAAACAAAGGATAAGAATTCTAACAAGGAAAAAATTATATTAAATAAACAGAAGATGAATGAATCAATAACGGAAAATACACCGTTGACACAAGATCAAACAACAAAAAATGTTTAAAATGTTCATAAAAACATTACAACAATTATATCTTTTATATTTTTCTACTTATTGTTAATTTACCAAGATTGTTCTGAAATTTGTCGGCTCAATCTGAATAAAACTAGCATTGAAGTAAATCAATTTGAACCAATACAAATTATGTTAAAAAGCAAATATTTAAAACAAAAGTTCCTATTATATTAATCTGTATTTCTTTCCCAAAAATATGTATACCGTGGTTAAAAAATAATCAATTTAAGTTTTATGTATTATGTTGTATATTTGTTTCGTGTAATGTGAATTTAAATTTGTACAATTGCTAAACAGTTCTATAAAAATTGTGTCGCCAACAAAAGTTCATGAGACACGTTGCAATGCACCTGTTATTTGCGCAATTTGTAACAATTTTGCACACACAAACATTTTAAACTTTGAATGACGTACTTTGAAATGTATTTATGTCACATCACCGTCGGGAAATATGATATCAAATTGCAAAATTGTTCTAGAATAATTTTTTAGTACTCTGAATTTATTTTTAAAAATTCAATTAAATCTTTCTTTTTTGTATACATGTTATGTTCAATGTAAAAGCATATATTATATACAACTAGAAATTAGATGTTTCAATATAGATTTTAAAATAATTTACCATATTTGTTTTGTAATTATTATTTTAAATAAACTACAAGTAACTAAAATATATAATTATTTAAAAAATGTTATTTGTTTTCTAAATAAAATTGAACATTATGCTGAAATTTCACACATTTATAATAGATCTTACAATACTATTCTCATTTGTTCTATGCATTTGTTAAATAAATAAGGTTAAACTTTTAATTGAAATGCATTAATTGCTGTTTGCCGATTCACCTGTTTGCTAAATAAACTATAAATTGATTTTAACCAAAATATTGTATTAATACTACATTATTATCTTTCTTTAAATATAAATAAATGTGATTTTATTCGACATAATTGTTAGGTAAATGCAGTTCATTCGGTATATTAGTGTAAAACTGTTCAGTAACCGTAATGGCTCGTTTCGCAAAATGCACGAAAATGCAACGATCAGCAAATATCATGAAGCGGTGAGTATATAGCCAGTCCATCAACGCCAAACACCCTAGTCGGCGTTCACCGCACTCCAGAGTAACATGGCTGTCATCACCCGCATCATCATCGTCGCCATCCTGGCCACAGTGTACGCCAGTGCCACCGAAGACAACATACTACCGCCGGCCAAGATCGGCAAAGATCTTCCGTATCCGAAGAAATACCAGCCGATGTCTCTGAAGAAGTTCCGTCCGATAGTACCGACAACGACGGAAACACCATCGACCAGTACAGTCGCCGCCACATCTACACAAGCACCAAGTACAACACCGAATCCGCAAGGTGACAGCGAGACAATTGTCGAGGAAGCCAGCAGGAAGAGAAAATCCGCTACGACAACGTTCTGTGTCGAAATCCGCCCGAGCAATCCCTATCAAAAACCGTTCCAAGTATGTGAACCGGCCGTCCCCGAATATCCTAGTATTCCCCAACCACACGTTTACAAACCTGTGCGTCCTGTTATGCGTCCGCACCCAGTCGTCCCGCAGAAATATCAAGTCATAAGTCACGTCAGTTACGGCGGTCATACAGCTCCGAGTTATGGAAGTCATCCAGCACCAAGTTACGAAGCTCCTCAACAGTCGGGTTATGGTTCCGGTCCACAACAACCTGGTTATGGTTCAGCCCCACAACATGCTGGTTACGCTTCAGCACCACAACAGCCGGGTTACGAAGCTGCACCACAACAAGCTGGTTACGAAGCTGCACCGGTACCAGATAAACCACGACCAGTGATGGTTGTACCACATGTTCCAGTGGCTGAACCTTACCATCTACCATCGCCACACCACCAACAACACGCCCCCGGACCGTATCGGATGAACATGATGTCCTCCGATGGAGACGAGATCGCCATCGCCCTGGAAGACGACTCGCTCAATCAAGACGGAAACCAGCGCACAGCGTATGAAGACTCGTACGAATCGCATTCATACGACAAGACGCCAATCTACGATTACCACAGGAAGAAAGAGATCAGCTATCTGCCAATCATTACCAAGACGTACAAGAAAACCAAACCATTGAAGTTCCTCAAGGTGATGAAGGAACTGAAGAAGGACAAGTACAAGATCGGCTACGAAGAACCCGAGTACGAGTACAAACATGAAAGTGGCGGTTACAAACACGACGGTGGCGGCAAGGGCGGTGGTCATGGACTGGTTATAACCTGTCAACCATCGGCAGTTGGCTATACTGGCTCCAAGGTGACAACAGGAGACGGTGGATACGGGATGGAGATGATGAAAGAGATGGAAATGATGAAACACATGTACGCGGCTGCATCGAGACCATCGTATGATTCCATACCCGAAAAACACTTGGAAGCCATGTGGCCGATGATCAAGAAAATGTACGACGAGATGCCACATCAGTCGGGCGGACGACCGATGTCTGGAGGCGGGCCCAGCGAGGGTTATGTACCACCAGGTACCTACAGGAGTTCAGGTGCATGGTCCAAGGTGCAGAACGGTGCTTCCGCTAACGAACAAGAGGTGGCAGCAACTCAAGAAACCGTTGGCAGTTCGAATCCAACTGTGCAGACCATGCAATCGACCAGTGGAGCGAATATGCGAAAAGCAGCCGAAAGTTTCGCGTTACAACAAGGTCAACAGCAGATGTTACAAAACCAGTAATTTATTAAACGTTCGCTAGCAGATTAATGTAACCTTTTATACCTTCATTTTGTACTGTGTGGCATTATATTCAATAAATATTGTTAATCAATACTATGTTTGAATCTCGCATTGCATTTCCTATGTGTTTATCAAAATATTGCAAAATAATTAACACTTCTTATGATTCTTCGTTAGAAAATTTGAATTTTTCAAATAGTTAACGTTTGTGAGTAAATATAATTATTATTTAGCTTACAATAATGTCAAATACGAAATAAAAATGAATTTTTCTTTGCAAATAAACTTGGACATTTTAGAAATAACCGTTACTGATAGTATTTCTGAATAAAATATATTACTTACTTGGTAAATGTGTTTCCCATTTTCAACATCTTCACATCCAGAATGTAAACGAATAAAATTCACAGTAATTTTGACAGTTGACGAAATATTATTTGTATTGTTGAATAAACAAAATGTTTTGTTTTAATTTTTTTTAATGAAACCTTTATTTTTACCATATATAGCCGTTAATGTTTGATATCATTTCGGGATTTTATCCTACTTTTTCATGAAACTGTAGAATTTACTATACTTATCTGTGTACGCAATGGTTATTAGAAATTTGAAACTTAAAGCACATGTTACACTTACGATTGGTATCTTTAAGATTGTCAACATTGTGCGAAAGATTATTATTTTTACTTCAACATTCAGTAATGAATAAATTGCTATTTATTAAATAAATATCTAGACTAAAATACGTATAATTTCTATAGTTTATAGAACTATTTGAGGTTTATAACAAAATATTTCTAGACAGGGTTTGGATCGAGAGATTAATTCTCTGTGTAATACCGCGTTGATCTTACTACGAAAAAGGAACACGGATAAAAATATCTGTGACCGGAAAACGTGTATACGTATGTATATATAAGGAAACCGCAATCGTTATACTGTTTAAATTGTAATACCAGGTTGAGAATATCGTGCCTATATATTATAATAATAAAATGTATAAACTTATAGCTTTGATATTATTGTTTGCATTTGCGGTCATCGTTTGCGGTATGCCATTAGAAGACTTAAGTGAAGAAGAAGAGTACATACCACCGCTGAAACAGTTCTGGTCCAATTACTTGGGTGCTTTTGGTAATTGTCCGTACGGTTACCAGAGAAATGATGCAGGAGATTGTCGGGAGATTGCCTATTTCGATTGACAGTCTTCCCAGGTATGTTTGTAATAATTCTGCTTATTCTAAATGTAGACGAACACGATTTTTACTTATGTTTACTGACATACGAAAGAGAAAATTAAATATGTGTATATTTGTCTTGCTCACTGCATATAATTTAGTATATTTTGCCGCTAATTTTAGGTTAGATCTACAATATTTATGCACCTGTACAAATATATATTCTAAAATACACTTTCTCTTTCAACATTATTTATATGCATAATTTTAAACTTTACGCATGTGTTCATCTTTCTTGTGATTCGAAAATATATCATTATAATCTTTGAAATTGAATAGAAGTTGTCAAATTTCTTCATACTCGTTTTATGCAATTCTGATTCTATACTACTTATAATAATCGTTGTATTGAGAAACTTAATTGATGAGTACACTTTATCATCATTCATTGTAAAGTTTTCTGTAAAATATAAACGGCGAACTTGGAATGTATATTTTTATACATTGATAATAAGCAGTAATTTTTGAGACATTTTTAAACGTTACTGATTACCATCTAAGGTTTTATAGATTTTGAGGTTATAAATACAAAGTTATGCAAATCAATTCTTTACATATGTAAACACAGAAAGTGAAATATCTATTCTTCTGCAGCTTAAGTGCCTTACATCATATATTTATCTACTAAAATTTACGACTCAAACTAAATATTTATTTTGTTTTTTTGCAGATGGTAAATCACGGCCTTGAAGAAAACAAACAAGCCTCAAGGAATCGTGTATCCACTTAAATATATTTTAATGACATAAAATTATCTACAATCACTTGTATTTTGCCTTAATTTCAAATAAAATAGTTATGTTTTAATAACATTTTACGTTATTGCATTGTTTATGTAAATAATAACCTCAATAGGCAAATAAAGAAGTAAACGAATATTTATTATAAAAAACAGTATAATTATTGTTTCATTCGAATAAAAATCATTATGAATATTTATTGCAGAATGTTGTAATAGTGTTACGAGTTATTTATTTGGATTTATAATGAACTATTTTTACAAATAGTTGACAGGAACAAATAAAATCTATTCACGATAATTTCAGATATTGTTAACACGTAATATTTATCATTTGAAACATACGATACAATTCTGCTAAAGAAATTTTGTGAATTTCTTACAAATTCTGTACTTTTCGCTTACTATAATCGAAAATTGATAGTGCAAGTAAGATAACGATGCTAATAATTACACAGTAAATAAATAAAACAAACATACACAACACTCTTTGTACATTTCATATACTTTACATTGCTGTTTTTCATATTGTATTTATTTGACATAATTTATAAACCATTTACAAATATAAACATTATAGCATAATTATCATACGTAAATAAACTATATGTGTGATTTCAATAGTAGTTATAGCATACTAAATTGATATTTACTGCGATATTTGCTTGAAAATTATAACATTTCAGTTGTAAATCGTTAAGTATACAATACGAACATTAATAATGCTGTAACATTAATGATTCTGTGATATTTGCCAGTATACTTACATGAGAATATCTACAGTATTCTATGCCATATTTATTTCTTCTTTTTGTTATTCTGAATATTTTTATGGATATCTGTTTGTTACTAGTGTAGAAATGACGTAGAAAACTACAAATTGCTACATAACTTATAGGATATTAAAAATTCCAACAACGAAATCAAACGCAGTGCTTTGAATATGTACAAAATTTCGAATATTTTGTTGTACAAAAGATGAAAATAAATTTTTATTGGTTATTCAGTAAAACCCGGTTTTGTATAACTTTAAAACTACTTTTATTTAAAGGATACTCGTAATTTATTTGTACTATATTTGTTTTGACGCCTAGAATTTCTGTGAATTTTAAAATTTGAACATCCAGTTCCCATATCAGGCTCAGTATAGCTCAAACAATACTTTTTTCAAATCGTGTTCTTCTCACATTCATAAATAATAAAATAAACAGTCCGTTCTTGGTAGTAAAAATTATCTAGAATCGAATATTTACAAGTGTAGACTCATTTACTGGGAATTTCTGATGTTGATTCCTGTTCATATTTCAACCATTAGTACGTATACATGCATTTCTAAATATTATCTGTATACTAAGGAACTTCAGTTGATAACCCAAAGGATATCCTGCCTTTGATAATATTACGTAAACGATTATATAAAGATTCCAAGACGCAATTGCACAAATAAATCAGTCGAAATTTAGTGATAATACTTTAATTAATCATTAATGTGTTATTTTGCGACATAATTTGGGATATTTTTTATATTAGTACTTAAACTGCGAATGATAAACATTTTTTTTTTGATTGAAAATGTGTCACAAACAAAAATTTATTATTTACTTTTTTTTATAGATAGAAAAATCTTATTTTCTGTATATAATTATACGAACTAAGAATTTTTTAAATTTTGCTGAAACCTTCTTGTCAATCTGTCTTGATATCTTGCATGCATATATGTATAACGAACTTATTATTTGTCTTTTCTTATTTCTGGGATCAGTTGTCAACCGACATCCGATACGGAAAATCAGTCACGCTTCAGTACAGATTCACACATTAGTATATGCTGCACTGTAAGCGAGACAACAGGGTTCGCAATGTCAAGTTCAACTGATAAGAAACCAATGAAGAGTAGGCCGGAGGAACCACCGAAAGTACAAGACAACGCATCCGCAGCGAAAGCGAAACAGACGGCAGATAATAACGTACCCCGTTTGGTTCCAAGGATGATCATTTCGGCCGGGGAAAATGCATGTCCTGAAGAATATCAGCGGAATCATGAAGGAAAGTGCGTGCCGATATTTTCGGAAACCAATTAATGTTGATGTAAGTAAAATAAAGTAAATACGTTATATAAATATCGGTACAAAAAATCGGCATAACATATATTGGTACAATACTACGAAAGAATATTAAAAGTTGAATATATTTGGAAAAAAAATGTAATATATATACATACATATATATAGGCATATATATCATATTTTTTATATTTTAATTTGTTGTTTCAGGTTTCCAACATTAAAACGATTATTATTTCTACTTTTCCATGATATCTTTTGCATTATAATTATTTATAACATGTATTTTAATGTACTTATTATTTTATGAAAATATAAACAATAACCTTTAGTAAAATGGCCAACAATATTTACTACTTTTACGAATTACATTTTTAAAAAATAGTTGAGAATCTGGATTTATAAACCATGTAAATGAAAATTGTATTTCCAGTGTGAAATACATAGTAGGTACATATGCATGCATCAATTCTAATTATATCGTTCCTTCAATTGATAACATAAAGGATATCCTGCCTTTGATAATATTACGTAAACGATTATATAAAGTTAATAAGAAGTAAATATGTCCGTTTTATGAACTCGTCACTTTTTGTTAAGATTATGTAAAGATTTCAAAACGCAATTACACAAATTAATCATACCCGAAATTTAGTGATAATAATATTTTAATTAATCATTAATGTGCTATTTCTTGACATAATGTGTGACACTTTTTATTGGTACTTAAACTATGAATGATAAACTTTTTTTTACACATCCGGGAGTAGCAGTCAATTTCTATGGCGTCAAAATCGTGACAGAAGTAAAGCATTTACTCCCTACAGATGAAATAAAACAATTTTTTGACATAATTTGGGATATTTTTATTGGTACTTAAACTGTGAATGATAAACTTTTTCGTGCTGAAAATGTGTTATCATTTCACAGACAAAATAGTATAACTGTTTTTTATAGATAGAAAAATCTTATTTTCTG
Organism: Carabus problematicus; assembly: GCA_963422195.1. Lineage (NCBI taxonomy): Eukaryota > Metazoa > Arthropoda > Insecta > Coleoptera > Carabidae > Carabus > Carabus problematicus. The sequence goes on along the minus strand of OY728586.1, from coordinate 832,777 downwards.
TATATAATTAAAAGAATTAAGAATGTGATTTTTATATGCGTCTTTAATTTATATAAGATTTGTTGGTACCGATTTGTTGTATAAATAAATGTCAAATATGTGTAACAAAAATTCTGTTTCGCAGAAATTCCTTGTGAATCTGATTTGTTATCTTGTGTACATATATGTTTAACGAACTTATCACTTGTCAATAAGTTATTTCTGAGTGGATCAGGTAACGCGCATTAGTCTTACCATTAGTACCAAGTACTGTCTGTCGTCCATGTTTATAAATAAAATAAAGGAATGTCCGCATTGTTACCGGCACGCAAGGTTATTTAGAACAAGCCGGTAAAGACAATCATTTCAGTGTTAAATTGCACTCGGCAGTGACCATTTCCTACTTGGTCCTAACAACCAACCACAACCGGTAAGTCGCAGTAACAGATTTAATTAAAAATTACTAATTAAAATTGCATGTAAAATATATTATATTGCAAACATAACTTACTTTCAAATTTGGTTATAGACTAGCATTCAACAAATTTTTCTATAATAAATAAAATTAAGTCAAATTTTAGAAAATAATGATATAAAATGACGTATATATATATATATATATATATATATATATATATATATATATATATATATATATATATATATCTTGTTCAAATATGAATAAATAAGATAATTGTTTTATAAACATTTTAAACGTAAATAAAGTTTTATAATGAGTTTGCATTAAACAAAATAAATATACACAAGTATAAATATGCAAATTACTTATGCATAGTCAAGTTTAAATAAATATAGATTCACATTGAATGCATCTAAGGTAAATAATCATGTAAAGCACGTTTTATTATATTATGTTGTTTACTTGTAAAACTGTATACAATTAACCTACTTTCGTAGATGTAATCTGTAATTATCGTATAACACATTTTTATTATGCGAATTGTAAAACTATATATAAGTATCAATTATCTAAAAGAAAAATGATTTCTTTCTACTTAGTTTTTAGAACAATATTTACTAATGGTGGTTGTAATTATTGTCTAAACCTAATCAGTTAATGTTAGCGTGATTAAACTAATGTTAAACAATGCTTCAGATTAATTGACACAAATGGCAGGTTAAAATGGTGATTTATGTGACTGTAAAACAGCACAAGCAAAACACAAATGCATAAATTTTAATAAATGACAGCGTGCAAAAGAAAAAACTATGATCCAAATTAAACATTATAAATGTCCTTTAAATTGCCAGTTTGATGACATGTAATTAATAATGTAAATTATTATTATTAGTCATTTCATTGTTGGAATTATAATTTATTAACTATACCTTTTTTCGTATATCCAAAATTAATACAGTTAAGAATATATATTAAATAATTTATATTTATATACTAGTAGTATTATAATTCGTTACAAATAAAAATCTATATTTATTTGTTCAAGAAAAAACAATGGATTAAAAAGTGATTTGTATAATGTCAAGATTAGATAGTTTTTGTGGGTTTACAAAATGAGTTTGCAAAATTTAAAAATAGCTTTAGGCACTTTTGTACCAGGATCTTTCATTTTAGATGACGGTATATACAGTGGAATCCGCGTATAGTGAACTCGCATATAATGAACATATTGCTGAGTTCCAACTAAATACATAACATACTAAATACTTTCGTTATAGTATACTCCTCATGTATAGTGAACTGAATTCCTGATCCGTTCACTATATGCGGATTTCACTGCATTATATCCTCTGCTTCTGGTAAGGCCGTTCCATCCATTTATTCCTGGAAAGCTGCAGATATTACCTTGAATCTAATTCTATGGGAAAACCATCATTAAAAGCATAATATTCATCCTTGTTTTCCTGTTTCATACACATGTGTATTTAAGCAGTATTTTCCAAAGAATATACAACGTTGTACTGCATCTTCACGGCACCTCCTTCAATGATTACATCACTCGCTACATCATTTTTCCTGTACCATATGTTTACATTGCAATGTAAACATTTAAACATCCATATCCTGTCCATCCTAATCTTGACATTCCTAAACACACCGCAAACGAGAAATCTGTTCAATTTCAAAACAAATCACAGAAGAGTAAATATGTAGTTAAAGTTAAAATTAACTCCAGCACGCATTTAAGAAGAGCGCAATTCTTATTTCTAGGATCAGTTGTCAACCGACACTCGACACGGAAAGTCAGTCTTGCTTCAGTCCCGAGTCAGACATTTAGTATATACACTACATTGTAAGTAAGACAACAGAGGTCTCGCAATGTCAAGTTCAACCGATAAGAAACCAATGAAGAGTACGCCGGAGGAACCGCCGAAAGTACAGGACAACGCATGCGCAGCGAAGGAGAAACAGACGACAGATAATAAAGTACCCAGTCTGGATCAGAGGATGATCATTTCGGCCGGGGAAAATGCGTGTCCTGAAGGATACCAGCGGAATCATGAAGGAGAATGCGTACCGATATTTTTGGATTAACCAACCAACGTTTGATGTAAGTAAAATATAACACACACACTAATTAATGTAAAATACAGTGGAAACCACATATTTTTATAATGCTACGAAAGAATATTTAATGTTGAATATATTTAAAACAAAATTAAATGAAATAATGTAGAGCACTTTTATTAATTTAAATATATTTATTACAATGGCAATTTTGGTATAACTACTAGTTACATTATTTTACATTAATTAGTTAATAATTTTATATAGGTATATATATATATATATATATATATATATATATATATATATATATATATATATATATAAATATATATATTTATTATATATATATATATATACAGTGCGAATAACGTAAGACTATACATTGGCGAACTTATTTTAGCTTTAATCAATGTGCCCAGGTCAGTAACAATTGAAATTACAATGACGTTTATTTTAGTAAATGTCACTGTGTTTTTTAATGTCACTGTGCTTGCGTAATAATTAGTGCAAAAAATTTACATCACAGAAGAAAAGTTTAAGATGTACTCCTGGTACTTAGAAGGGGCGTTTTTGCGAGAAATTTTTGATTATTTCAGCGTTGAATTGCCGGGCAGGCCCATCACATGTGGCATTTAGTTATCACGCCCAAGTGATTTTGGAAATGTACTGATACCAATTACAATTTCAATACTTGAAGCGTACTTTTAATCCAATAACATGTAATAGATTTAATAAAAATATTAAATAAACTCTGTAAATGATTTAAATAAAAATAGTAGTCTGTGGAGAAGTGTCTAATTTTACATTATTCAACCATGATAAATTGGAATTTTTGTATGTAATCACCATGGTAACATTAAGTAAATGCCCTATGTCTAATTTTAAATTATTCAACGAATTGATACCAGCATGGGCAAATTGATTAAAGCTAAAATAAAGTTGCCAATGTATAGCCTTACATTATTCGCACTGTATATATATATATATATATATATATATATATATATATATATATATATATATATATATATATATATATTTAATTAATAATTTATCATAATTTTTATGTATTAATTTGTTGTTTCAGGTTTCCAACAACATTAAAACGATTATTATTTCTACTTTTCCATGATATATTTTGAACTATAATTATTTATAACATGTATTTTAATGTACTTTATGAAAATATAAACAATAACTTTTAGTAAAATGACCAACAATATTTACTACTTACAATTACTTGTACAATTCGGATATAAGGCCCTTTACAGATAGACATTGATTTGCAAATCAACACAGTTATAAAACACTTCGTTGAGAATAGAGATGTATAAATTATGTAAGTAAATATATTTCAAATATGAAATACTTCCTAATTCTGCAGAAACAAAAGTTTGTAAACTCCTGTTCCGAAGATCCTCTTAAAATATAATAGTAAATATCAAGTTAATTACACACATTAATATAATATTTATTGAACACTTATTACCATAATAAAAAGTCAGATATATTAATATAAGGCAACAATTGTAAAATATCTGTCATAAATGTAATAAAAACTATAATTTTTCTTCATTGCATTTGAGTTTCAGTCTAGTTGATATGCACATATGCGTCACGGAGTAGACATAATTGATTAATATGATAGTCGATCGACGCGACATCAATTACACAATTGACGGATAGGAACACTAAATCAATTAACCTCAATATGCCTAACTACTTGTGGTGTTAACAAGCAATTGATTAAAACTCTTCAATTGATCCGCGCGAACCTGTGTAACAAGCCTGACGAACTTCATTCTCGTTTATAAAACTATATTTATTACAGTCTGTAATACATGTTGAATATGTTCTGTAATTTACCGAACATATTCAAATCTGTACATCCACACAATATTGCATGTCAATATGAATATATGATACTATTTAGCTGTGCGAGTTCTATTCAAATAATAACCATGTTTGATCATTATAACAAGCCTTGACAAATTGAATCAGAATTAAGTACTGATATTTAAATCATTCTTACTAGGGTAGGTTTTTATAAGATAGGCTAGGGTACGCTAAGTTAGTAAATGTATACTTTTACTAGTAAATATATACATTCAATCATCTTTTAGCTTTTATTGTAACAGTGATAGAGTTGAATATAATTCTTATTTCATTTATACAACAATTCAGAAGGCGTATTACTTCATTACATTTTTGATTTTATTGTTTCAAATAAAATTTTATTATTATTTTCTAATAAAAAAAAATTATATCTTCATGCGGAATTGTTAGTGATTAAAGATTTTTAACAATTATTACTTTAAGACACGTAATTAGTGTAAATAAAGTAATAGAATTGTTCATTCATGTCAATACTCTCTGATACCTGTGTATAAGAAAGTAAAATTGTTATTTTATCTACGCAAAAAAAATCCTGAGGCCAGAATTGAAATCTACAACGACTAATACATAAATGAAACATTCATTTGTACAAATCGGAGAACGATTACAAATCTTGGAGCACCATTGGATCTGAAAAGAAAACTGAAAATACAGTTAAAATTGCAATTACCGAACTGTCGATACGGATATTGGAAACATAAAGATAACCCTAATTGGCATCATAAAAGCCATGTTCAATTAATATTATACGGCAAAGAAATTTGAAAAAATTTTAATTTGATTTCATAGGCGTTTTCCCAATTAAATGCGGATTGAATTCAGTTTCCAGATTATTTTAATTGTAAATAGGTGTATGAACGTTGCATAATTGAATAGAAATTATTAGAATTTTTCGCATATAAAAGCCATGAACTTCAACAATGCGAAATACTTTAAATAGAACGGCTTGACAGCATATTGTTTCAAATCTGAATTACAATGGCGTACAAATACTCGGCTATGTTTCTTCTGTTCCTTGTGTGTGCAATCCACATGGTGGTAAGTGTTCAGTTCATCAATAATTATTACAATTTAAACCGTATGAACCATAGTCATTCGTTGCGATAATTTTTACATAGATATGTTCGACATTTCGAGTGAATAATCATAGTTTCAAATGAAATGAAAGTCGGAATTAGAATGTTCAAGTATAAAAAGTAATTTCTTAAATGCAGTATATATTTCTCAAGTTGGTATTACGTATCAATATGCGTATTATTATTGTTGAAGAATAAAAACGTTTTGTAAATTATTAAATACATAGTTCGATGTATATATGTACATATTTAAGTTATAATTATAACCTTTTTTTTGCTAGAAAACAATAGAGGCAGTACGTGATCCTGTTTCAATGAGGAGGGCTGTAGTGATTGAGGAAGACCAGGAAGATCAGGAAGATCAGGAAGAAGTTGAGCCCGAATTACGAAGCTTGTTTGATTCTGATGCTACCGCGACCGAGCCGTCTGATACGGATGCAGAACGAAGAATGGTGATTTCGGCCGGGAAAAATTGTCTTGATCCAGAGGATCGGCTGGGTCATGAAGATGATTGCCGAGAGGTAATAGTGGAGGGAAGCAACTATTGATGTAAGTAAAATAGAACACACAACTAATTCATGTAAAATACATACACACATTTTTACAAAGAAACAATATTTAATGTTGAATATATTTAAAACAAAATTAAATGAAATAATGTAGAGCATTTGTATTAATTTCAATAGGAGTATATTAATTACAATGGCAATTTTGGTATAAATATTAGTTTCATTATTTTACATTAATTAGTTAATAATTTTATACAGGTATATATATATATATATATATATACCTATATATATATATATATATATATATATATATATATATATATATATATATATATATATATATATATATATATATATATATATAGTTAATTAATGATTTGTCATAATTTTTATGTATGAATTTGTTGTTTCAGGTTTCTTTATACCATGTATTTTAACAAATTATTAAAATATAAACAATAGCTTTTAGTAAAACTGGAATGGATACAGCACTCATGAATATGTTGCGTATGTTCAAGTCTGAATAAACACTAGTTCGCAAATGAAACAATAAATTTGAAATATTTCTTATTGTAGTTGTAACATGTGACGTATTTCTAAAACAACTACAGGAAATTCCCCTCCTACAATCAAGAAGCTCACTTACTACAACTGTCAGCTGAGAGAATTCTGCACAAAAACATTTACAAATATCACAGCGAATTCGTTGGAAAATAATTCATTTTTATTCAGTTTAAACTATCAGGTAAATATATTCTTCAATAACATTTAATTCCTATGCAAATCGTAGTGCTCAAAGGTACTTTAATATAAATTATGAATGGCAACGATTTCCGAAGAGACTAAATAAGTTAGTTGTTATCTGTATAAAGAGAGAAAAAGGTCAAGGTTCTGGCTTATATTTATTATTAACCAAGATACTGATACAATCGTGACACAAATAGTAAATTGATTATTAACCTTCATGTGTATATTCTCTAAACTTCATATCAATGCTGACTTTAGAAGATGTGAAGATCCACAACAAAATGTTGTGTTTAAATGAGTTAGAGAGATATAAGGCCCAATAAATGAGGCCACTGATATGCTCAGGACCAACCATGAAATATATATATTTCAATTTCGCAGTACTGTCCATGATACATGCTCATTACTGTCACGCGAATATTATTACGCTATAGTAATCAATGATGAACATGCTTATACAAAAATTTCTCGGACTAAAGAAATATTTTGCGATTAGTAAACAATAATTGCGTGTACCAGTTTTATACAAATTTATATTTTCAATATTTTATTCAAAGACAACACACTTTTCTCCCGCTGTCAAAATAAATTTAGAAACAAGACAATATTATCTACGAATAAGTCAAAGGTTACAGATTTTCTAAGAATAGTGTAACCTTTCAACACCGATAAGAATCAACAACTACATCGAAAATTAGTGTTTGAAAACTTTTCTGTAACATTGTATTTTAAAAGTTTAAAACCAAACGATAATCATGCAAATGTAAATTTTTTTAGAAAGATGGAAAAGATAGAATTTATATGTGCACGTTTTAAACAGTGGTTATACCTCATAACATTATGCAATTTGTACTGAACATTTGCATTGTTTATTGCATTGCATTGCACAAATATAAACGGACTTTACGAGTAATATGTGAATAATAAAAGAATATTAATGATTTTCCTATTTCCCTAGCAAATGATACACGAATCCTGATTATTTTACTTGGGGTTTTGTATCACTGAACTATTTATTAAAACAAACTCTGAATCCATCTTCCAGACGAATATTTTTTAAGTCTACTTCTTACATTTTTTGGTATTACCGAATGAGTCACGGGAATGACCACCAAAGCTGCCCAAACCAGTTGCGATAAGTGATAAATCTGCATGATATTCCCCTTACCAGAGTGCTAAATTTGAAGAGGTTATTTCCCCGGAACGGAATATCTCGTCTATGGCCTTGTGGTCCAGCGGAAGTCCGTTGATATCGCGCCACTTTAAATACATGTGTCCATTAACAAGTTAAACAATCAGTGATAAACTGTCATCCGAACTGCGTAATGGCTAGTGTATTGCAATGGTGCGGTGCGTTGTTCATTGTGCTAATTACAATATTCTCCTTTGGTGAGTGCCGTAGATCTGGTGGTGGTCGAAGAATCTCGATTCGTACTCGTACGTACTCCTATTCTTCCGGCAAATCAAAACCTTCATACCACTCGTCGGGTTCAACCAGTGGTTCATCTACGTCGCGAAGATACCCAGGCTATCCAATTCACCAAGGCCACGGTGGTTATGCAGCGTTTCCAGGTGGAGCTGGACCAGCTCCTGGCGGATTTGGGAGATTTACCAGTTATGAACCAACGCAAAGAAGTAATACATTTGACAGTTCGACGCTATGGTTGAGCTTGTATAGTTTGGCCCGAGATGTGAATCATTATCATTTCTACTACCCGAACAGTAGTCCAGCGAAGAATATCCCTGACAAAGGATCCTTCTCGACACAAATCGGTAACATGACCTGCATATCTATCTACAATGCCACAGCGGTGACCAAATGGGCCACAGAGACATTGATCGATTTGAACAAACTGTTCCCGAAGACTCAGTGGCCAGTTAACGCTAACGGTACACGTAAAGGGTTAAATTTCACTGTAGTACCAGGTGAAATTATACATAACGAAACATTAGGGGTCACGTGTTGTGGTACAGCAAAAGGTATTGTCAATTTGGCCGTTTTAACAAGCGGCATGGATACAGATGTGAATTGTATGTTCAAGCAATTCAACATGCCGTTTAGAAAATTGAAATTTATTCCTATATATAGTACTTATATGAATAGTACTGTGGTGAATAACACAAGTAATAAAAATACTACTGGTGTTGCAGCAAACAGTAATAATACAACAGCAAGAAATAATACTGTTGTAGCAGATAGGAATAGTACAACAAGAAATAGTACTATTACATCAGATAGTAATAGTACAACAGCAAATACTACTATTGCGTCAGATAGGAATAGTACAACAGCAAATACTACTATTGGATCAGATGGGAATAGTACAACAGCAAATACTACTATTGGATCAGATGGGAATAGTACAACAGCAAATACTACTATTGCATCAGATAGTAATAGTACAACAGCAATTACTACTATTATATTGAAGAGTAATAGTACAACAGCAAATACTACTATTGCATCAAATAGAAATAGTACAAGATCCAATACTACTGCAGGATCAAATGATAATTATAGAACTACAACAAATACTACTGTTATATCAAATAGTACTGTACCAATAACAACACCAACAACTACTAGTGATAATTCAACATTTCCAGATGCAAGGATGAGTACTGTAGTACCAACTGCAAATAGTACCACAGCCGTACCAACTAATGCTACTACAACAAGTAAAACATATGTACAAAATATTCAAATGACAACAAAAGCATCCTAGTTGTAATTTGATAAAATTTATTTAAAATAATGTGTTCATAAATATGTAATTTATAATTATGAACATCACACCACGGTCGTGCCCATAGACGTCACAAGGGGGGAGGAAATTGGGGTTAAATAAGTTTGTAAATTACGATAAGAATTTTACACTGTGATAGATTTTGATAAACATGTGAAGTTAAAGAGAATGTAAATAAAGAATTTAATATTAAATTGTATACAAATAAAATTTATTATTAGTTTTATACATACATAAAGATATTTTTACAGAGGCATATATATATTGTTTAAAACTAATTTTTATTCCAATGTAAGAAGACTTTTCTGACTGAGTGTATTTGTAGCACGGTACTGCCAGTTGATAAGAGAAATCTGACATATGACTTACGTATTCAAATGTATCGACTGAATGTAAACAAACTGTATTTTCTATAATTTCCAATAAAAATGAAAACTGAATATTATTTTTATTATAGAAATATCTAAGGTCAATTTATACTACGTATTTGTTAAAATAATTATAAATATTCCGTTTATAATTTACATCTTAATGTCAATACAAAATATCTACACTGAAACTATCTCTTCTTCATATTGTAAATTCTCAAATATGTTCGTGACGTGTACGAAATTTTTAGTGACAATTCCGAAACGAATTATTATGATTTTACATTGTAATAGAACCAGTTTTAATGAAAAATTCCAACAGCAAAAAATAAAAGTTTTATTTCCTTATTTTTTTCTATTCTGATTTATAAAAAGTGGTTTCGGCATTCGAAATCCCATAGTGTTGTTGTGACGTAGCTAATTCTAGTCCCCCACCTGTGCCTACTTATTTTAACTAAAAGAAGTCAGGGATTTTCGCTTTTGGTGTCGCGCAGTTGGTAACAAACTGTTGAACGTAGCAGCTGGTTTAATTAATAGATGTATTTGACGTGCTAGTGCCAGTACTTGTGTTCCGCTTTCATGAACTAACCTCATTAGTCGTTCTCCACTTCGCCACCTGGCGTGACGTCATTCGATAGAAAAAGCAGGTTCTAGAAAGAAACCAATTGCCGGTAAATACCAAGTGAGTCACGCGCTTGACCAGTGACGCAAGCGCATTGCCCACAACAAGGAAATTACTACGAGATTTTCCCCTACCTCAACGCAATACGTACAAGTGACAGCTTTACTTCTGCGAACCTGGTTATCGTGCATGTTTGTTGGCTTGTTGTCAGTAACAGTTACGTTTAAACAGTTTAAACATCGCAAGAACAGTTCTCCGTTCAGCAACAAGTACGTGACGGACGTGGCTTGATAACTCGGCATCTTAAATACGAGTGTGTGTCATTATCCAGTTAAACAATCTGTGATAGACGAACCGTCGTTCCATTAGTCACTGTCAGCAGTTAACTACTGCGCAATGGCGCGTGTTCTACAATGGTGTTGTGTGCTGTTCGTTGTGACAATAACGATATTCTCCTACAGTGAGTGCCGGAAAATCGGTGGCAGTAGTTCAAGCCGTCGAAGCTGGGGTCGTCCGAGTTCTGGATCGGTCAGCAAACCAAAACCGCAACCTACGTACAACAAAGACACACACGGCTTGAGCTATTCCCATGGAGAGTTTTCCTCGGCTAGAAGGCCATCAAATCCGTCGAATCCTTCATCATCTGGCGGTAGCAAACCGCACAGCGATCCGCATAGACCTTCAGCGCCGCCCAGTGAAAGTCATCCGAATCAGCCGAGCGCTCCGAAACTCCCAGGTAACGACAATACCGGCGGTGTGAATAAACAAGTGGGATGGAACACAGGCGCACAACCTAATGCACCCGCTGCACCAAACACCGGTACAAACGTGGGCTGGAACGTGAACAATCCGAATCAACCTGGCGGTAATCCAAGTAACATCGGCTGGAATGTAAACCAACCACATAGCAATGCTGCTCCACCACCGTATCCAGGATATCCGGGCAACGCGGGACACAATGCAGGACCTCCTCCACCGTATCCAGGATATCCTGGCAATGCGGGACATAATGCAGGACCTCCTCCACCGTATTCTGCGTATCCACAAAACACTCAGCACTCTAATATGGGACCACCACCGGCATATCCTGGAAACCCGGGTGGATACCATCCAAATCAACCACCACCTGCTTATCCAGGAGGTTACCAGTCAGGATTCCCGGGAGGTGTACCGAACCAACAAGGTCATGGCGGATACGGTGCCTTTCCAGGTGGATATGGTGGAACGCCTGGCGGATTCGGTGGTTTTGGTGGTGCTCCCGGAGGTTTCGGCGGCGCTCCTGGCGGATACGGCGGTTATGGTGGGTATCCAGGTGGTTACGGACAACCACAGAGCAGTAGCATCTTTAGTACCAGTAATGTTTTGAGCGGTGCTGCGTTAGGGCTGAGTTTGTACAGTTTGACTCGTGATCGTAATCACTACCATTACTATAATCCAAACAGTAGTCCAGTACAAGGTAATACTGGTAATACTGGGAATACTGCTGACACAATTAATGTTTCCAATAACGTCCCCGAAAAGGGATCCTTCCAAACACAGATCGGTAACATGACCTGCATATCGGTTTACAATGCCAAAGCCGTGAACAAATGGGCCACAAATACACTGAACGATTTCCACACATCGTTCCCGAAATCCGCGTTCCCAGTTAACGCTAATGGTACACAGGAAGGATTCAATTTCACAGTAGTACCGGGCGTAATTATACATAACGAAACGTTAGCGGTGACGTGTTGCGGAACGGAGAAAGGAGTTGTCAATCTGGCTGTTTTAACCAGCGGAAAGAACTCGGACGTCAATTGTATATATCAGGAATTCAACATGCCTTTTAGGAAACTGAAATTCATTCCTATAAACAGCACGTCAATCAATGGTACTGCGCTGAATGGTACTACAACAGGAACAAACACTACGATGGTCAATGGCACTACAACGGGAACAAACGGTACTACTGTTGCACCAAACAATAATAGTACAACAGTAGCAAATAGTACTGAAACATCAACTACTACGCCGGTCAATGCACAAGATAATTCAACATCGTCAGATGCACAAATGGGTACTGTATTGCCAACTGTAAATAGTACTACAGTTGTACCAACTAATGCCACTGAGGGTACAGCGGGTGAAACCACTATGCCCAGCATGGAAACCACAACAAAATGAAATTTTGAATTTAATTCTCCTAATTAAATATTGTGATTGATACATAATTTATAATAATTACCCTACAATAATTTACTGTGAATAAACATATTTGTTAATTAGTTTAGTTGTATATACGTACCATATCGGTTAAGATTGAAAACAATGTTTACATTTTAAACTGTTCCTTTTTGAAATTCTTATTTCTATTACAAGTTTATTTTTGTGTGTACGTAAATATGTAAAATCAAGAACAATTCAACTCGGGTATTTGATATTATTCTAAATTCTAGTCATAATATCTGATCTATTGATTATCCTGTACCGTATGAATGTAAGTGTTGTATATTTTATAATAAAATGTGAACAAAAAAAAAAGAGAAATATTGTGTTATTTTCTGCTCTAACATATAAATTCCGTAAATGCGTGCGCCATTTGTAAGATTCAAACGTAAATTAATAGGAGAATGCTGGATTAATTAAATTTATTGCGTAATTGTACTCATGTCATGTTCTTGGCGGATGTCCACATTATTTTCGCTTCAAGTCTATTATAAATCTGTTCCTAGTAATACGTTGACTGTTACAGTTATAAACATGAAGCACACAATTAAATCTAGAGGTCACAGTACATTTCCCAAAAGTTGGTTTAGAATTTTTTAAAGCAGATTAAATTGATTCTTATTCGTATAAAGTCTAGAAAAAATTTCAGAATACAACTCTGTATATTATTTCGTGAAACTACTAATACCATTAATTGATTTACAAGAACCAAATTATAATTAAATGTAATGACTATGTCAGTCTTAGGTGATCTGATTATTTATTTGAATTCTTAAATATTTAGAAATAGGAATTTAGTGTTTTGTTTATGTAAAGTTATATTTTAATAAATATTTATTCAACCTAACGACATAATGCCGTATACCTATTTTTAATTATTGACAGTATCGTGTTTCAATTTTAAATATGTTTTATAGTAGATAAATATTATTCATAAGAAAAAGAAAATTTTGAAAACACGTGCGTGTTTGATGTAAGTGTTGTATTGCATGCCTGTGCATAATTGTTGATATCGTGAAAAAATATTTTATTTTTTACATTGTAACTGATATTTATCCACATAAACGACCTTGAATTAATGCAATGATTAGCGCAATTTACACCGAAAATTAAAGCAGAACACGCGCTGAAAGTTTCAATCAAATTAATTTACACTGTTATATTTCAAGGTTTCCAGTATGAACGATTCCATACGAAATATGAATATAACTCACTAATAATTAATAAATATATTTGGATATAAACAAATTATTATCTGTATTTATTGCAAACTAATTTAATTAAATAACAAATACATATTTAGCAAACAAACCTTTATCTGCTTAAAATAACTTATTTAAAGTTATACAATTTATAATCACATATCAATATCTCATAATAACTTAATAATACATTAATTTATAAACACATATAAGGATCTCATAATACTCTTTTATATTATGTATGAGAAAAATGAAAATATATACATATTATGAAACGAAATCGGTTTTAACGGTAAAATTCAAAAACGAATTTCAATTCTGTCAAAGCCGGCCCTGACGCACATTAGTAACATTCTTGACAACGTGTTGTGACTATATCAAAGTTGATAAATTCAGAGTCAATTTTCAATTTGTACATTCTATTTTATCAAAACTGGCTTTATTAGAAAACAATCTTAAGTAATCCACATGATACAATGATATTAAAACATTCAGTTTTTATATTGTTTATCACGAGGTAAGTATAAATAATGATTTGCTGGAAATACACAAATGATAACATTACATTTATTCAAATTATTATTATTACTTCACGATTTATTATCATTACATGGAATATTAACCTTGGAAATATGACCGAATGTACATAAAATGAATAAAAAAATTATTTATCTTGTTATATAAAGCTAGCAACAATATACGGACGAACAAATGATGATTAAAAATATTTAATGTTTTAAATGTCAAGTTCACGACGAATATCAAAGTTATTTTTGTTAACAACATGACCTTCTGGATAACAGTGTACTGGTAGATTAACAGTGTACACGTTCAAACGAAAAGGGCGTAACCAAGAACCCCCTTTTCTGTGGGGGAAAATACACCCCAGTTATGGAAAGAAAAATATTTCTACGCAACTCAAAATTACAAAATATATTTAATGGTTTTATATTTATATTTATATATATATAAATGTAAAAATATGTGAATAACAGAATATATGTATTATCAAGTTAAAAAAATGTAATTAATTCTGTTTATAATTATTTTACATTCGCTTTTTTCTCAATTTATTGGTTCTGTCAAATATTTATTTCGTAATATGTATATTTTGGAAAATCAGCTGACAGACACATACCTCATAATTTAATTCATATTCATGGATAAAATTACGTACGTGGTTTGATAATTAGAAATATGAAGATTATTATTAAAATTTAGATACCTATATTTATTTCCTAGAAAACAGTATTAGTTAAATTTACTATGATTTTGTGTAACTTCTGGGAATATTTTGTTTTTTCCAATTGCATCCTTGTATTTTCGTATCTGGAAATTTTGTTTTTGATTTCAATCGTGTTTTTGGTTATTAAGCAATACCTACATATATTTAATACAAGATAATTCAATCAATTGTTCATTGCATTGTCAATGATAGATTTGATGAATTTCTGCTCTTAGTTTTAGAATGACATCAACTAAAATGTATGTATATCAAGGGATAGTTACTGTATTATATTATCTGTTCCAATACAGTGCATATCAACACATCACATACGTCAATCTTCACATTAACTTTTACTTTGAAGCGGGTAAATGAATGAATAAATTATAAAGTATATTTCGTGTTGTACACTTAATGTTCCCATACATAATTTATAGTTCATTCACCTCATCTACAAGTCTGTTGATGGCTATTTATACTGTAAACATACCTGCGTAACACATAACCTCAAACTGACCGCATATTTTACAGGTGCATCAATAAACATGACATTTTACACTGACACAAGTTTTATTTTATGACGATATTAAAAACGAATGCAGTAGCTCTAGCAAAATTGGACTTGTGTACTATGTAGTAACATATTACTATAAATCATTTTATCCATATCCACAGTTAAGCGAATGTTAAACTTCTGCACATAAATGTAAATATGAAGCAAGTTATAAATATTGCATTTCATAATTAAAGATGTGAGTGATTTATAAGTTCTATCTATCTTTTCTACACATTTCTAACTATCTTTTTTACATATATAAGCTACAATTGTTTTATAATTTATCAGTTTCATTTTATGTTCTTTCAAAATTTACCATTTTCATATCTCATTTGATGAGAAATATTTCTAATTGTGATTAATCTAAACACGAAACGTCACATGAAAGCAGCAATTAATGGTCTGACCTGTAATTCATATTTAATTCCTAGTTATATAGCACCGACAATTTAACCCAATAGACTACACTTATTATATCTATTCAAAGTTCATATTCTTCGCAAATGAAGGTCTTGCTTGATTGATTAATATTTCTAATTTTCCTAGTCAAAAACTCGCAATTACAAAATTAATAATAAAGCATCGATCTATGATATATATATATATATCTGCATAACTCTAATTATATACATCATTTTAAATTTTCACTTACATCAAAATCTATTACCATTTGTACCGAATAAAAACTTCGTTTATGTCAAATATCTTATGAACAAATATTACACAATTGTGTGTATCAATCGGCCATATATGATTCATCTATTCGTTCTTTGTACATCAAAGGAAAACTTGTTAAGTTTCTGTGAAATTCGGATATCCCGAATAGATGATATGACGCCTTCGAAGTAATCACAAGTACGTCATGAAACCACCACATCAAAACATTCTTTCATACACGAGCGAAATAATCAAAATACGTCATTAATAAAAACCCTTAATGTCAGTTCCCGCACACTTGTTAGTAATACGTTATTACACAGTAATGTGATTCTGGAGAAATCATCTTGAAGTACGTACATGCCATATGTAATCTGCTGCGCCGAATAGATAAGCGTGACCTCACGCTTGTAAGTATGAGTGTTGACATGTATAAATAATTCATGTTATTTTAACTTTGGCCCAGTACAAGAGACGCAATGGTGCGGTACACATTCGCGATGAAGTGCATACTAGCGCTGATTCTGTTAATTTGTATATCCTCCCCGATCTGTGGACGATCTGGTGGTCGTGGAAGCAGTGGAAGCCGAGGTAGTAGTAGTGGTAGTAGAGGTAGTAGTAGTGGTAGTCGCGGTAGTATTGGAAGCCGCGGTAGTAGCGGTACTAGTCATCGCGGTAGTAGCACTGGCACGAGTCTTGGAAGCAGCAATTATGGAAGACATGGAGGAACCAGCCTTGGAAATTTTGGAAGCAGCAGCTCCTTTGGTGGAAATTTTGGAAGCAGCAGTCATGGAAGCTCCCCCGGTGGAAGTTTTGGCAGAGGAACCAATGGCCACTCATCATCGTCAGGTTTTGGCACTGGATTCGGTTCTGCATCTGGTGGCCTCGGCTTTGGCAGTTCACGTCCTGGCTCTGGATCCAGCAGCTCTGGCATTGGCTCGTTCGGACAACACTCGAACGGTGGAATATTCGGATCTCAGAATGGACGTGGCATAGGTAGTGTGGGAACAAGACCAACACATGATGTCACTCACCCGATAATACCTGGATTTACTTATCCAAATATGCATCACACCAGCAGTGGCAGTAAACCGGGAAATTCAGGTGGACGTGATAGAACTAGTAGCAGTAGCAGTTCTAAACCATCCGCGCCACCAATGGAAACTGGTAATGTCAGAAAACCTGATATCATTTCTAATCCACATGCACCATCGGCCCCACCAATGGAAAAAGAACTTCATAAGAAAACAAACTGGCAAGATGGTTCGGCCAAAAACCCTACAACGGGCTTTATAAACCATGAATCTGGCAACCATCAACCACATGCAAAACCAGGTCCTGGACACATTGGTTGGGACGTGCCAAGTTCAGGAGGCATTCAAAAAGTAAATCAGCCTGGATTGGGTAGTCAAAATCCTTCAAATTTACCATATCCTTCAGCGCCTGGTCTGACACATCAACCGCATGCAAAACCAGGTCCTGGACACATTGGTTGGGACGTGCCGAGTTCAGGAGGCATTCAAAAAGTACATCAGCCTGGACTGGGTAATCAAAATCCTTCAAATTTACCATATCCTTCAGCGCCTGGTCTGACACATCAACCGCATGCAAAACCAGGTCCTGGACACATTGGTTGGGACGTGCCAAGTTCAGGAGGCATTCAAAAAGTACATCAGCCTGGATTAGGTAATCAAAATTCACCATTTCCTGCAGCACCTGGTCCAGTACTGCCTCAGTATCCTGGGGCGCATGGATCAGGACATCCACAATATCCTGGTGCACCTGGTGTCGTACATCCACAATATCCTCATGCACCTGGAGTCATGCATCCACAATATCCTGGAGCCGTGCATCCGCAGTATCCGCAACAACCTAACGTTCATTACTCAACAAACCCAAATGTTCCTTATCCAAGGCAACCAGGAGGTCCTGTGTATGCACCCAACTATCACTCTCCAACACAATATTATCCGTCGCCACACTTGCCGCCTCCTCCACCAGGATATTCCGCATATGGAATTCCAATAATTCACCAATCTCGTGACAGCACTAACGATGTTCTACTTGGACTAACTTTGTGGAACATGCAACGAAACAATCACAACTATCATTCCCATTGGGGCCACGACCATTACTCCGACCACCATCACCATCATCATCATTACCAATCGAATCCTAACGAAGAAGAGTATCACCGGGAAAACTACCAGCGCCATACCACATATTATACACCGAAGAATCCAAACCCAGCAACAACTGGAGCACATAACACCATGCAGATGACATACTACGTAACACCCGATGATAAAGGAGGATTCACAACATCTATGGGCAACTTGACTTGCATGTCGGTGTATAACATGAAGGCTGTATCTCGATGGGCAAATTACACTATGAGACAATTCCACAGGGATTACCCGAACGAAATATTCCCGTTATTCGCCAATGCCAATGAAACGCAGAAGGTTAACTTCACTATTACTCCTGGTAGCATAGTGCACAACGAAACGGCTTCCATTACTTGCTGCGGAACGGACAAAGGAATGCTGGATGTAACGAAGATTGCAAGTGGAAAACATCCGGGTGTCAATTGTGTACATTATCTGGGAAAGATTCCATTTAGAAAAATGATTTTCACAAAAATACTACCACCACCCACGGCTGTGAATATGTCGGAGTGGCATAAAATTACATTGGTCAATATGAGTTCAGTAGATGCTAATGGTTCAACACCAACACCACTTGCACCATTCCCTACAACAACTCTTTCTTCGGTGGACATGTCACAAACGTTTTCATCATTGGGAGATAATAATACATCAACACCTCTGCCACCATTGAGCAACAGTACTGAATCAGTAGATCGAAATCAAACATTTGTTGCCCTTGGAGCGAGTAACACAACATCAGTGGATACAAACCAGACATTAAATTCTAACAATACCAGCAGTACTGTCACACCGTTGACAATGTTAACTAACAACAGTGAACCAATAAATACAAACGAAACATTTTCCTCTTTAGGTGCCGTTAGTAGTTCTACAGTAGCAGTGCCTGATCTAAAATCTAATCCTAATGAAAATGAACTGATAGTTACGTAAGATATTGTATATTTGTATTGTAAACATGTATCTTATTGGTTGTTATCTAGTGTCCATGTATATATCCTTAGTTGTGCATTACAATATCATTTATAAATGTTTTCATTTTTAATGACCAAATCATCAAATGTATTGTAAACTTGTAGTTTATTTGTTGTTATGTGGTGTCCATGTATATATCTTTAATTATGCAATATACAATCATTTATATAAAAAAAAATATATTTTCATTTCCAATGACCAATCATCAACGAATATTAAGGTAATTCCTGGTTGTGAAACACATATAAAATATTCGCACAAATTTTCAGAAATGCAAATGGTACTACCAATCGAATGTTACCAGTATGGATGAATCACATTGTAACCAACAGGCTAAATAATAGCAGCGCTTGATAAAATGAAATCATACGTAAAAAATAAATTGTAAGTCCTTACACTATATGAAAATTGATAAATTCAGAGCCAATTTTGAATTTGTACATTCCATTATCATAAAACTAATTCTATTGCAAAACATTCTAAATAATCCACATGGTACACCGATTCGTTTTTATACTGATTATCATGAGGTAAGTATAAATAATGATTTTCTGGGGAAATACACAAATAATAAATAACACCACATTTATTCAAATTATTTTTGTTACTTTACGAGTTATTATTGCCACGTGGAATAACCATGGAAATGATACCTAATGTATAGAAAGTGAATAATAGTACATTATACATCAAGGGAGAGAAACCACTTATTTTTCCTGAGGTGTAGTTTGAAGCCCGAGGGCGAAGCCAGAGGGCTACAAATACATCGAGGGAAAAATAATGGTCTCTCCCGAGGTGTATATACTATTTTTTCCACGTTCGGGAGTAGAAACACTTAATTTAATAAATAATGAATTATAATAAATCGGAACGAAATTGCAATATTTAGAAGCCTTTGGAAATGTTTCCATGCAACGCGTACCATGACAACACACATTTATTTACAAAAACCTTTGTTATAATAAAAACTCCCGTACGGAAAGTGTTTTCGTCCCTAGGGAGTAAATGCTTCATTTCTGTCCCGCATTTGACGCCATAGAAACCGACTTCTACTCCCGGACGTGTAAAAAAAAATTATTAATCTTGTTATATAAAACTGGCAACAATATAAGAGCGATAGTAGAGCATACCCACATTCAGGGCCATGTACATATGATCATTCAAATATCATAAAGTTATAAATGGTGCATTTCATTATTAAATATGTGAGTGATTCATGAGTTTTCTGCATATGTTTAACTATCTTTTTTACATACATAAGATATAATGTTTTACAATTTATCAGTTTCGTTTTATGTTCTTGCAAAATTTGCCATTTTCATTTCTCATTAAATGGGAAATATTTCTAATTGTGATTATTCTGAACACTGTACGTAAACATATTTTGTTGCAACGTGATTCCGGAGAAATCATCTTGAAATACGTACATGTGTAATCTGTTGCGGCGGATAGATAAGCCTGACCGCACATTGGTAAGTATGAGTGTTGACATGTATAAATAATTCATGTTATTATAACTTTGGCCCAGAACAAGAGTCGCAATGGCGAGGTACACATTCGCGATGAAGTGCATATTAGCACTGATATTGATAATTTGTATATCCTCCCCGATCTGTGGACGGCGTGGTGGAGGGGTTCGTGCCGGTGGAGGGGTTCGTGCTGGTAGTGGGGTTCGTGCCGGTGGAGGGGTTCGTGCTGGTGGAGGGGTTCGTGCTGGTGGAGGGGTTCGTGCTGGTAGTGGGGTTCGTGCCGGTGGAGGGGTTCGTGCTGGTTGAGAGGTTCGATCTAGTGGAAGTCGCGGTAGTAGTGGCAGTAGTAACGGAAGTCGCAGCAGTAGCGGCAGTAGTAGTAGTCACGGTAGTACCGCAAGTAGTCACGGTAGTACCGCAAGTAGTCACGGTAGTACCGCAAGTAGTCACGGTAGTAGCGGTAGTAGCAGTAGTAGTGGAAGTCTCGGTAGTAGCAGTGGCACCAGTCATGGAAGTTACGGTAGCAGCAGTCATGGAAGCTTCCCTAGTGGAAGTTTTGGTAGAGGAACCAATGACCACTCATCATTGTCAGATTATGGCACTGGATTCCGTTTTACATCTGGCGGCCTCGGCAGCAATCCATAGAGTGGCATAAAATTACATTGGTCAATATGAGTTCAGTAGATGCTAATGGTTCAACACCAACACCACTTGCACCATTCCCTACAACAACACCCTCTTCAGTGGATATGTCACAAACGTTTTCATCTTTGGGAGATAATAGTACATCCACACCTCTGCCACCAATCAGCAACAGTACTGAATCAGTAGCTCGAAATCAAACATTTGTTTCCCTAGGAGCGAGTAACACAACATCAGTGGATACAAACCAAACATTAAGTTCTAACAATACCAGCAGTACTGTTACACGGTTTACAATTTTAACTAACAACAGTGAACCAATAAATACAAACGAAACATTTGTTTTGTAAACATGTAGCTTATTTGTTGTTATGTGGTGTCCATGTATATATCTTTAGTTGTGCATTACAATATCATTTATAAATGTTTTCATTTTCAATGACCAAATCATCAAATGTATTGTAAACTTGTAGTTTATTTGTTGTTATGTGGTGTCCATGTATATATCTTTAATTATGCAATATACAATCATTTATATAAAAATAAATATATTTTCATTTCGCACAAACTTTCAGAAATGCTAGCGGTACTACCAACCGAATGTTACCAGTGTGAATGAATCACATTGTAACCCACAGGCTAAATATAATAGTAGCGCTTGATAAAATGAAATCATACGTACCTTTAAGGAGCATCTCAGAAAATACCACTAAGGAAACAGGATACCTGTAATATTATAACAGCACAGAACTATTAGTATGAATTCCTCGGGGTCGAGGAATATTGCAGGATGGCCAAATGTAAGAATTTAATTGCGTTAGTAGATATAACAGAGCATTAGCATATATACTTATTTATATTACTTTTCACGGGCTTTGGGCGAGCTTTCTGACCGAGAGGATCGGCGTGATAAGCTAAAGTTGAAGGAGGTTGTGTAATCAGGAGACACCTTAGCGGCAACATGACGATGATGTGTGAATGATCAAAAGAGTCCTTACACATATCAAAATTGATAAATTCAGAGCCAATTTTGAATTTGTACATTATATTATCAAAACCAGTCGTGTGTTGCTAGAATGAGAGTATAGGAGCTTGTCGAACTAGTTCTACTTCAAAACATTCTAAATAATCCACATGGTACACCGATTCGTTTTTATACTGATTATCATGAGGTAAGTATAAATAATGATTTTCTGGGGAAATACACTAATAATAAATAACACCACATTTATTCAAGTTATTATTGTTACTTCATGAGTTATTATTGTCAAGGTTATAATAACCTTGGAAATGATACCTAATGTATATAAAGTGAATAAAAAAATATTTATCTTTACATGTATGAAACTGGTAACAATATACGAGCAATATTAAGAATATTTAATTTTTTAAATGTAAAGTTCACGAATATCAAAGTTATTTTTGTTAACAACAAGACCTTCTCGATAACAATATACTGGTAGATTAAGAGTACATCAGGCGATATCCTTCCCTCGGGCTAGTCGTCATCCTCCATGCATAATCATCGACATAACGCCCTATGGTGAGTCTATACAGTGGAATACTGCATTGAGATTCATTTCATTCATTTTTACATATATAAGATATAATTGTTTTACAATTTATCAGTTTCGTTTTATGTTCTTGCAAAATTTGCCATTTTCATATCTCATTTAATGAGAAATATTTCTAATTGTGATTATTCTGACACTGTACGTAAACATATTTGGTTGCAATGTGATTCCGGAGAAATCATCTTGAAATACGTACATGTGTAATCTGTTGCAGCGAGTAGATAAGCGTGACCTCACTCTGTTAAGTATGAGTGTTGACATGTATAAATAATTGATGTTATTATAACTTTAGCCCAGTTCAAGAGTCGCAATGGTGCGGTACACATTCGCGATGAAGTGCACTCTAGTGCTGATATTGTTAATTTGTATACCCTCCCCGATCTGTGGACGGCGTGGTGGTGGTGGTCGTTCTAGTGGAGGGGGTCGTTCTAGTGGAAGTCGCGGTAGTAGCGGTAGTCGCGGTAGTAGCGGCAGTAGTCACGGTAGTAGCGGAAGTAGTCACGGTAGTAGCGGAAGTAGTCACGGTAGTAGCGGAAGTAGTCACGGTAGTAGCGGAAGTAGCAGTAGTAGTGGAAGTCACGGTAGTAGCAGTAGTAGTGGAAGTCACGGTAGTAGCAGTAGTAGTGGAGGTATCGGTAGTAGCGGTAGTAGTGGAGGTCTCGGTAGTAGCAGTGGCACCAGTCATGGAAGTTACGGTAGCAGCAATCATGGAAGCTTCCCTGGTGGAAGTTTTGGCAGAGGAACCAATGATCACTCATCATCGTCAGGTTATGGCACTGGAATTGGATTCGGTTCGGCATCTGGTGACCTCGGCTTTGGCAGCAGTACCAATCACCGCTCATCATTGTCAGATTATGGCACTGGATTCGGTTCGGCATCTGGTGACCTCGGTTTTGGCAGCAGTACCAATCACCGCTCATCATTGTCAGATTATGGCACTGGATTCGGTTCGGCATCTGGTGACCTCGGCTTTGGCAGCAGTACCAATCACCGCTCATCATTGTCAGATTATGGCACTGGATTCGGTTCGGCATCTGGTGACCTCGGTTTTGGCAGCAGTACCAATCACCGCTCATCATTGTCAGATTATGGCACTAGATTCGGTTCGGCATCTGGTGACCTCGGCTTTGGCAGCAGTACCAATCACCGCTCATCATTGTCAGATTATGGCACTGGATTCGGTTCGGCATCTGGTGACCTCGGTTTTGGCAGCAGTACCAATCACCGCTCATCATTGTCAGATTATGGCACTGGATTCGGTTCGGCATCTGGTGACCTCGGTTTTGGCAGCAGTACCAATCACCGCTCATCATTGTCAGATTATGGCACTAGATTAGGTTCGGCATCTGGTGACGTCGGTTTTGGCAGCAGTACCAATCACCGCCCATCATTGTCAGATTATGGCACTGGATTCGGTTCGGCATCTGGTGGCCACGGCTTTGGCAGCGATCCATATACGAGTTTTGGATCTAGCAGTTACAGTGGCCGTAGTCCCGGTTCTGGATTTAGCAACTTCGAACCACATTCGATATATGGATCTCGGAATGGAGAAGGCTTAGGTACTAATACACATTTTTTGGGAGACAAGACCAAATCCTAATTATGATTTCTTTCTAGCGACGCTACCGAAGATACCGGGATTTACTTATCCAAATTTTCTTCACACCAACAGTGGTAATAGACATGGGAATAGTCATACGAATACGCATGAGAGAAAACCGGGAAATTCAGGTGGACATAATAGTACCGGTAGCAGTAGCAGTTTTCAACCATCCGCTCCACCAATGGAAACTGGTAATGTTAGAAAACCTGATATTATTTCTAATCCACATGCACCATCTGCCCCACCAATGGAAAAAGAAATTCATAAGAAAACAACGGGCTTTATAAGTCATGAATCTGGCAACCATCAGCCACATGCAAAACCAGGTCCTGGACACATTGGGTGGAACGTGTCAAGTTCAGGAGGCATTCAAAAAGTACATCAGCCTGGATCAGGTAATCCAAATTCACCATATCCTGCAGCACCTGGTCCAGTACTACCTCAGTATCCTGGAGCGCAAGGATCAGGACATCCACAATATCCTGGTGCACCTGGTGTCGTACATCCACAATATCCTCATGCACCTGGAGTCATGCATCCACAATATCCTGGAGCCGTGCATCCGCAGTATCCGCAACAACCTAACGTTCATTACCCAACAAACCCAAATGTTCCTTATCCAAGGCAACCAGGAGGTCCTGTGTATACACCCAACTACCACTCTCCACCACAATATTATCCGTCGCCACATTTGCCGCCTCCTCCCCCAGGATATTCCGCATATGGAATTCCGATCATTCACCAATCTCGTGACAGCACTAACGATGTTCTACTTGGACTAACTTTGTGGAACATGCAACGAAACAATCATCACTATCATTCCCACTGGGGCCACGACCATTACTCCGACCACCATCACCATCATCATCATTACCAATCGAATCCTAACGAGGAAGAGTATCACCGGGAAAACTACCAGCGCCATACCACATATTATACACCGAAGAATCCAAACCCAGCAACAACTGGAGCTCATAACACCATGCAGATGACATACTACGTAACACCCGATGATAAAGGAGGATTCACAACGTCTATGGGCAACTTGACTTGCATGTCGGTGTATAACATGAAGGCTGTATCTCGATGGGCAAATTACACTATGAGACAATTCCACAGGGATTATCCGAATGAAATATTCCCATTATTCGCCAATGCCAATGAAACGCAGAAGGTCAACTTCACTATTACTCCTGGTAGCATAGTACACAACGAAACGGCTTCCATTACTTGCTGCGGAACTGACAAAGGAATGCTGGATGTAACGAAGATTGCAAGTGGAAAACATCTGGGTGTCAATTGTGTGCATTATCTGGGAAAGATTCCATTTAGAAAAATGATTTTCACAAAAATACTACCACCACCTCCCGCTGTGAATATGTCGGAGTGGCATAAAATTACTTTGGTCAATATGAGTTCAGTAGACGCTAATGGTTCAACACCAACACCACTTGCACCATTCCCTACAACAACTCTTTCTTCGGTGGACATGTCACAAACATTTTCATCATTGGGAGATAATAATACATCAACACCTCTACCACCATTGAGCAACAGTACTGAATCAGTAGATAGAAATCAAACATTTGTTGCCCTTGGAGCGAGTAACACAACATCAGTGGATACGAACCAGACATTAAGTTCTAACAATACCAGCAGTACTGTCACACCGTTGACAATTTTAACTAACAACAGTGAACCAGTAAATACAAACGAAACATTTTCCTCTTTAGGTGCGATTAGTAGTTCTACCGTAGCAGTGCCTGATCTAAAATCTAATCCTAATGAAAGTGAACTGATAGTTACGTAAGATATTGTATATTTGTGTTGTAAACATGTAGCTTATTGGTTGTTATCTAGTGTCCATGTATGTATCCTTAGTTGTGCATTACAATATCATTTATAAATGTTCCAAGTTTTCATTTCCAATGACCAAAACATCAGCGAATGTTAGGGTAAGTCCTGGTTGTGTAAAATAATTAAAATATTCTTACGAATTATCAGTTTTCCTGCATATCGCAGCAGCGATGCAGGTTGCATATATAGAATTTCTACAAACTACAGGTAAATACTCTGAAGGGGAGACTTCGTTCAGCGCTCTCCTGGCGATAGAGCGTTAAATGAAACAGCGTAATACGAAATCTGTTTAATACTTGGTCATTTTCTATAAATTAATCCGTAATTTCCGTAATTGTGTCTTCATGAACCGCGTCATAACGAATCATTGTAAATATAGCACTTTTTTGGGGGGTTTACGGAAAAACCGCGTTATATCGAAACACAGCGTTAATCGGGGTAGGCTTAAGCGCGGGCCTTACTGTACTTTCTTACTTAATACAACTCTGATTGCTTTCAACCATTCATTATTAATATTCATCGCCCAGTGTTATCTAAATGAAGAATGATTTCACAACATCAATTTATTTCAGGGATCAGAACGTGATGTAGCAGAACCATCTAATTAAATCAATTACCTAATGTACAATTAATATTTATTTTCTGGCATTAATTTCCTACCTCTGCACACCATTTTAATTTCAAAACACATTTTCCTAACGGCATAATAACGGTAGATAATCACACATACCAAACGTTCTATATACGTGTTTGTTGAACGTGATTTTACTTTTTGAATTCTCGAAAAGCTAATATTTATTTCTAGGATAATTTGGTTAGAAACACACATTACATTTTTTTCGGTTTTTTTTCCTAACGTCATAAATAAGGTCGTTCATCAACTTTGGTATCTTAATTAGATTGACCCGGCCTGAAAAGTGGATATAACATTGACCTTTCCTCACGACGAGATGTTAATGTCTGGTAATATATTCTGATAAATAAAAAAAGAATATTTTTAAAAAACTTCACACTGGGTATAAGAAAAAATAAACATACTTTGTTGAATCAAGATAAATTACGTCCTAAATATTCTATATTATGATTAAATAAAACTATGATTTTCTTATAAACAATGTAATAATTTGTTATAAAAGTTTGAAATAGTTACATTATTAACTTTGTATTAATTCAGTGTTAATAAATATCTAAATAAAAATTACTTCGTTTTACTACATCATTTTATATTTTTATTAGCAAAACAAAGTAATTTTATATTTATTATTTATTAAGTTGTAATCCGTTATAGCAAATTTTTAATTATTATAGCACTAAAAAGTTTATTACTTATTGCACTGCCATCTATGAGCGGGAAAAATAAGTTAAGTCTGCTATTAATTGTGTGAAAACTAATAAATAAACGTAATCACGAACAGTGAGTTTGCAAAACGTTCAAGCACCCAAATGATCTACGCTACACTGTACTGTTACAACTGTTGTTTTTTTTTATGTAAGGTATATAAAAACTTGTCTTATTGTGTCACGTTTTAAGAGAACAGTGTTATGACTGGCTGCCATGTCTAGCATAACAAAACATATTTACAAATGACTCACCTGGCTGAAATATAAGAGTAAACAAATACTAACATCTCTATAAGACATTGGAAAATTTAATGGAAGTAAAATATTGTCTATAATTAAATAAGATAACAATTTAATCATCATAATTTGTAAATACATTTATGTTTTATATATGTTATTATCTCATAATGTGTTTTGCATTTATATATATATATATATATATATATATATATATATATATATATATATATATAACCTCTCAAAAGTTTCACTATATAATGCAGTGTTATGACTTCAGAGTCTGTTGTGGAATTTAAAAGCTGGTTGTTAAACCGAAAGTTAAGTAAGTTAGTCCCTCGTTCGCATAAAATAATCTAAAAAGTCTCACCCGCCCACGAGTCGTAAATATGTTAAAAACTAGTTCTATTTTAGAATTTTGCGAACTGTTAAAATTTTCTCAACTCATCACTAGTCAAATAACATGAAACTCGCACGTAGAAAATAACAAATTAATGAAACATTCATGGTTTTAAGTGTCGTAAAAGTATTTTATTATACGAAATGGAGTGCAAAATGTGCATATGAAGCCAAAACAAAATACGGCAGATTCCGTAGTCTAGTTATAAATCATTTCAATGAAGTGTCGTTACTAAAATACTAAAGATGTTGGCAAGACTGCTATTATACTAATAGCAACCTACTTGTCTGGTATCACACCAATAATACCATTGTTAATATAATGTAATGCTTTATATACTAATTTATTGTTATATAATATCCCATGATGAAGTATTTTTTTCGACATTGCAATTTGCAATTTCATGCTTGTGTTCCGGTGTTTTTATCAATATTTTTTATTCGACATTGAAAAAAATATAGTTTCCAGGTCCGGGCTGCATAATTTAGTAGTCTTTCTTTTATAAATTTATATATTATAAATAAAACGTTAAATTTGCATACAAAAAATCTAACTTAAAATGCACGATTAAATAAATTATTAGTGTTATTCTAGATAGTGTTTATTACAATTTATTCCTATTTTCAATTTATTTTGCTTCATGATTCCAATACTTTCTACTGTGTATAAGAAAATAAAAAACAGCTACAGTGGTCCAGCAAGTATGATGCAATTATTCATTATTTGATGGTTCATTAGCACTGTTCTCTGACTTATATAGTTACCTAGTGCTTATTCATTTGGTGAACTGAGTGTCATCAGTCTACACTCCAACACCGACCCAGTTATTCTTAGAATGCAGAAGTATATCTTGTTCTGAAACGTTTAATTTCATCGACATAAATCTCTTTCCTCAATCTATTTTTAAACATTCTTTTATCTTGCCGAACCACATGAGTTTCGGCGCTAAAAAAAGAAATTCACACATAAAATAAACATTTCATTATGTTAATAACTATCCGAAACAATGTGGACGGTTAAGTTTCAAGGTTATGTTAGCACAAAATGGCAACACAACTATTTTTGCTAAATTAATACACATTAAAATGTTAAATCTTCACCAGCAATAATAAATGACATTGGTTTTATTTGGTACGTAACAAATTCAGAATGTTCGTGGTTTCAAAAACATTTGAACAGTGAAGACTTATCATACCTTTGGATTTTTACGATCGTTTTGCATTTTGTAAACATTAAAAACTGTTACAATTCGATGTGAAATCAAATCATGGTGAAGCGTAGTGTTTGAGCCATATTTATTCAACGCAGTATATACAACAATACTATAATTATACATGCACATTTCAATTGTAACGAAGGTTAGGTAACAAATTTATAAATAACCTACAAAACATGTAATATGAATGTCATGTCAATCAAAAATAACGGAAATAGAAAAACCACTGTAAAAATACATTTTTTTTAAATAAAAACTGAAAATTAAAAATTGCAGATTTGAAATGAAAACATGAACTATATTTTTCGACCTTGTAAAATAAAATACAGTGGAATCCGCTTATAAGGTACTTTAAGGGACCAGGGGTTCACTATAAGCGAGTGTACACTATAACGATAGTATTTAGTACGTTATATTTAGTTAGGACTCAAAGATACGTTCATTATAAACGATTTTCCATTATATGCGAGTTCACTATAAATGGACTCTACTGTAGGTACTGCTTGGATAGCGAAAAAATATTAGTCCGTTCCTGGAATTAACACTTTATAAAAGCAATTATCTACTTTTGCAGAATAATTATTTGCCAATGCATATATGTTTTGTCACTTAATAATAATATAATGTAATGGATTTTAAAGGATGTTTGTAAAATAATTATCTAGAGTGTTTTCCCAGAATCTTGTGTTTCACGGCCTTGCAACTGATCAAGATTCTTTTAATTTCATCACAAAAAATAAAATAATTACTGAAATGACTTTGATAAGCAACGCTTCGCGGCACACAGTGGCGTACACAAGTAAATTAACCCAAAAAAACATACAGTACCATAATATTATTTCAAAAGAAATCTATTATTATTATTTCATAAATAAAATTCGAAAAATTGTGTCCACAGTGAATAAGAATAGAAATTAAATGTAGTCAGTCATGTTCTAGAATATTTTCAATTAGAACAAACGATATTTATTTGACAACTATAGCATTAAAGCAGTATCTTTAAGAGTTCATTAATAGCTTTAATATTGCTCTTATTCCATCAACCATTAAACCGCAAGTAGAAATTTCATGGGAAAGTGGATAATTTAGCAATAATCCATTGTATTTAGTACTTGTGCTGGTTTTCAAATACAAAAACATTCATAATCTGCGGCATAAGCCAAGTATATTGACTCCAATTCTATTAATACCGAACGAAATCTTGTGATTGTATTTTTATAAATTATATTTAAATTCACATTCAAAGTGGGGGGCCGTCACAGATCCTCTGGCAAACCCTGCCGAACGCTTGTGTTCAGATGAATTATGTAAGCCCTGAGTTAAACATGTGCGCGGAAAAAATGTTCAACAAGTTTTTTTGCAATCCATATTGTTGAGGAGAAACCCGTGTCTTATTTTAAGAAGTTACCGCGTCATTTCATTTTGAGCATGCTGCATGTGGTGGACCATTAGCACCATATAAAACCCCCGTTGTGATCGCTGTCCAAACCAGTCGACCATAGACATTCGTAGAGTGCGCTGTACATCGCTCGTGAACATAACCACACTTATTAGTCTCCTGTCAAACTTACAGTTGCAAGATGAAGTTCGCGGTTTCGGTGATTTTTCTAATATTCGCCATTATTTTGGCGGTGGATTGTGTACCCGTGGAGGATCGTCGTCACCATCACCATGGTGGTGGTAGTACCAGTTTCGACCCGGTGCCCTCAACAGGAGGTAGCCAGATTTCCGGATCGGGTACAACATCTTTCGAGAAAGTTCCCGTTGGAAGCCCGCCCGGAAATGGCGGAAACTATCAGAATTCCGGTTCGGGGCAGACCAGCTTTCAACCGGTTGATCCCAACTTGCAAACTTCGTACGCCCAATCCCACTAGATGGGCCCAGATAGTCTGGCATATGGGGAAACCAGATACTTTAGTTCATAGGTAGGAATGCATCTTATATTTCTGCATTTTTATAATTTCTATAATAAAACTAACAAATGATCACATAACTATAAAGTTTCTAAAATCAAATAATTAACCCTAAAATAAATATGTACAGTAATATGCATTCTCAAAAATATTATGATTTAGAAAAACTGGGGCAGTATTGTACACATTATTTACTCAAACTTGCTCTGTATATTTGACTATTATAAAATAACATTTGTCATAAATTCCAAAATTGAATGTGCTATTTGACAAATAAATTGTTGTGTGAAGAAACATATATATATACGTCGTAGTCATATGTCAAGTAGGAAATTAAAACATTGTTTTAGCATGTATGTGTCAATGTTATTTTTACTTGATGCTAAACTGTTACAATGACTAACTGCATTTAAATTAAACAGCAAAATGCTAATTACTTTTTCACCGGAAATGTCAGGGAACATCCATGTTCTTAATATAAAACTACGAATGCACATTTTCAATGCGAATGTTTCAAAAAAATATTTTTATATCAATATATTAATTAAATCATTCCAGTTTTAAATTCAATTGCAAAGTATTTCGTATTAGTTGAATTAGGATTATTCACATTTAGTTCAATAGTTCTATATGGATCAATAATTTCAGTGCAATTGTTAATATTATTTGTGCAATAAAAAAGTTGTCAAATATAAATTAAAAACAGGCCAATGAATTCAATTAAAACAGTCATTATTTAAAGTAAATACGTGAACTATTTCACAGAATTTGTATTGTTAGTAGCTAGCACCCCTTAATAAGCAAGTCAAGAAGTCAATAATATGATCGCGGAACAGCCTATAGCAGGGTTTATTTGTTTAACTGCTATTGTATGCATGTACATATGACACAATGAATTAATCTTGAGTGAATGTTACAGACATAACATAATTTATTAACCAAAATAAAGAAACAATAAAATAACAGCGGCATGTGTGTTTATATTGATGTGCACAGAGGCCTATCATTTACGGACTACGATGACAATAACAGTTTATTTGACGTAATGGCTTTGGACAGTCATAACGTCAGTACGTACGTGACACTTTGCACGCTCGCTTTTGCGTTCCTGCAAATTAATTGCACACATATTGTAGATTTGATCTAATAGACTTCAAGTTCGACGCCGTCACATAACGCTTATACATGTCAATAGGCACGTCAAGAAACACTACGTTGTCTGTTTTTAAATTTAAATTTCACGCGCGCGAAACTCATGCTCATTCAGTACCAACTGTGAAGATTTATTTCACAGCTGAACTTTACAGTTTAGACGAGCGAGTGAACACATTTCATGGTGACATTCACTTTGAAGCAAGCGTAATGAGTAATAAAACTGTAATATATTCTCGGCACAATTTATTATTCTAGTTGTAAATGTTAAAAGACTAGTGTCTATGGTTGTAAATAATGTTTAGCGAACATGAATCATACAGCCAGATGTTGGAATTATAATAAAACTAGTAATAACACGAAATGTCCCTAACATATAACCCTAGTTTTACTTGCTAATAAAATATTTAGTTTTAGCTAAATGTAAACAATCCAGCTATATTTATTTAATGAATTTGTTATTATTCATTATTAGAAAGTGCCGAAAGGTAATTTTAAATGTCATACAGTTGTTTGAAAAATTGTATATTGGTCTCAAGTAAATAACATCTAGATAAATGTCAATATTGTATTAACATTGATCAACTATCGTATAATATTATTGTAGAAATTTTATTCTTATTCTACATACATCAAATATTGTCTTGGAATCTTCCGATGTCGTGATTGACATTCATTATCATAATTTATTCTCATTATTTTATACATAGTGAAGAATCTGATTTGTAATAATATATGACAGTAACCTGGTTTCAAATATCGACCACCCATTTGGTAACGTAACATGGTGCTAACCAGAGAACACTTTTCAAAATCCCCAGACAGTTACTTAACAAGGTACTTTAATAAACATGTCAACATGAGACCCAAGATTGTTGAACAATTTAATCCGAGATTTAAAACGATGTAGCTCACGTACAGTCATGTGTATAGTCTCTCCCACGATCATATTCCTGACTTTTTCATTTGTAATTCGTTTATTAAGGGTGCTATATCCTAAAAATACAAATTCCGTGTTGCTTTTCTCAAAGAATTTGTATTGTTAGCATTTAGCACCACTAATAAAATACTTGTTACAAATTTTAAAAAGTCAAGAATATATTCTGGAATAGACTATACTCTATCTTCGAAAGCATGCGACCAAAACGTCTAAAACAAGTGTCAACACCGTATGCAGACCAGTGTATCACTGGAAACAGGCCATCTAACAATACTTTAGTCCCTAATTACAGCATAGCCTGGACAGAATTAGATCCTATGAACTCTGTTGAACAACAAGCACTTTATCTGTTGTAAAAAAAAAAAACGTTATAAAGTATTTTAATGAATATAATCTACTTACGTGTACTCTAAAAATACACAAGACTTTGCTGGTTTTAGCAAGTGTCAGTTGTAATATTTGCAGGTTAGAATTACAGATGCAGTAACTCATTTTGCAAATGACAGCATATTAAAGTATGCTGTATATTTTGTGAACATGCACTACTGTTTATTACTTGCATGTAAAACTATGATTTACGAATGAAAATTTACACCCGAAAACACATTCAAGCCTATTCTGACAGCGTAAGAAAAAGTGCTGTCCGCTCATAAATTAGTAACTTTTCCAGACAACTATATTTAAGTTGGTACCTCGTATTTATACGCATGAGATGTCTGGGAACAAACAGCTGTAGAACTGATAGAGTGTCAAATGAAATCATTTGTCAAATGTGAAGTTAGTGTATTTGTAACGTAATTATGGATAGTTTCGGGGGGTGGGGGTTCTGTAGGTAAATAAGGATCCGGGGTCACTGATTCGGCAATTGGGTCCACGAGTCGAGACGCCTACAGTCCTTACATTCCACTCAGACTCCTTAAAAATAAAAAAATCATACACCTGGTGCACAGCAGAACTAATGTAACATTTTTTCCTATTTTATTTTGCCTAGTAACACGTACAGATCCGTATTATATTCAAGATTTCTCAATAATTCAATTATTCATTCAACACACATCATATTTGACATTGCTTCCAACACAATACAATATTCTAGGAATTTTTAAGTGGTTAAAAAGCTTGTTAATAATATTTATTTATTCATATTGTCAATAACATATGTAGCTTATAGAAGAATATGTAAATCTTGTTAAGTGGATAAAGATTATGTTAATGCCATCAATGATTTATGAAGACTTGTCAATGAGTTGAAAAATCAGTAATACATGAAATGCAATATAATATTAGATTTAAAAAAAGATCGTCGAATATTGTAATGAAAGTCAAATATTTATTTTAGATTTCAAGAAATAAATTACAGAGATTTTAAAATGTCAAATAAATTTTGGACTAATCTTCACTGGCTAGAAATGAAGACATTTAATACCTGAAATTTAATATCTTTTGGTATAATGAAAAAAAACAAAAAAGAAGTTTTTTACAACCAAATTTTTTTTTTAATAATAAGTAAATGATTAATACCGTTATTCATAATTAGTAATCATAGATGTCAGAACTTTCTGAAGACAAATAAGCGGGGTCATTAATTTTTTTCAAACTGACATTTTAAATTCTATAATTAGAATAAACTATGAGAAAAAAGTGGTACCCAATGAGAAAATATTTAAATTACATTGCATTTGTTGATTATAATTGATCTGTTCTTCTTGTTAGCTGACAACGTTCATGTTAATTGACACAGACGTATATAATTACATTTAAATTACAAGATGCATATTAATTTCTTTCACTCACGATCGCTTTTAAAATTCTGAAGTGACAGCTACACTTGAACATATGTAGTCGTTTTCGTTTGCGTTTAAATTTACGCTCAAAAGAAGACACAAATATCATTTTGCAATGATTTAAACGTTTCTCACAGTACAGTCCTGTCGCATTAATACATCAGCAGGTTAAATTTGGCATTCCCTGCTGTGTTTTCGTTATTTTTAGCTATTACCGTTCGTAAACAATCGTTGAAAGTTGACAGACAAATGTGAGGTTAAGTTGGTACAACATGCATAAATCTGTACCGTCTGTGTGTACCATGTGTGGAAAACATTGCCGGTACCCTATAGGCAATAGAAAAAGAGAAATTATACAATCTAATACTCCTGTAGTACATTTATACCAGTAAGTAGTACGTACATGTGCTGACATCTATGAATAGCAGCTTCAGTTATAAATCATACAAAATGTTGTAGTTTGTCTTGGTAGGTTGTAGATCAAGTTACATTTTTGAGCGCGTACAGATTTATGAATGCAATTACATTAGTTATAGGGTACCATTGGAATAAGTTCCGAGTTTCCATAGTTATGTGGAACAACGTACCATACATCAAGTGTTAGTTAAACGGATAGTAATCTGTATTGTGCTGCATGAGATATCTGCCATGTTGATACACGTTGCTGAGTATAGCAACGTATTATTATTACAACATGACTGTATTTCAACGTGTCACGTGAATGATTAGAGTAGAACAATTTATAAATACAGTAAGGCCTCGTTTAATGGTACTTGGAATAACGCTCATTCGATATAACGCGCTTTTTCCGTGACCCCCCCCCCCCAAAAAAAAGCTTTAAATTTACAATGATTCGTTATAATGCGGTTCATGAAGATACAATTACGGAAATTATGGATAAATTTATAGAAAATGACAGAGTATTAAAATGACCTCATATAAATGCTGATTCATTTAACGGTCTGTCTTCAAGAGCGTTTCGAAAGCGCGTCTAATATAGAATATTTATTATTATATAAATACAATAGCATGGAAATATGATTATCGGCAAGTTTAAATTACAAAAGATCTATTACAAACATACGTATCAAATCAACCATATCAAAAAAAAAGTATCGACATATAAATTTCAAACATTTTAATTATGAAATACCTGTGTTTTGCTGAATAACGGCTGTTAATTAATTTTAGATTAAATAACACAAAAACCGCCTGATCGAATTTACGCAACAAAAAATGTTTTCACATGATGATTCCCAAAATTAATGTAATATTTTTTTTTGTTACAGGATCCCGTACAAGCAGGGAAATTAGTAATAATAATCGTAGACGTAGCAAAAAAAAATATGAGATGTATAAAAATGTATAAATTTTTGTAGCAAGAAAAACATATAGCTTATATAGTGTAAGTATAGATATTAAGAACAAAAAATGAGAAATCTGTGTGTACTTATATTCTAAGCGTAATATTACATGACTGTAGATAATTATGGTAATTAAGTGCTAATTATAAATGTTTAATTATATACATTATAAGTTTTTTTTTTCGTTTTAATATAGACACTAGCTTTTAGAATTTACTAATAATGTTTTCAATTTAATTTCGTTATTATTTTATTATCAATTGCCAATTTGCAATATTATGTTTAGTTTGTATATAATATATTATCGTTTATGTGTTGTATAATTATCTGTAGGGTTTAATCATTATCTAGGTTACTGTATTTAGCATGTGTAATTTTATTGTATTCTTAATGCACGAATTATAGAAATATATAATACGATAGGCATAAGGAATTTCGTGTTATTTATCATATCCATTTCCTTTTCATTATCACAGTAATGTAAGGCCCTTGCTGCGATTAACGCCCATTCGAAATAACGCTCTTTTTCCCTAAACCCCCCAAAAAGCGCTAATTTACAATGATTCGTTATAACGCGGTTCATGAAGACACAAGTACGGAAATTATAAATAAATTTCTAAAAAATACTCAGTATTAAAATTATCTCGTTTAAATGCTGATTCGTATTGCACTGAAACATATGCACCGTGTTAAACAGGACTATACATGAATTAAATTTATAGTAACAATTTTTTTTTCCAATTCAGTAGTTTTTCATCTTCCATTTTATTCATTAGTGATAACAAGACACAACATCCTCAATTAGTAAAATAATGTTGAAACCTCGGTTTCAAAAAAGTAACCAAACCGCTATAGGAAACCAAACTGTGGTTTTGTATCAAAACGTAAAAACGGAAACACAAATGCTGGTGTTGTTCCATTTTAGGACAGTTTCTATTTGATTCCTTCTCAGAGTACACCATGTACAAAATGACATCCGTCAGATTAATTACACTTTTCTGTTCGTTATTCGTACTAATTCAGCTTGGTGCAAGTTCAACTTGTTGCTTTAAACGAACGTACACAACTGACAATCAAGGCAGACCCACTATGATCTGTGTACTGCCAATGCCTTGCCAAGGACGGTTAGAAAACACAAATATGTTTGATGATGAACATGTTTCTAACCCGGATATGAATCGGGAAGCAAGAAAAACGATTTGGCCCGGAATAAATTGTCCTGAGGGATTCCAGGTTGATGGTAATACATGTCGAGAGATATTTTAATGACAAGGTAAGAATATAGTGAATCTAAACATAGGTTAAATCGTACATTCAAAGACATGATCAAAAGTAAAATAAGTTCAAATCTGCTTACGATAATACATTTTATTATTGTGTTTGTTTTGCAGGTCAAATGCTTCGAATGAAATGGCATATGCCGATAGTAAGAAGAACGAATGAATTATAATTTCCAGGAAATGTTTAAATTTTAATTACAATGTAGACAATTTTTAATGAAATAAAATTCTATTTGAAAATTTCTAATTGAGTATTATTAAGATGAATATGTTTTGTTGTTGATAATATAATTAGAACAAATAAGATATTATTACTGACAAATGTCAGTAATAAGATATTTAAAACTATGCAATTAAATTTAATTAGATTATTAAATTACAGTTTATTCATATGAAATGAACACATGTGCAATATTTAATAGAAAATTTCATTTTATCAAAACTTTATTCCTAGTATTTTGATTGATTTTAATAAATTTTTGTTTTATTATTTTGACAACTTTATGTAAATTTAAAAAAAAAAATTTTATTCTTCAGAAAAAGAACATTCAACGTCAATCTGTGATTAGCTGTTTATTAATTATCTCCCAGTAAAAAAAAAATAATGACAACTGCGACATCAATCACTTCAAGGATTACTCTTGCAGATTATTCCTGGTTTTTCTACAATTATGCAAGAATTTCAATCCGATTGCGAGAAATAAATCATTAGCAATGACAGCAGCGTCAAGTGATCGAGATGAGTGGTTCTACTTGGTTCTACTCTTCAATTTATTTACCATTAAAGTGTAAAGTAATTTGCATCGGTGTTAAGTTATAAATAATGAAACATAACTGCAAATTCACTTCAAAGACAATCTGTCTGCCGTGAAGGACATTTATAATTTATTATATTGTAATTTTGTAAATAGTTGCGTCATCTTTCAAAATGATTGTCTTGCGATTCAACTGTCAGTATTGAAGGATTGGTAAATTCGATCTTTCAATATCCATAATCGCGTGATACTACAATAAAGTTCGCTTAACACTAATATAATTAATGGTCATTCGTTATAATGCCAAAAGTAAAAATAATGCTAAATTTACGATGATTCCTTCAACTCTCTTCATGAAGACATATTACGGAAATCATAGATCAGTTTATAGAAAATATTGTGATTGACCTCGTTCAACACTGATTCGCTTAACGCTACTAGGAGCGCTAACCGGGAAACTACAATCTCCAATCTGTAAAAATGTTAATATAATAATTAGTTGTTATATTTTATTTGACACGTCTTGAAATATACCACTTTGTCTTCTCATATCTTTTTCAGTCTTTATAATTGGAATTATTTTCTAATAAACACATACAAGTTAATTCTGTAGCTAGCCAACAGCTAAATGTTTACGATAAATCAACAAATTAGTTACTTCGACTGCAGCTAATGGAGTATCAAATGAACGTCTGTGCATGTGGATGTTTACAAGTCAATGATGATGCATGCTTCAAAAGAGAAAGCTATATGTCTTCACACAAAAAAAACTTTGACGGCCATTGACTCGTCTAAATTTACAAAACTAATTAACACCTACTGCACAGCATATCGTCCATGTCAAACGAAACGAGTAAATATTTCTCTCTTCATTGTGTGTTTTCTAGATAAATATTGAGTCAAAGTCGACAGTTGTATTTATAGAAAATAGTTTTGAACTAATAGAATGTATCGTGATCAAGAAATATTTCACTATATGCATCTGGTTGAAATTTATTTAAGAAATACCGTTGTTTTTTTTTTTTGGTGAAACAAACATCAAAGATGTTTTCGTCAAGTAATTTTTGAGTGAAAAATAGAAGAAATTACTAAAATAAAATATAAAATAGACGGTGAATGTTTAAGAGGATCCTGAAATGTTGAATAGTTAGGTTAATAAAAAGAATATGCTTTTCTTAGTAGTTATATGTTGACATATAGTTAAAGCATTCTTCTTTTCTTCATTAATGTCTACTGATTATCAAAGCATACTAACACGTTTTTTGGTGACAAAATTTCAGTAGCTAATTAATATATTATAATATAGGGATTCTTGGTCACACTTGTCAAATTTATATTTCATTAATTCAACAAAAGCCTCCTACAAACATATCTATGACAGGTCAACTGTGATGAATACAGTAAATGTACATTCAGTATTAACATTAATTTACAGCAATATACATACATATAGTATTGTACAGCATAACTTTTTAGAAATGAGAAGGCCATATGTTACAAAAAAGAAATGGTTTGAATCCAAACAATATTTTGTTGTTATTTAAAATATCTACAATTTACACAATGGTTTACAAAATGATACATTGATATTTAAATCAAGAATTTAAACAGTATAAGGTGCATACTTTAGTTTATAACAAATATATTAATACAGTTTTTCATTTATATATAATAAGCAAACATTACAAGCAAAACTATATTAAAATAATATCTCAAACATACGTAGGTAATGCAAGATATTAGTTAGTAGAATTATCTCGGCATTACAGTTTATTTTGTACAGAATTATCGCTACACAACACATTATTGTGTACACAAAATGCCATCATTCGGATGCTGGACATCATTATGTATTTCTTGGAAAATTATCAAATTTTTTATTCCCGCAGTATGTGCAGAATTTGATAGCGGCACGGTACAGAGAGTGTCACATATCAGCGTCGGGTTTTCTTATAACATTTCAATAATAACAGTAATCCATTCATCATGAATCTGTGCGACAAATTACTTGGAAATGCTGTGCAGTTTCAATAACACTTTATAACGAATAAAGTTCTTTGAATTAATATAAAATCTGGTTTTTTGACAGTTCATACATAACATGGGACACGATCAAATGGAACATATTTTTTATACACGCAACAATAACTGTTTTACAACATAATTCAGTCATTTATTGACAGCACAGGATTGCTAGAATCTGTCATTTGAATAATTAAAAATGAATACTGTTCTACAATTATTCACGTTCGATACTTTAGCCTAACTAAATTTAGCATTTAATAAACAAAATATTATTATTAAGGCAGAGTTCATTTGTGGGTCAAGCATCATGTGCCAGTAAGCTATATTTCAAAATATAATTGCATACGTAACCATAGATCATATATATATATATATATATATATATATATATATATATATATATATATATATATATATATATATATATATATATATATATATATACAGTAAAGTCGCGATTTAGTGAACTCTCGATTAAATGAACAACCCGATAGAGTGAACACTTAAATTTTATCATTGCGTCCCGATATAGTGAACAACTGTAAACCCCGATACAGTAAACTATGGTATTTGCGATATTTCTCTGGGGGATTCCACTAAATATGAATCTAGATGGAGCGTAAACGAAAATACTTGAATTTAAAACAAACAAAATTAAATACTTAATGTCTGGGTAAAGGAGAATGTGTGACCGTGTTTGCTAGTAGAATATTGCAGTTTGCTCGTGTTACATGATTTGCGACAAAAATTAGTACAAATTATCCTGAAAAAAAGCGTAAACAATCCAATATTACTTAATTTTTTTCGCTTCTAGAGGAAAGAAACATAAACAAAAATATTCTCTAATATTTTTCAAAATATTTTTGTACTTTTGGAGTGTAATCCTCAAGAGATTTTGTTTATGTTTGTTTGAACTAGAATTTTGTTTTTTGCTTGAAAATGACCAAAAACCATATGGTCGAAACGTCGTATATCTGTTATCATCTTGAACTATAGTCATTTATTCCAATCATTTTGCATTCAATATTTCTCCTTCTCAAAATCTACAATTGACTAAAGAAAATCTACAATAAAATAATAAAAAATCATCTTTACGATTAAGTTTTGAAACAAACAGTTCACATTACCTTGAACTAACCATTTTGGATTCAATATTTTTCCTTCTCTTTTATTATTTTACATATACATACATAATTCTGTTGATTTAGATAACTAGAATATAAGTTGTTTCTCAAAATATCTGAGTGAGACCAGAACCCCGAAAATGTAAACACCCCTAAAAAGTGAACAGGCTTGGCCGGAATTAGTTCACTAAATCGCGACTCTACTGTATATATATATATATATATATATATATATATATATATATATATATATATATATATATATATATTTATATATATATATATATATATATATATATATATATATATATATATATATATATATATACTGGATACGCGGAACATGTTATACGTAGGATCAAGATAGAGAGAAAACAGAGGCAAAGTTCACAGTGCGCAAGCGCAAAGTTGCTGCACGAAGATCGCGAAATAGTTCAAATTTTAAAAGTTCAAGTGGTGTAAGTAAATGTAGTCCAAAAATATTTAACATTAAATCCATAGCTACTATTGGAACTACTACATTGATTTACTTTGGAATTGAATGTACTAGTAGAGGTAAACCAGGATTGAGGACAAATAAAAAAATTACTCTAGGAAATGTTAGTGAATGATAGAAAGAAGAAAATAATTCAATATTTATTAGTTTTAATTCGTGAGAAAATAATATGAATTTAGTAAATTTCTGACGAATGCCAGTTTTATACTTCATATTTTTACAAATAAAATGTATCTGTTAAAGATAGTTGTCTTCGACTTTAGGAACGACTAGGGACTTTTGTATGTTACGGTTACATATACTAGTTACTTTTCTTTTTCTATGATTTGTCACACTACATGTTGTTGTACTTGTTACCATCGAATGAAAGAAACCTTGAATGAAACACGTTATTTGTAGAGTGCTAAAATATATGAAATATCTTTTTCAATCCAGAGTAAAATTATTCTGCATCCACTAAAAATCCAACAGTATCCTACAGTTAATGTAAACTTCAATTCTATGTGAATATAATTTATATTCATTTGTATTTATACACAATATACACAATTCATTGTTTGATACAACACGTACACGGAAAATGACGCGTTGTGAGTCTGCGCACTCCGAACT
The DNA here is from genome assembly GCA_963422195.1 of Carabus problematicus. Classification (NCBI taxonomy): domain Eukaryota; kingdom Metazoa; phylum Arthropoda; class Insecta; order Coleoptera; family Carabidae; genus Carabus; species Carabus problematicus. Next base: position 789,564 of record OY728586.1, on the reverse strand, counting down.
TTGCCTCTGCTACTCTATCTCACTCGCTCTTGTATAAAATCCTTATTCTATCTCTCTTAATCCTACGCATAACACAAACTTGCTTTTAGAAGATATGCTTTCGCTTACCCAGTAGTATATATATGATCTATGTACGTAACCTATTTTCAAACCTAACCTATACTATTGAACAAAAGTATGTAATGTAATATTTCAAACTGATAATAAATGCAAAAAGTAACATTTTGTACAGGATGATAAACCACATTACCCGTTAAATAATATCCGGATAAGGAATAATATCGAGTAAGAAAACTTTTACCATAATTTGTTTAACAGGAAACCACTGTGCGGTATGAACAGATATAAAAATAATGGACACATGCAGATATTAGTTCAGTAACGTGTACAAATCTCATCAAATACGAGCAAAATGATTGTCATTCGCCTAATAACGATATTCTGTTTATGTTTTGTCGTGTACAGTGAAGGTGACCTTTGTTGTGTTAAACATAAATATGTCCAAGATACGAGAGGGGTTTACATAAAAAAGTGTGTATTGGGCACAACATGCTCACGAGGTACAGAAAATTACTACATTTTTGATGAAGACTTTCTCGCAGCACAGCAAAATTACGTGGAACAACTTAAAACGTCTCAAAATTCCGATGAACAATTCCAAAATTACATCAAAGATAACGAAGATTTCGTGACGTTTCTTCACAACTATGTCACAACAGGAAAAACTAGTGAAAAATATAATAACTTGGTCAACAAATACCAACAATTAGAAGATGAATATAATAATTACATCAAGGAAAAATTTCCGAATGGTGACAAGGTTGAAGAAAATCAAAAAATTTATAGAAATCGTAGGTCAGGCGACAGAGGACAGATGAACAAACAAATTAATTACAATCTTGATGAAGACTATCTCGTGGCACGAAGAAACTATCAGGGCAAACTTGACAATGACACGTTCCAAAATTTCATCAAAAATAAAGATCTTCAAAATTACGTTACAGGTGTAAAAACTATGGACAAATATACTAGCTTAGTGAATAAGTATAAACAATTACAGGCTGGATCAAATAATCACGATAAAGAAACATTTCCGAATAATGACGAAGTTGAAGAAAATCCGGACGATATTGATACAGAAAGTAAAAACGTGGACGGTCAAAATAACTATATTGTAGATGAAGCCAACCTTGTGAAACAACAAAATTACCTGGACAAACTGAAAGAGTACGCCGATAATTATCAAAAATACGACGAAAAATTCCAAAATTTCATCAAAAATTATGATAATTATGTGAAAGAATTGCACAATTACGTCACAGGCGTAAAAACTATGGATAAATACACTAGTTTAGTAAATACGCACCGACAATTAGATAATGAGTACAATAATTATGTCAAAGAAAACTTTCCGAAGAGTGACAAAAAAGTGACAAACCAAAATACCACTGAAGATACAGAAGATACATCAGGTGACAATACAAAGGTGAATAATGAAAATAAATACATTACTAATAAAGATTACCTGGTGGCACAGCAAAATTATCTGAAAAAATTGAAAGAGTACGCCGATCAATATCAAATTGACGATAAAAAATTCCAACATTACCTCAAACATAATGAAGATTTCGTGAAAGATCTTCAAAGCTTCGTCACAGGTGCTATAACTACGGACGAATATACTACTGTACTAAATAAATACCAACAAATAGTGGATGAATATAGTAATTACGTCAAAGAAAAATTTTCGAATGGTGACAAGATTAAAGAAAATCTAAATATTGGTAGAAAACGTAGATCAACTGACACAGAACAAGTCGACACTCAAACCAAGTACATTCTTGCTGATAACACCTTTGCGACACAGCAAAATTTCCTGGAAAAATTTAAAAAGTTCACCGATAAGTATCTGAAGCAGGACGAAAAATTAAAAAATTTCATCAAAAAATATGACAATTTCGTGAAAGAACTTCAAGATTACGTAACAAGGGACAGAACTGAGGGTAAATATGCTAGTTTAATCAATGAGCACCAACAATTAACGGAAGAGTATAATAATTATGTCAAAGAAAACTTTCCAAATAATGACGAAAACGAAAATAACATTTTTGTTTTTAATAAAGATTATCTTATGGCACAGGAAAATTTTGTGAAACAACTGAAAGAATACGCCGATGCACATCAAATACACGATGAAAAAGTCCAAAATTTTATCAAACGTAATGAAGATTACGTGGAAGAACTTCAAGAGTACATCACAGGAGTAAAAACTAACGATAAATATACTAGATTAATCAACAAGCACGAACAATTACACGACGAGTATAATGTTTACGTTAAAAAATACATTCCAAATAGTGACACAGTTGAAGAGAACCAAAATATCATTGCTAGAAAACGTCGTCGATCAGCTGAGAGCGAAGAATACTCACTTTATGACACAGTCAATCCAGATGCAACAGAGTACGAAAAATGTTTATGGAAATATAATAAATATGGTTCAACCGTGTGTGACCAACTAAAATCGCTGCGTCTTTGGGGAAAACTGGAGCAGGCGTTTCCATTTAGGGATAACAAGGAATACAATTCCGTGGTAGACAGAATGGAAGACGCCAGAGATATGGATGAAGAAGATAACACTATCAATATCCTGGTCACGGCAAATGGAAAGAGTACGAATCAAAATAAACGCATTGACAGTTTGTTAACAGCTGCACCGAACTGCTTTGAGGGAAGCGGAAGTTTAGCTCATAACAATTTGTGCAAACTCGAGTTTTACGATTACTAATAATTGTAAGTATTGTATACTGCAGACTAAAATAATTAGCTATGTAAATATTACATTTAATTAATTTTCTAGGTGTATAATATATTTATTTTTTCTTTTTCCAGATACGTACTAGCCATTGTCGCTTCAGAGCATTTATTCAATTAATTTTTTAAGAAAATATGTATGTAACATGTAATATTTTTGATATGTAGTAAAAAAAATTACAACGCTGAAATATACATTTTTTATTTACTTCCTCTAAATTTGTAGAATTTTACATATTTTTTAACATTATTTCATTTAAACGAAAATTTTATATAAAGCAATAATACTCAGCATGAGTCAAATACTGACGTATTTGTTAGTGAAATTTATAAATATATATTTCTTTATATCGACTATATATTTACATTACAAAATTCTAATTGTAGTTTTATTTACTATAAAAATATCAACCCAAAACTAGGATAACATATTATATTAGTAAACAAATTAAACTTTATCATATATACATAAATACACAAAAATTCTCGGCATAAAATAAGAATAATTGATACGATAATTTTTCGATGCATTCGCTCAATTAATATCATCGAATAACGCATAATAATAGTAATGATATTGATGAGATAATCGTAAATATTTCAAGATATCTTGTATTAATTCAAACTTTTGCTGGTAAACAAGCAAATATGATAATTTATAAACTGAATATTACGTAGTAAACAGAAAAACCAATGTATCTTATGAATTAATAAAAAATAATTCCTATCATCTCTGACACTGAGTTCAACTCGTTTGACAACAACCACAGCAGTTGTCACAAAATGGCGTTATTGAACAGAACTCTATGCAAATGTCTCGTAATATGTTTGATAATTCACTGTGTTCTTTATATCGGACATGCCAGTGAGCTTAGTGTAAGTATAAATGCATGAAATTGGTTAAGTTTTACATCTTCACATACACAATCCAGCACACAAAATGTCACGTATTTTGTTCTTGAATAAATTTGCAACAAAATGGCTGCAACATTAATGTCAAAAGGGAAATGTTTATCCCGATAATTTAAAAATAGACACAGTTAATGCAACTTTATATAGAACTTCGGGTAATATTTGTTTAACCCTTTATATTATTATTGACGCAATAAATTTTATTCATAACAATTTTTTTTTTAGTTTTACGCTTAATAAATGTATCAATATTCCAAGTAATTCTTTGTGTGATTCCTATACTTTCTTTATATTATGTACATGAAAGTACAAAGTGACAAACATGTCTTCTGTTTTTTCGTCAATATGTATTTTTGAAAATCCATTATATTGTATCGATTGTATTATATTTTGTATATACTTCTACAGCGGCATAAAAGAGCGAAGACATTTGACGTAGCGTCCGAGAATAAAGGAAATTCGCAAAGCCATTCTTCCAATACGGGGACTACTACAGAGAAAATATTTAACATCATAAAAGGCGGACGCAATTGTCCATCTGGAACAGCTCCGGACCACAACGATGATTGCAGAGAAGAATCTTTCTTCAGTGCCGTATCGCCAAACCAAAACCGTAAGGCTACTGTATCGAAAAACGATAAAACCAATGTAAATAAAAGACAATAAATTAAAAAAAAATATCTAGACTTAAATACGCAAAAACGCATAAACATAATATAAATACAGAAATGGCCATAACAAATAAAGTAATTAACAAATATATAATTATAAACTATATATATATATATATATATATATATATATATATATATATATATAACAATGGATACCTACTAATTTGACTCTAAATTATTCTCATTTTGTTAATAAACCAACATGGACTTTTTAAATTGATAAAATAGTGTTTAAAGTTATAACATTCTATTAATTAATATGTATATAACAGTAACAGATATAAAATATGTAAATATGTATATGTATAATAAAGTTTTTAATTTGTAAAATTTAATTCTATGTCTATATTCACTTGCACCAAGGATCTAAATTAACAATTTGAAAGAAAAATTATATAAAAATATCTACCGAATAAGTTATTAAAATATATTATCAAACAAATGTTGTTACAATTAAATGATTAGCACGAATTTTTTAAAATTGTATACAAGAAAAACCACACTTATTATGATAAATATATAATTTATATTAGTGCTATTGATATAGATGTCAAACTTCTATACAACAATTTTTTTTCTCAAATTTCAATTTCAATTTTTCTGATAGTTATTTTTTTTAAATCTTATCTTGAAAAGATATCTTATCTATAAAATTAAATTTTTATTATACGTTCTAAAATTTATTTCTCTTATATGTAGTTATTTCTTCCAATTAAACAAATTCCTAGGAACATTTGAAGGTCAGTGAAGGTTGAAGTATGTCAACTAATGGTACTTGGATCACATGACATTTTATAAATATGGAATATTTATTAAAATAAAGAATAAAAAAAAATTGCAATATAAATAATAATGATCAGCATTTTTCGTTGCAATCATCATGCACCGGATGATACTGCTTAGTCATGACCAGTAATCGTCATCACGCACGTACGTAATTATCACGTTAACAGACGACAAGGGCGCTGTTTACTTTTCTAGAGAAATTATCTAAAAAAGAACCCAAACACATGCAAGTAGGTGCCGGCTGAGTGACTGAAAGATATCAAAACTCTGTCGTGTAACGTTATATCTTCACATTGTCGCGTTACAACAAGCAGAGGTGCGTGCCCCCGATCATACAGACACTCTACAACACTCGGTAAGAATACGTGCATCTCAACGTACAAGTAATAAAATGTGAAATGTTTTACATGCAGCCACGGAGATTCGCCAAGCCGGTGAGTACAGAATCAAAGTTCATTTGCGTTATCAGTGTTTGAATTATGGGTGTTTTAAACGCGGGAAATTTAAATTTATTTGGTTTATATCACAATATTTATAGTTGTGTGCAAGTGCGCGCCAAATAGATAATAAATAAAGAAACACTATTATGGTTCTATTGTAAAATTAGTATTAATATTACGGTTATAAAAACGCCATTTATAATTCGTTGTGCTGCGTTTAGATATTTGAGTGCAACAAATTGCTATTTATGATTGAATAGCTTTATACAATTATTCTGCAATTGCTAAATAGAATACGGTTCGTCTAATTAGCTGAGTTTGTGTTGTTTTTATGTGAAATAAACAAAACAATTTCAAGAGAGAACCTATAAATCTAGTTATTCTAAGCGCAGTAACAGTTTATATTATGCCAAATAGTTGGCAACCATGCATGCGGGTATTTACGTATACAACAAGTAGGTTAATAATTATGAATTTTGTTGTACGAGGTACTTGCTTAAACCCAATATTAGAATACATACAATTACTGCATACTTACGTAAAACAATAAACAAGGTTCTTAGATTGTAGATAAAAAGTCAATCAAACAACAAAAGTAAATATAGATAAAGTGATAGTAAATATTTATCTATTATAACACAGAAATATATCTCACTTATTTTTTTTTATAAAAACACATTTATTTGAAACGTAAACCTTTATATTCTTAGAGGATATTATATTCTATATTTTATTATTATATAATAAATAATATAATAATTTAACAGAGAAATAAACAAAATAAACAGTTTGCTATATAATCATTCAGTTGGAAAATTACAACTGGATTAAAGATATCTATTTTTAGATCATGTAAATCGATACTGGTATCCTTGGTCATGAAATTTGATATTTTCCAGGTAGAAATAATTAATGCTTCATTTCAACTAACCCTCCACTGGAAAACGTAATATCCAATTATATACAAAGAATACATGAATATATTTTTACATAAATAGTATTCTCTGAGGTATTTTACCTGTTATCTTTTTTAAATATTATTTCATTCAAATCATAGTGTTTTATGTAATTAATACTGTTTTTCTACACTGTTTAAAGATGCTAAACCTGGATTGTATGCGAAATGTACACCGAAAACCGAATATGATCACGAACAAATTCATTGTTTGGTTTCATTTATAGAATCACAACAGTCCATTATCATTTCTACTACGCCAAGAATCGTATACGTTATTTTATTTAAAACAAACTGAAATAAGCTCATTTATTTGCAGGTATTAGGAGGAACAAATAAAAGAATATGGCTGACCCTACAATTCAAACATTTTGCTGTCACCATGCCAATGATACGGACATGGCTGTGAGAATTATGAATGAATTTAACACAGATGCTTATAATGCCGTGTGTCTCACCTCGTCAGCTTTAGGCATGATTGGTGCTATTTATCAAGTAGGTATTTAATATTCCAAGATATTTTTCAACCGAAAAAATATCACACCTTAACGTTATAAGATTGGTAATAATTGTGATAAATTTTAAACTAAATAATAATACTTCACAGTGTAGTACATGAAAGATAGCTGATCGAAAAGCTACACGTTTTCAATATTAAATAAGTTCATTTATACATGGCTTGTTAGAAAACACGAGTGAGATTTGATTAACGTTATATTTTAACAAGACATTGACGACAAAATACTTCAACACGAATGGTTTCATGCTTCATTTCCGTTAATAATTAATGCAACGAGACATGTCACAAAACCAGACACGAAAATGTCAAAACACATTACAAGAACCAACAGTATTCATGTCAGATACAGTCTTCACCCGTCAACATGTATTAAATTTCATATAAATTATAAATTTCTAAAAATCATTACTTTTATTATTTCTCAAAAAAAAAAAAAAACACACCACGTATCATTAACAAGCATATAAAGCGATTCCAAGAAGCAATAAACTTACTAAAATACCATTGGCCCCCCCTAGGAGTTCAAACGTCGGTTACGTTTCTGTATTAATGCATGCAAAATTGGAATTAGTATTCATAACGTTGTGTAATTTTCCGTTACATTACCTGAAAACTTTTGCCATAAATTTCCTATGACAGTTCAGGGGCGTCGGTAATAATTAATATTGTACGGTCTATAACGGCATTGTGTACGGTATTTTTAGCATACAAAATCATACTTCAACTCTTATGGGCAGTACGTAATTAATTTCGCAGTACATATCGCTTCTTTTGAAAGTCTGGAACAAATTTCGAGATTTGCGTGCAGTATTTTTAGTTTTGCTGGTCATAATTTTCACGCACAATTTTCCAAAATGAATTAACAGCGAACTGTGAAGATTCAATTTGTTATTTGTTTTTGTAAAAATAAAATCTTTCGTTATGTTTTATGCGTAAAGAAATGAACGGTATTAATTTGTCAGCATAACTTTAAATATTGTTTTGACAGATTCTTCCTCGAGAACAGAGTCCCGTGACTCATAGATGGCTATCGTTTAGTGCAACCCGAGGACGCAGAATTATTATCTGGTTAGCGGTTGCTGATCTCTTAGCATCATTAGGTAAAAGAATTTAGTTAATTCATGCGCACCGCTTCATACTAATAGTGCATGATATATTACAGGAGTATTCGCTAGATCCACATTGTGGATAAACTACAAGAACATTATGCCAGCCGTGGACGATGATTCGAGTGTATTATTTTGTGCCATTTCGTCCGCATGGACGCAGTATTTTTACACAGCTACCTGGATATGGACGCTTTGTTACGCAATAGACATGCGACTCATTCTTGCTGATAAACAAGAACGTACCGCGTGGTATCATTTAGCATCCTGGATCATACCGGCAATACTCACTTCAGCTGGACTGTCTATTCTGTATATACCAGATGCAAAGTAAGACAATAATACACCGAAGAAATACAGCATATGTTTGAAGAAAACAAAAGCATATTGTCAATTTTTTTAATCCATTGCAAAGTCAGCTGTTTTTACACTTAACCATTTGATATATCCATACAGATCTAAGTACAACAAATATTATTTCCAAAATTAATGTATTGTATATACCTACCTTTTATAAATTATACCAGTTAAACACTTTTGAAACAACGTCGTTATCTATATCGGTTAAAAAAATCTTCATAGCTTGAAATCAAATATATTATTACTAACACAATTTGTCGCTTAAATTAACGCAAGTTACATAATTGTATAATCATTTGTGAACAAGACTATTAAACTGATTACAGCAATTACATTTTGCACTATTAACTTGTACAGATAAACAGAAATTAAATAATTATTTTCCATTACAGCTGTCATAGTGCTACGTCTCTATCAACTGCCCTGTTGCGAATATTACCCAATTACTTCGCAACATACTTACCGATTGCCGTAGTTATGATTGCAAATCCAGTTTTGTACAAGTCTTCAACAACGGACATGGAATGTCTCGTCACAAGCAGCATGGGACAATTCACAAGTCGAGAACGCGATGTCATGGACACGATCAAAATCAAGTTCTCCCTGATCAATCTGGTGTTCTACATCTGTTGGCTTCCTAACCTAATAAATGGCATACTGCTGTGGACACTTTGGTTTCATTTGCCAATCAAAGTAATAATCAGTGTATGGTACATTATGGTAACGAGCAATGAATACTTACTATTAAGTGTTGTTCTGAAATGACGTGTTTTGTATCATTTGCAGGCGTTTATAAATCCGCTACAGGCACTTTTCAACAGTCTAGTTTACAGAAGATGGACGCGGGGTACGGAGAAGATTGCACTACCCTGTCAGTTTGCTTGCGCGCGAAAAACTAGAACCAGTTTAAATAGTTCTTTCCTAGCATCAACGGCCAGTGCAACTAGTCATACGTCTAGTATACTGCGTGAAGAAAATCTGCCATTGCTTAGAAGTATACCTAGAGCTAGTATTAATAGGTATGCTTGACAAATAACCTCAAAAATACTTGTGCATCATTGCTTTGAGCCATCTTTTTTGATTGCCATACACAGATACTAACGGATCTACTAAATTTGACACTGTAGCTATAATAATACTATAAACTTACACAATTTTCTTTAATAATAGTGTGAAATTTAAAAGAAAACATTGGTAGATCCGTTCATATCGAGCTATGAATAGCAATCCCCTGTCTTTTCAGGTTCAAGTCAAATAATTTTGTTGCTTTTTATATTAAAAAGTATAATTTTAAAACTTATTTCTCAATACGAGAAATATGAAGTAATAACTACTAAGAATAGATTCTTTATTCAAATATATGCAAGATAAATAATTTGTTCAGACTATCGTTAAAAGAAATTACAAACATTGTAGTTTTGTACTGCCTGTTCAATACGTCCGCCATTTTATTTCTCTATAAGATTTTTTTGTATTATACATATTTAACAATATGTATGAACATTACTGAAATCATAATAATAATGATGGCTGATAAATGTATTTTGGTTATAAGTTTTAGTGCCAATATTCTATTTTACAAGGATTCATACAAAATACACGTCAATCACATTCACTTGTTTTATTTCACATAAAAAATATTCCTTTTTTCTATACATATGTAGAATATTACATGTTCAATATATTTATTATGTAAATTACCTGTTCTGTAACATTTTTGTTCATTCTAATGTTTTATAGTTAAAGCTCTGGTATTTTTTTCAAAATATGCGTTACATATTACACAATGTGGTTTTTTGTACAAATTATTTCACAACTGAAAGCGATCAATACATATTTTCAAACGTGACACAAACTGTGTTATACAAATGAACATACGTGGAATTAAATATTAATTATGAAAATATGATTCGGAAAACTTTTGTTTGTAAATTGAGCTGTAATATTCAATACTAATAAAACTGTTTCTATTGAAAGTGTAACTAAAGGCTAATATTATAAGACGGATATCTATATAACATTTTCATCTTGAAATATAATTCTATGGGATACTGGAACTCATTGTGAAAACTCATGCTCAATTCCATATTAATTCGGATCTAAAGTAAATAGCATTTTATCTATTGCTAAATTATTTATAGATCTATTTTGTAAATACACAGCGAATCATTGTAAAACGTTTCAAAGCATCTTTAATTTTTTCTAGATGAACTGTTTCTAGTTTAATATTTGCAATAGTTTATTGAATTGATTCAATAAATACAAACTTTTCACTGAGTATATTTTAATAAACTATACGTATGTATAAATATAATTTATTAATCACGGATTTTCACAAAGTGAATGAGAATACTATTTTATATTTGAATATATTTTAAATGTATTACGAAAAGTCTTCGTAATTCATGAAATGATATTATTTTTCATAAGATAGCAATGAAAACCTTTATGAAATGAACATACCATAAATATCTTACCATATAATAAAGCAAAAAAATCCCATTCTAATTGAAAGGATTAAAATAATTTAGAAATAAATAATTATTATTAAAAAAGTGTCATGGTTTGAACTTCTATAACCTTACATTTTAATTGAAATTTTCTACTATCCTATAATATAGGTTTAGAATGCTGAGTCATGAGTTTCACATTGACTTGCAGAACCGAAATATGTCGATCTAATGTGCATCATCTCATTGCAATATATACACAGGAGCTTTTATTATAAAAATAAAAACATTTATTGATCTGATTAAGCACCACATGCAGCCGATCAGACTAGAAAATATTTGTCAGTATTTGCGCACGTAATTAATAAGACATTTTATTTTTAAAAACAAGTGGGAATATCACATTCTAACAATGGGGTGTGTACACAGAACATAACCACAAACTAAAACGACATTAATAAATAACTCCTAATGAAAAATAAAACAATAATAATAATAGTACATCATAGTAGGTAAGTAATTAATTATAAGAAGCTCGATGGTACATGCAAGATTGAAGGAAACTACATAAAAGTAACCAATTGTTTAGAGAGAGACAGATAGAGATTGGTATATAGAGTTTAAAATATCAGGACTGCATTGAATTTGCGGTAATTAATTATAAGAAACTAGATGGTACATGCAAGATTGAAGGAAACTACATAAAAGTAACCAATTGTTTAGAGAGAGACAGATAGAGATTGGTATATAGAGTTTAAAATATCAGGACTGTATTGAATTCGCTACATCGCCCAGTGTAACACTGGTTATATCTTTAACAATCATCTCCGCTACCTGCCAGGCCATCTCTTCCTTTGTTTTGTTCTCCTCCATATTCACTAATCGTCGCATAGCTCGCGTTATTCGGGATTCGGATTTGCTATCCGGTTTCGGTTCGACGTCGGTCTCAAACCGGCCCAAATCCGTGATACGCCCGAATGACAGTCGCCTAGTGCGCCGTCGCTTCCACAAAGAATCCGGATCGTACAACTGTCTGGTGTCGATGTTCATGTCCGTTTTACCCGACTTGACAGCTCGCCGTTTCGGCATTGTGGACTCGTCCATTGCCAACAGTGTGTTGCTAATTTCACTGCTACAATCCGATCCGGTTGTGTGACTTCGGCTCACCGAACTTCGATAGCCGTTTGTCTGCACTGTACTGATCAACTCGGACAGATACTTAAAGTACAACTGCGACGACAAGAATTGTTTCAAGTAATGTTTATCCAGCACATGTTCAACAAGCCGTATCGGTTGCCCAAAACAATCAGGCACGGGTCCATTCTCTCGGCAAATGTTCTCTTCGATCAAAAACCGAATCTTATCACCGAATCCCAACGGACAAGTCGCTTGTAACGAAAAGTATTTGTCGTACAGGATCACAGCATCGTTTTGTGCTTCTTCTGCATCATACGCACCGTGCTGGGTGCTCAGTTGTAGCTGGAAGTTCGTCGCCGCAAGCCAGAACTCCAACAAACTGCCGGTACCTTCCTGTTCGAGAAACTCCATGAAATAGAACAGGATAGATTCGTTGTAGAGTATATCCTGTAGCACAATATTGCCGCTGGTCAACACATCGATTTGATACTTGCAATTGTAATGACTGCGCAGGTAACCGTTGAAATACTTCTCGTCAAGCATGTCAAACACAAACCTCTGTATCTTGTCATAGCAGGCCGGGTGTAGTATACCATCCTCGCTGCAGATGGCCTCGATGATATCATTGCGCATGTCTTCAGGACATTGGAGCGGATTAGGCGCTTCCTGAGCAACGTATTTCTTGAATATCCTCAACGCATCGTCAATGAGAGCCCGACTCAATGTTTCCCGTTGCACTAAGACCCGCTTATCACTAGCAAATGACGTACCGGAACAATCGACACCATCCTTATCGCTACATTTAACAGAGTTAACCTTTAAATCTAATTTGTGCAACCTACAACTAGTATCACTGACATCCCTATCACAAGTAACATTTACACCGTCGCCCACCACCCTTAAACCATCATTACTCCGCGGCCTACTATAATCAACAACACTTGACGATCGAAATTCAAACAACACGTTCGATGCGAAATCATAAAGGCTGTTAGAATCTGCCGTGTAGGAATCACAGTCCGTACTCACAGATAAACTATCGTGGTCCAATCGACAGCTCGGCATTGGCGACAACAATCGAACATCAATGTTCTCTTCCAGCTGATCGCGCGTAATCACATTGTGTGGACACTGCGTGTCAGATATCTGTGCTGCTGATCGAAAACTTTCAATGTCCAACCAACATCGCACGTAAGGAAGTCCACCACAAGCATCCAAATACTGGATGAAGTAACCCAGAGCTCCCTTGTCGGTTAAAACTTCAGACAAGGTCTTAGACAATCGTGATGAGTGTCGCAAATGCACATCTGAATCACCTGTCAGACAGCACATCATCAGCATATCGTTATAAATGTTACTAAATTATATATAAATACCTATATCATACAATCCTTCATCATCCAAATTTGCCAAGATACCAGAACATTCAAAATTGTTTAAGGTTATTCTGTTATCGTTTCCGTTAACCAAAGACGGGCTTTCGGGAGGAGTCGCCTTCAAAGAAGATCCGGCCTTTTCTTTTTGACCTAAAAAAGTTTAACATTATATTAACCTTAAAATCTGAACAATTATAAAGAGCTGTCAAAATACCAGGTCTTCTCCAAAATTGCAGCATGTTTCATAATAATTTATGAATCACAAGGCGATAGCATTGTTCACTGATAATGCAGCGATACACTGATTAGAATACGTTTTAGGACACATCAATTCAAAACACATACACATATACACGTTCACGTCAAAATACGCGTAACAATTTGCAATCAGACAAACCGCAATAATTAAAATAAACAATACATTAACATTGCCAACCTACGAATTACGAAAGTACATGCAGAGTAGTGTCGCCAACATAGGCACACGTAATTTGCGTTGTTATTCGACAATTACAGGATGTGGAAGGTCATGGGAGGAAAACATATTCTTGGAAACGTACAAAAATAAATATACAAAAGTTTTATGTAACAACAACACATTATTAATTCCATGCAACAACCTTGAAATATGGTAATGTGCACATGCAAAAACAACAATATTATAAAACATCAATTTTACTGTAAATATTCATCTAATAATGAACTAAAATAAGTAGCGTATAAATAATTATGATAAATTATTTAGAAAACTAAATATTTTTTGTAAAGTGTACGCGTAATTTTGAATTTGTTTCGGAAGTACGCCAGTTTACAGTTATAAAAAAACAAAAGATTTTTTATTGAAAAAGTTCGAAGACCTTTATATTTACCATCATCAGCTATAAGTTCGCGTGCTATAAATTTCCTCCTACTCCGTTCTGAAACTACCTTCTTGACCTGGGAGGCGGGAATAACATCTTCAGAGGGCAACGTACCGTATTAGTAACTCTTCAACTTCGGATCCACGAGAATAAGAAACATAGAAGCATTTACCTCGCAGAACTCAACCGAACAACAACTGAACACATTTAGTTCACTACAGCTCATTGCATTACACGTAACACAAAGTACTAACAAATATCGACTAGAAAGTTATGTTCTTTTGTTAGTTTTTGTACAGAAGACAAGTATCATTTGTAATCATGGATGGCAGATTGTTGGTTGTGGCGTATTTGATGATTTGCATCTTGTCGGTCGCGCCATCTCCATACAGATCTAGATCGAAAAATAGAAATTCCGCTCCGACTTACGATCAAAAACAATCGGGTGATTATAACATTCAGTTACACTTGAAAGATTTTGAAATTGTTGCTCTGCTGTCAGACTCCATGTTTGGATCGAATGGGGTAAGTTTAATTCAGTATTTTTACTGTAAATGTCTTTAGAGTCACAACGAATTTCGTTAAGTTTAAATTTTTATTATTTTTTATACAATTTATGAATACATTCCATTTATCAATTCAAATTTCCATAAACATAATAAAATATGTTGATACATACAAATACTAAAACTTCTAAGTCATATCTATTTGTTTAATTAATAAGCAGTTGTGTTTTTTTTCGAAATTGTACTATATTTTTGTTAATAACAAATACTACAGACATATAATTCAACATATTTTATTTAGGATTACGATTACAACTACGATTATTCCGAACTTACCATAAAACCAGGGCTATTCCCTTCAACGACAACTTCAAAACCGTCAACTTCACAGGCAACGCCAACTTCACAGCCGTCAGCATCGGAGACAACTTCACTTGCGTCCGAGCAAGCTGCATCACAGATCCCTGAAAAATCAACTGTCAAACCGGAACAAACCACAAAAGCACCAACAACAGAAACAAAAACAAGTGAGAAACCAGAATCAGTGGTGTCAACTACAGAAAAATTAACAAATCTGCAAATTGTCGAAAGTGGTGGTTCGGCGACGAGATTTGACACCGAATTGGAAGCAAATGTGACGAAAGATGAGCCGCCCAAACAAACATTGGTTACTGGGGAAATTGTTGTGAAGCCTGCCGAATATATGGGCATCATTGACAGGGATCAGCTGAGCCAGGAGGAGAGTTTGCCACTCGTGGTACACCGGAAATGTGCGAGTGGATTCACCCGGGACAAACAAGGCCGATGTCGACGAGTTCGTAGACCTGCACCACAATTTTCGTAAGCTCTTCAAGCAAAAACTATTAATGTAATATTCACACAAATACTTTATATTTTTTTTTTTAAATGATTAACTTCTTCTATTTTTGTATTTTTTTATATTGCAATCGAAAACATTGTAACACTTTGCAATACATGTTAATAATAACGATAAAGATTGTTTTATCGCTGTGAATATGCAAATAATTACAAAAAAGATTATGAAATACATAAATGACACGTTTCTGTTTCAGATTTGGGATATCGCGTTTGGCAACACTGGCTTCGAAGCTACGGCAGACCAATGACGCACACGCTAGCAACGAGACAACAGAATAAATGCCATAATTTGTGCCACTTAATTCGAATGCAATCTGAATTGTTTTTGTATTTGCCATAACAACATATGTAGCAGCAAATATTCATCATATTTATTGTACTCGATGTTTCATTCATTTAATTATTTCATCATGTTTAGATAGGTTACGTATTTATGATATATTTTTGTACTGTAATAATGATAATAAACGATTATTTAATATAAATACATATATCCGCTATCTTAATTTTCCTTCCACTCTGATATGAGTAATTATAGCAAATAAATTAAAACCAAACATTAGTTCTCATAATTAAAATAACAGGTAAAACAAATAATTGTCTAGGAAATTAGTTGTGTTATATACAATTAAATATGCTTATTTTTCTAAGATTACACATAATTATTTACGTCTCAAACAATGCCTATTTAAAATCACCATTACCAACTGAAAATGTGTAATAATTAATCAACAAATGAATACGTTGATCCACACAATTAAGCAGGTTTTTTTGGACCAGATTTTACCGTTATTTCTTGCAAAGATTTCTTTTTTTGTGTGCTGTTTGTACAATATAGGTATTTGCACATTCTACAACAATTCCGAACACGAGCATTAAAAACGCAAAGTACGGAAAAAAAGTGCAAGAGTTCAGTCACAGTTAAGTGATACCGTTACGGCGAGCAATCCTCAGAATTCACTGGTAATGATGTTGGCATCATCTTTAAGAACAGCCAGTTGTGTTGTAGATCCCGTCGCGTAAACAATCCACTACTGTCCTGTCAAACATCATGGGTGTTGTTTGGATAGCTGTACTGATAATGGCCGTGTCAGCACTGGCCGCACCAGCTGTCAAATTCGATCAACGACAAGAGGGCGATGTGAACATACGTGCCGATTTGGAGAACTTTGTCATTCTGATTATACCGACATCGAACACCGGAACAACGGGACTACTAGACTTGCTGTCAAAATCGTTACCCGGTAAAGGTTTGTTGAAACATAAACACGGTGAATCGAAACGACCCGGTACTGGGATCATTCCATCGCAGGATCCCGTACAACATTTCATCGAATCGAAAACGGCACCGTATCATGTTGACATAAGTCGTACCCGCAGCCATCTTGCCAAACTGCATCCACAAATCGGTAACAGCGAAGTTCTAATTGCACATTCACCGACCGTTGCACTGGCCAAGTCCAGAGAGAACTCCGTGCTGAAAAGTGACTCCGCATTTGACGTACCAGAAGACCAACCAGCACCACGTTCAAGGTCGGCACGGACGTTGAGCATTCAGCCTAGCGAAGATTTTCAAGCTCTAGTTCTCGCGTCCGACATGTTTGTTGGAAGAAACTATGGTCGTGAAAAGAAAGTCGACAAGAATGAGGTTCGAAGCGGTGAAAATTTGACCCTACTTGGCGCAGAAATGGACCAATGTGGCCCAGATCAAAAACGTGACTCACAGGGCATCTGTCAACTAGTTAAACAACAAGAATGATGTATCATTTTCTAAAAAGAATTATTTATTCATTAATTTATTTTCTATTATACAATTATCTGCCTACATCTGTGCCAAAAAATAAACGACAAATTATGAATGTTTTTTTTCCAATCTTTATTTCTCATAATGGTATACATTAATACAAGTGTGTAATCATTGTATTATTATTACAAATAAATAAATAAATAGACATTCAAAATACACGTGTGTAACATTTATTTACTCCTAGTGCTGTCTCCTTACAAATGGTAAAATTAGATTTGCAATTCGTGATTTTAACCTGTAAATATAACCAGTAAAGTAAGAAAAAATGTAAGTAAAGATAAGTTGATTATTTACCCTCTTTTCGACGTGGTTTCCGATGAAATATTGTTCTCTTCTTCAACAGCGGACTGTTCCGTTGCCATTTCCGTCTCAGTAATATTCGAAACGTAAGATGATTCCTTTTGTAAATCGCTTCGTTTGAATCCTTCCAGGAAAATCGGATCCAACATCGTGGCAATGTTTAACAGTGTTTCCAACGGTGTAATAACAATTGCGAAATCTTTGATATCAATGCGGAAATTTTCGGTACCGTTTTGACGTTGATCATAGAATTCTCTCACGTCCGGCTCGATCATTTCTTGACTATCCTTAGTCGGTGCACACGACACGAGCGTAAATGACGTAAAAATCACACCGATCACGAATATGCAATGTGAACGCATTGTGTGTTTGCTAAATTATCAACGGTTGTTGTACGGAAAATGTATAATTATGATCGTTTTACCGTGCAGTTGGCTTCCTGCAACTGTGCGTAACAAACACTACGCTCTCACGGCCAACTTCGTTCAATTTATAGCGTGAATTCTTGATGCCGGAGAAACATGTTTCTGACCGGTGTTGAAAGTACGAGAGATGAATTTTATTGCGTGAAAAATTCAGCACAACCTGATCCATATTTACCGATTGGTTTCTGAGGTCAGTACAAGTTCGCAGATCCGTTAAACAGTTACTGAGTTACCACTACACACACATACATACATTCACCGGTCAACCAGCAGTGACACTAAACATGTCTGAAATTGATTGTGAAGATAAAAATATACCGTTTCTTCTGCGTTAATTGCATGGCTGAGACCTTATAATAAACATTCAAAACGTTTCGGTGAACGCATACAAAATAACAGTTTTAAATAAAAAACAAAAAACAAAGAAATTTGGGTTACACGAAACGGATAACATCAATTTTGGAAAGATAATTTTATGTCTTGAGTTGTACGAACCTAGATTTAATGATAACTGAATAATTATGTATATTTTTGTTGTTGATTATTTGCAGCATAAAACTTATTTACTTATTTTATTATTTGTTAAATATGTCTGTGTATTATTTTTTCAGTTGCAAAAGTAAAGCAAATAAATGTTATGTTTAATAAAAATACATTTCTATACATAATATGTAACACAGTAGTTTTATAATCATCTGGATTATATTGGAAATTAATACATACATGGATATTTGATATAAAATGGTATGTTTGTAGATCATGACCTCATTCTAAAATTAGAATCCGCAAGTTACAAATATGTATCAGAATTACACAAATATTTAAGGAAAAACATATTACTGTATGAATTTTTAGGAAATAAAAGTAGAAAACAAATTCATCATCAAAATGAGGAAACATCTTTATTTTTAATTGAAAAATATTATCAATTTACAAATATACCATAACTAACTGATTAATTTTTTATTATATTTTGCTCTCAAATTACGATTATTTAACAACAAATCATCATATGTGAATTGATTAATCTTTAGGGCACAAAATAATGCCGGGCGTAATTAAATTTGCGAGGAAAATGTACATATTTTATATTTGTACGGAATATTAATCGAAATATTGAAATACAATGCAAGCATATGCAATTTGTTTTAGCGCCCTAGATATTTAATTTGAATCCAGGGTGAATTTCTAAAGCTACTACCAACCTTATGTCTTTTACACTCGTTTATTACTTCATGTTTGACATTGCATGTTTTGAAAATAAAATCGTTTATATTTTGAATGTATACATATAGGTTATGATTTACTAATACGCTTTATTATTATTCCTTTTTGTTATTCAAAATGAGCAACATAAGAATATGTTTAAATTTAAGTTGTTTTTTCAACGATCATCGTCAACAATCAAGAATATTTGTTAATGATGATATACAAACAATAAAGAGCTTAAAGAAGTACATCGCTAGTGTGTTTGGCATAAAGAAATTCTATTTGTTGTGCGAAAACCACTATTTAGCACCAACTAACGATATACGAGTGCTAAATAACAACGATATAGTGTTGTAAGTTTCATTTTACACATTTCAAAAGCAATTAACGAGATATTTATATTTTTAATGAATTTTAGCGTTATACCGGTACACAAAGTATCCAGTTCCTTACCTGAAAGTGTTTCGAACTATAAAAGTGAGACTAAAAAATCAAAGTCTAAAAATGGAAAGAATGCAATGGAAGTGGAGTTACAATTATCCGAAATGGAAACACCAAGAACGAAGAAAAATAGTTCTCCTATGTTGGAGCAAAATAATTCAAAAATTAAAGAAACGATTACGAATGGAAATGAACATAAAAAATCGAAGAAATCAAAAAAATCCACAAGTAAAACGAGTTGTCCTGCGAAAATAGTTGAAAATGATTACGTTGAATCCGACAAGGTTTTGCCTGAGAAATTGTGTGAAGAATCTGCTCGAAAAAAGGCTGAAAAGGTTACTGTGCAACAAGAGGAACACAGCAATGAATGTCGTGATTTGCCACCAAAGAAAAATATAACAGTAGTTGCAGAAGATACAGCTGTAAATAGTAGCATTACCGATACGTCTGTATTGAATCAATCTGCAAAATCTTGTGTACGGAAGTGGAACTGCAAAAATTGGATTCCTCCGCTTGTAGAAGTTATACAAATGTGTAATAAAACCTCCAACGAGTCAGCAGCAGATATCAGTAACAGTGAAGAGACTGCAACCGGTTTTGTTACGAAACGTCGTCGTAATCGTGTTCGGCCAAGGAAGAGAAAACGTTTAGAAAATGGCGATAGCGAATTAGATACTAGCCAATCAGAAAGCGCCATTTTTCATCCACCAAAATCAAGGGCAGCGCCGGTATCACACATTAAATTTACAGACGTTGAAGACGGGCCAAAGCAAAACCAGGACGATGAAACTAATGTAGAAAGTAACAAACAATTCTACCATTCTACACCGTACAACAAGCATAATTACAACAATACAGATACTGGGTCACCATTGCCTGTAGATTGTAATGTTGGTAGTCGTACCAACAAAAAAGCACTACCAGAAAAACAAATAGATTTATCAAAAGCCCACTTCAAACCTCTGTTAAATGGACAACCCGTTGTTGGCAATATGCTGCTGTTTCAAGTAAGTTGTTTAATAAAATTTTCAACTGGAAATAAAATCTGAAATTGCATATTAAATTGTTGTTTTAACCTACAAAATAGAGTTATTTAGTTGTAATGTCGATTTATTACAGCGACTGAAACTTGGAAATGATTATTCCCCAGCAATTTCAAAAAATATTCTAGCAGAAGTGACCGGGATATCAAAAGATCAATTAACGCTGAAAATATTAGGTAATATAAATATAAATAACGTACATATTTCTGTATTATTAAATATTTTAATTCACAGATGGACATGAGGAATTTGAAGAACCAACAGGTAAATTTTCGTGCATTCCAGAAGAAGGTGAAGAAGAACAAACAGACAATATGTCAGTAATCGAATTCGTTCAAGTGGATAAATATTCGCTCATAGATGCTAAATTAGTTATAAACTAATCATTTTATATACATCTAAAACTAAATCAGGATTATCACCTTTTTAATTTTTTTTACTGTAATTATTACTTATATTCATGTTCAATTATACAAAAAATGTTACTTTTTCTTCATTTTCGTAGAAAATAATTTTATGTGAATATATTTTTTTGATTGTATTATATTTTTTTACCGTATAGTAATTTTTATTATTGCTAAATTTTACAAAACCCGCTTTAAAAACTACAATATGTATTTTTCTGTTCATATTATTGTATTTCTCAGGAAATAAAACTATATATTTGATTATACATGTTTATTTTATTTTTATTATCGAATCGACAAAGTAATGAGATTGTTTAACTTAACATAACTTCACTTAATCTAATATAATAATGAATGATGAGTACACAAATACATAAATGGATAATAGGAAACAAAATTATCACAAATGAAAATGAAACAAGTCTTACAAAAACATTAAATTCTTATTGTGCGTATAAGTAGCTTAGGTCAGTGCTACTAGTAGTAATACCGTGCGAAAATATTATAACAAAATTATATATTTGTCATATGCTCGTTAACAAACAAAAATATTGCTTCAAAGTAGACACCATCAAATAGCAAATACAATAAAACTTCATAAATATAACACAAGAGTAAATATCAGATCCAGACATTTGTTTCTTGCAAAGTTAATGTTTATTATTTAAAAATATATCAACGTATCTTATTGTTTAATAAATTTACATAATGTTGAATCACGTACTGTATTTTAAGTGTCCATATTTATGAAGATTTATACTATATTTATGAACTTTCTAAAATGTTTTATTCCACAACATTTTTGGTAAAATATCAAACAATATAAAACTTAGGTTATAAGTATTAATTTTCAATAGTAACAAGCGAACTGGGTTGAATATATTTGCGAGAAAAACGGATAAGTATCGTTCACTTGTGCATGAAATATATCAAACCGAAACTAATAGTATTTTACAAGTGTATGAAAATCCATTTAGAAGATAGTATCGATATTATGTTTAACAATTGGATCGCTTGTCAGTAACGGGTTGCGTAACATTGTAGAGTATCAAAACTAACGATCATAAAACTATATATTGCTCGAAACACTTACAAAAATATTCAATATGATTAAGGACACTTGAATGCTTACTCAAGTTCAGAATGGTTGATTCGTATGGTTATTGAGTGTCAACGAATTGCACAGCATCAACAGATATGGAAACAAATCTTTAATCGTTTGTTTCTCAAATGAAATCTTGGCTGAGTAAGCTGTCAGTTTAATGAATGTAAACGCGGGTGTTAATATCCTGAGGGATAATGATCAGCTATGTGATGTAACAGAGATTCCAAGGCGGACGACGGAGTTCTAGAGTACCGTCTACGCCACATCATGTTGTACAAGTACGATTGTACTTCTTGATGCGAGTAGTACTGAGCTTCCTCGCAAATACGAACCGCCGGATCCCAAATGGTTTCTGAAACATTAATGAATAACAAACATCACGCTTTTCCCATTCCTAGGGTAGCAAATATACCAAATAAATCAGTGAATATACACTATTATCGAGTTTCAACAAAAGTCTTCAATCAAAACGCACAATTCTGTTAAATAACAATAATAGTACAAAGCAGATTAGATATTTTAAATCGATATTTAAGTTAGAATCGCAACATACACTTACCGCTATTTATTTTTACAATTTTCAGTCGTTTTATTATTGTATAAACTCACCTAGATTTTGCAGAATTGTAGAATCAGGCTTGTTATGACGCATTAGATCGTGTATACTGACAATGGTGGGGTACTCCTTACATTGTAGCAAATCGCTGTACGAACAAACTTTAGCATTTGGGTCGGCGACTAGGATGGAACCTGGTTTCACCATGTTCCGTACAACACGAAGAGCTTCTTCTCGGGCGGCGTCCACATCCGTGGATAACATAACATGAAACCAGTAATTGGTTGGAATTGTCTGTAAAATGAATAGAAATTAAATTAAATTGCAATTCATAGAGTTCTACCAAAACTAGACTTTGTAATTTCTTTGTACAACATTTTACACGATTGTATTTTGCTAGCATATTTATAACAATCGGAAAGCAACTTGGTTTCATTTCGATGTGGTTTCGGCACGAGATTGGTGAGAACTAGTTGATTGAAGTTAGTATTTAAATTAAATATAACTCAAATAACATTTACCTTAGCTTCTGCAATACACAATATCTGAGTTGGATTATTATTTTGATATTCTGGATTTGAACCCGACACTTTTGCACAACCATCCGGGTATAGGTCAATGATTACAATCACATCCGGTCCGCCCAGTTTCCAATCATTGCAGTGAGTGCGTACATAGCCTTCTGCGATTTGAGAACACGCCTGATACAATCTCTTCACAACATGAACCTTTACATCTGCGAATTGTTTATAAAACAAATTAATTATCAAGATAATATAATTGAAAGCATTAAAATTACGTAACTGGCACTTTGAATTCAATTAGAAATTCATAGAAAAACTCAGGACAGTAATGAATTATCATAAGGTAAAATAAAATAACCAAAATTTGTGATTTAAAAGGAATTTACTTTGATTTAAAATATAGTTAAGCATGTTAATAATTGCTAAACATATCATGCACTTAATATACACATATAGAAATAATTTCAAAAAGCACAATAAGACACCACATTTTACATTAATTTACCTTGCTATACTGTCGTTATCCTTAAAGTGCGAATGAAATAAGACAATATGTTAGTATCTAGATAATTATATGAACTAAAATACATATTCACATTTAATACTCAACACAGTAAAAAATACTGTAAAACGGATCACTATAGAATGAAGCATATAGTTAATTATTTAATTGTTAGCTGTAAAAGAACTTCGTAATACATATATCTAATATTTGGTACTCGATCTGATTAACAGCAGTGAATTCTTCTTTATAAATAGTTATGCTGTAAATAATTCTGCACAAAATACGTTGCTACTTACTCAAAATATCAATAATTTCTTCTGATGCCATATCCTTACACCATCCTAATATGATCCGCAAGGTGGCTGTGAGACTGCACTTGGTGTTTTTGAAAAACGAATCATCACGAATCGGTCTCTTACGGCAACATTCACCACATTTCCACTGATACTTGTCGACTATGCGAGCCTGTGTCCATTTCATCGGGACATTACACGTAGGACTTTTCAATGCATTATGACACCGCAAACTTCGTTGCATCAGCCCCATCTCTTTCAGCCAGGTGCACAATTCACCCTCGTGCCCAGGATACAACATTGGTCTAATTGCATACTGGTAGAAACCAGGTTCACTAAAACAAAACAACACCGTTAATGTATTCTAGGTTATGTTGTCTAAAAGAAAATCTTTCCACTTTTGAGTATTGAACAAATCATTTACGTCTTCAAATTGTTATAGATTTACTACTGCTGTTATTCTTATAGTATATAACAATTATATTCTTATAATGTTGTGAAAGATTTCTACAAGCTCATAACTGTTGAAATTGCCTCTAAAAATTAATCAATAGTACAGTATTCAAAAACAACTCACAGATTCATTTTTATTATTGTCGTTTTGTTTTCTGCTTATATTTATATTATGCTATAATTTTCAACTTTACACAGCCTTCGAACACTATTGTCCTGCTTTCAATTCAACGCTGAATCACAACAGGCAAATCAAAGTACCCTACCATTTTACTTGCATACAAATGTGAATCATGCGGGTAGTAGAGCAAATTAAAAATCTATATATAAGTGCCGACATATACAGAGATTTAAATAAGTTATAACATTTCTCAGATTTGAATATAAAATCATTCATTTATACTGCAGATTTTAAACTTTCTACAAATAGCAACAGGTATATAAACAACTTACTTATCTAATACTTCTAAAGTCAAACAGGACTTTTTTTCTGTAATAATTGGAAGTTGTTCGCGGGATGGTGTTTCAATTTCCATGTTTTGTGTGGAAGGTAAAAATCAAGGTTAAAAAATATTCCAAATTGTTATTGTAAAAACATTATCCAAAGGATTACCCGCTCACACACCTTCAAACGAAAGCACCATTCCACCACACGTATCCATGTTTATAGTTAGTACAAGGACGTTTTGGATGGGACATGCAGGTTTTTGAGCGTTATCGAAAGAGTGACGGAGACAAACTTATGCGAGCTCCATTTTATCTGTCCTTGACCTGACTTGAGTTCTCCAGCGTCTGCGTATTCAGTGGTGCTCAACCAGTTGTGGTGTTTAATCAAATTTGCATTTTGAAAAATATATTTGTCAAATTCAAAATGTACGATGAAGTAAATTATTATTGTTATTTCAGTATCATTACAATTAATTCATATTTTTAGTTTACGTTGCAATCAATTTTGTATACAATTTTAATTGATAAAAATATTTTGACTTCTTTGCTGGAAAACAGCGCCAAATTTAAAATTACAACTTGATAAATTTTCAAATTAATTACAAAAAATTATAGTAACTAAATAAAATACAAACAAAAATAATAACGCAGGACACATAATCAGAACACAGAGAATACGGTTTTCCTTAAACATATATTTATTAAATCAATATTTAGTTTTACATTTATAATACATAGAAAAATAAATTACAAAAACATTAATTATACGATTATTAATTCATAGCTTTAATTTTAGACACATCCATAAATTGTTTGCACAATTTGTCGTAATTAGGTGTTCCCTTAAGTTTGTCCAAATCTGTATAGATTTTCTGTTGCTGATATTTGATTAAAAATTTGAAACAATTCCTTATTGTTGCACCAGTATAAAGTGAGCGCATGACTATTTTTTTACCATCAATTGCATCGACAAATGGCAGAGAACTTGCGACAATTTTGTGGGGCCCGTGTCTTGCTCGAAATAATGCAATTCGAAGTTGCGGATTGCAATATTTTGCTAAAAATCCACTTTTGATGGCAGCAACACCAAAATCTCCGTGTAATTGTTGCACTTTTTTATTTACTGCCCTATATAAAGAATCTGGATTCATTTTATATGGTTCATAATTAAGTATTGGCTTGTCTGGATTTACTTCCACAAGAAGATACCTGTCAGAAATGTGAGGTTACGTTACTATGACATGCTTCTAAAATAATGTTTCGTACAAACCTGTTCTTAAATCGAACCATTTTAACGCAATTTAGATCGTATTATTTGCTATTTTTCTCTTCAAAATATATTTACCAATTTATTTATATTCTTACGGTTTCACTACGATCCCGTTAATAAATTTGAATGCAAAACAAATCAGTCTGCAATTTGATTGGTCTAGCATTATCTCATTCTTGTAAACTTTGAAACGGGGCATAAAAATTATTTGTTATTTATTTTCTAAACATATATTTTCGACTTTATCACACTATATGTTCTTTTTAACTGCCTTTGGACATGGGTTATCAATTATTAGAAGAGGTCACATGGTTATAAATTAAGCGAGTGCATAATAGAAAGCAATATCTGGCAATATATTTAAGTCCTTGAATAGTTTACAAGTTTTGAACGCAACGCAGTCCAGCAACAGTCATGGTTAACATGTCGAGCGAGATGTATTTCATTGGTGTTGATGTTGGAACAGGTAGTGTTCGGGCCGCGTTAGTTGACCAAGAAGGCAAAATATTAAAAGTGTCAACACATTCGATTACAACTTGGAATCCAAAACCGAATTATTATGAACAATCTTCGGATAATATTTGGACTTCTTGTTGTGCAGTAGTTAAAGTATGCGATAATTGTGTAAGTGGATAATAATGAAGTAGCTGTTATGTAGTATGATTTCTTTTAGAACGTTGCAAATGGTGTTAAACCCGAGTTAATTAAGGGCATAGGATTTGATGCTACATGTTCGCTTGTAGCTGTTGATAGCAAAGGTGATTCGTTAACAATCAGTACAACAGGTAAATATTTATTATGTCCAAACAAATGCAATAACTGTATTAATATATAAATATGTAACTTATACTTATGTCGCTAACAGCTGTCATAATATTTGTCAAATATGTAAATTTATTAATTTGTAAACATCAATTACGGGTTGTACTTTGTCCATACAAAACAGTTAATTTTTAGGTAACAATGAACAAAATGTCATATTATGGATGGACCATCGTGCAGAGAAAGAAGCTAGTTTTATTAATAAAACGAAACATTCCGTACTGCAATATGTCGGTGGTAAGATATCGCTTGAAATGGAGATACCGAAACTCATGTGGTTGAAGAAACATTTGAAGGACAAATGCTGGAATAAAGTAGGACTGTTTTTCGATTTACCCGATTTCCTTACATGGAAGGCAACAGGATCTGAATCACGGTAATTATAAAAAAAAATTTTACTTTAATTTTCTTTTCTTTTTACGCAAAGTATATAATAAAATAAATAAAATATGACGCCATTCTTGATTAAAGTGATATTTTGACGTAAAGATACAAACAGAAATATACGATTTTTAATTTTATATGTTGTTTATCTCAAATGAATAGACTTAAATTGAAGTTAATACTTTTATTAATAAATATTGTAGTGTACGCTATCTTAATCTCATGTAATCGTTTTATTGTTATAATTATATTAAATACAGCATTAAACGACAGTTAAAAATATATACAGAAGTTGTATAACATTGTGTTGTTAAATTTAAATACAAAATTATTATTTTTTTACATATTTTAATATGTTTTTCAATATGAAATAGTATATTTAAATAATAAAACTAATTATAAAATTTCGTTGAAACAATGACATTATTATAAATTAAACATGTAATTTAAATTCTCTTGTGAGATTGTGAGAAAACGCATAATTCAAATGTATTTTTCAGATCTTTGTGTTCATTGGTATGCAAATGGACGTACGAAATTCATTCGGACGGCACAGATGGTTGGAGTGAATCGTTTTTCAAACAAATCGGACTCGAGGAATTGTTAGAAGATAATTGTAGAAAAATCGGACGTGTTGTTCTACCACCTGGAGTGCCTTGTGAAGGTGGCTTGACGGAGGTTGCCGCAACATGTCTAGGTCTGTTGCCGGGCACCCGTGTGGGTACCTCCATCATAGATGCACATGCTGGCGGACTTGGAATGATCGGTTGTTCGGTGGATAGTGTACCGACTGACTTTCACACTAGATTAGGTAAAATAATTAAAATCAGCAGCAAATTACAGAATGTAATATTTAATATTGTTCGTAAGAATATCTGGTGTAACATAAATTTAATATTTTCACTAGGTATCTTTATAAAAGTGCTGTATATAATCTTGTAGAACATTGATTTGATTTTAGGTTTGATATGCGGAACATCTACTTGTCATATGGTGGTTAGTTTGACTCCAACGTTCGTGCCAGGCGTATGGGGCCCCTACTACAGTGCCATGGTACCGGGTATGTGGCTAAATGAAGGGGGGCAAAGCGCTACCGGTAAACTAGTTGATCATATTATCGATTCACATCCAGCAGCTCTACAAATCAAACATAAACTCACAGGAGATATGTAAGATTACTTGAAAAACTAGATACAATGTTTGCCAATGTGTTTTGCAATGGTTTTATTTGAAAAATAGTTCAGGGAACAGATGATTTAATGTAGCTAGACTTATTGTAGTACTTGACTATTGTATCTTCTTAAATTTAGAGTAGAAACTTGTCCTATAAGTTTCATATTGACAGTTCACATTTGAAGGAGCTTTTTTAATGATGTATAAAGTTATAATATGGGAAACAATAGATGAAGTTTTGTTTTTCCCCAGGCATATTCAACAGTATTTAAGCAGTTTGATATCTACAATGGCTACAAAGCGAAATCTATCGTGTACATCAATGTTAACTGAAAATGTTCATATTTGGCCAGATTTCCATGGCAACAGATCTCCATTAGCAGATGCTAACTTAAAAGGAATGGTAAATAATAATATGAAAATAACAGTAAACACAATGTTTGTACAAATAATGTGTGCATCTTCATTTAGATATCAGGCTTGACATTATCCACGGATGAAGAAAATTTGGCCATTTTGTATTTGGCAACATTACAGGCTTTGGCGGTAAATATTTATAATTAAATATCTATCCACACTTTTTCCATTGCTAGACTAAACAACCCCTTGGCATTTAAAATGACATACAATACTATTTAATTGCAAGACAGATTATGATAGTAAAAAATAAAAATCATGATATTAAACAGAGCATTTGATTTGTTTTGTAAATGTCAGAATAATAGTTTGTTATCATTTGACAGTATGGCACGAGACACATCTTGGAGACGCTGAAGAAATCCGGACACAAAGATATTTTCTCCATCGTTGTATGTGGCGGTTTAAGTCGCAATCCGCTGTTTGTGCAGATTCAAGCTGATGTTATTAAGTTGCCAGTACTGTTGCCTGTTGAAAAAGAATCCGTGTTACTGGGCTCGGCAATTCTGGGCGCATTCGCTGCCGGAGTGTTCCCGAATATGCGGGCCGCTATCCAGACAATGGCAGGCGAAGCGAAGATAGTTCATCCGTCCGTGAACGCCAACAAGTATCACAATAAGAAGTATAAAGTGTTCCTCAAGATGGTACAGCATCAGAAAGAATATGCTGACATTATGCATTCCTAAACAATGATACACACAGTGGAATTCACTTGTAGTAACCGTGAAGGAACCAGGAATTTAGTTCATTATACTATTATATTGTATGAGTCAAGATATTTTGAAATAAACATGAGACTATTGTACTTTTTAATACCTCTGTGTCAATTGAATCGTTTGTTGATATTGTATTTTGTTAAATAAAGATATTTAACTGAATTATTAACCTCTAAATAATGACCGAATAAAAAACAATACAGTATTAAACGCATATAAGCGTATTTTTCCTTTGGAATACATTTAAATATCTGACATTTGTTTGGTAACCTCAAATATATTCAGACAAATTTATAACACAAGTGTAAGTTGGGTTGCATAAGAGCAAGGGGCAACGTTTTCTAAAAATACATATCTTTTATGAATCATATAAACATTTTTTTAAATACATAAAGATAAGAGTTTATTACATTCATAACATAAATAAAAAATCGTTGTAAACAGATTCAAAATATCCTTTGACAGTTACGGAACATAATCTTAGTAGTACAACCATTTTTTTTCCAATAACAAACATTTCAATTATAATACAAAAAATTAATTAATTTTATCTTATATTTATGTAAGTATATGACTTAAATTTAATATCAATTAAGTACTTGTTTTATGTTTATGTAATAATTATTCATGAACCATGAATTTTATCACATACATATTTCAAAATAAATTAAATTAATATTATTTTTGACAACAAAATATTCTTGGTTTTCTTTTGTAAACAAAATTATCGCTTATTGACAATGTAACAAAAGGTCTATGGTTAAAAAGATAAGAATTACAGTTCATTTTTCAAATAACCTCCTAAGTACTACATTGTTTTCTTATCATTATTTAACAGATAAGCTAATCAGTTTCGTTCTGATTCAGTTAATAATTAATTAATTTCTGTCCGTGTTTCCGGCCCTCCTAAATACGGTTCTTTCCATTTTTTTTTTCAAAAAGATCATCTGGAATAATAGCAGCGAACGCATGCGCAGAATGTCCAATCAAGAGGGGTCGATTCCAGCCGATTCATGCTTTCATTTGGAGGGAGTAGGTCTGTGCTTGGTTGTGTTGTAAACAGTCGCTTGTACACGCTAGTTTTCGTATCGTTCGGTGTTGGTGCGCGCCAAATATTTATGTGTTCGTCTCAATAAGTGTTTTGTGTCAGTTTTATCGTAAAATACTAACGTTTTACATTCAGTGCAAATTCGGCAGTGTTTATTTGTTGTTATGTGTAGATTCTGATACGAGTAGAAACATTTTTTGTTTGTGGTGATTTTTATCTAGTTTTAACGGACAATCTGATTAGACAGCTGTGCTAGTTCGGTCTATTTGGTTTTCCTGTTTATTCTTGTGCATTTTAATCTGTCAAGTAAGTGTACATTTTGTATTTTGTGTAGTGTTATATGTTGTTTAGCTCCTGTAAAATTAACCTTTAAATGAGCCGAACAATTAGCTAGAAATCGTTAACAATAATATCTGCGATTTGTTGTTTACAACAAAAATGCTAAAAAATGAATTTGATAAACCATTGTTTGTGGATCAGTTGATCGTTTTCTGTGTTAATATGATTTAAAATAGTAATTTACTGCAGTTTTACACTACTGTTTAAAATGTATAGGTATTTTATGTAGGGTTTTTGTACAAAATGTGCATAAAAGCAAGTAAGTGCATATACGATTTTTGATCGTTTATTGAGTGGTCCGTTCAGGTTTTATCTTGTCTACGGATGCATTGTGACAACCCGGAGTGCAATTTTATTGATTTTTCTGGCATTTTAGGTATTTCCCGTAACTATTTGTAGGTACATGTAGTACAACATGCAATAGAAAATAAAAGTGTATTTTGCTTAGCCCAAACAATCAATAAGACAAAATACTCACTCCATTTCAATAACATGTAATCTTATTGAATATATATATGTAGTTATCTAAATAAAAATTATATACTTGTGTATTTCTATAATGACTTTAATAATAATAATTATATTTTTATTTGAAATTTACAAGCACGAAGATACTATAATTATGTTTATATGGAAATCAAGCAATATTTTAAAAGTACAGCAATAAATGTGGTAGATTTATTAGTTGGTATTAAATGCAAGTTGATCCAATTATTTCTTAAAAATGTAACATAATCATCGTCTTTCTATTTTCGTCTTTCACTTCCATCTGAAATCAAAGACCCAAGCACTCGTATCTTATGATTTATGTGCTGGATTTAAATAGTAATTTAATTGTTAATTATACACACTTTAATACATGATTCCTAGATATTATCCATGGACTGACGATTTTACGATAGCATTAGGTAATTAAACAATAAATTAGGCACATTAGAAAATTAGAATCAATGGCCCCAGTTAATATAATTTATTTTGCATACGTAACTATTAGTTGGTTTTTATAAATTCAAAAAAACGAGTTTAAAAATTTAATTATTTTTTCAGATGAATATTATTAATATTATTATAGCGGTTTGTACAATATTTTAAAGTATAAAAAAATACCGTTGTAGTGTTAATTTTTAACTTATCAACGTAGCTAGAATATTTCTAGAATGCAGTGTTTGGAATTTTGTTATTATTTTATCAAATATGATTAGTTTATAGTAGTGTCTCGGATATTATTCTATTTTTATATACAAATTTGATTATCTTCGAGTCTCATATATACATTTCCTCTAACATATAATATTTTACGCCATATTTTAAATAACATTTTTCCGATTTAAATCGAAATCATTCTACATCAACGCCCGTGTTTTCGATTTATTTTTTTGAGCTAGTTTATATAAAATTTCGAAGCGAATAGTATTTTTGATGCATACGTCATGTCAAAATAAAATTTATTTTTAGAAAACCTGTCATATAGAACTGTATTTTTAATTCTCAGCGGGAGAATTCACTGATTGTAATTAATCAGATCAATAATAAAAACAACTGTCATTTTCTTTCTACTCTCACTGTAATTAAAATGAAATTAAAATAAAGAAATGATACACATTGCATAATAATAAATATGTATTATCAATTCTGCAATTCGGTTATTGTCTTTCTAATAAAAACTATGTATTATAAATTGTAATTTGTACACGTTCTGCTTGGCTTGTCTGGGTGTTCCAAGAAAAGTGTGCATTCTTGAAATATTTCAAAGAGAAATGATGTTTTGTGCAATTATCGTTCTTCGCTTCTTCGAGTTCATTATCTGCTGTAATTAGTGTTGTGTAATGTCGATTTTAGTTTTGCTATCGGCAGGCTTCAAAGTGCACCTGCACTGACCATAATTATATATAATATAATAATCAGATCTTCAGTGCATATATATATATATATATATATATATATATATATATATATATATATATATAATGTATATATATTGCAAGAATAATCAAGAAGTAATAATATGAAATGCCTAAGTTGTGAACTAACAAATCGATCAATCTTAATTTAATAAGCTACTCCAGTTTTAATAATTCATTGATTCAAACTGATTGAACCACTGCATCTAATTGATGAAGTCTGTGCAAGTTTAAACATGAACATCGTCGTCTGCTCTAATTGAATATGAATGTATATATGCACGTATAGTAAATTAGTCCTGCAATGATGTTTGACTTAAGAGTATATTTACATTGTTGAGATACATTCGTAATGTATCACTTTCTTTCTTTGTATTATAATGTAAGCTATTCGTATTTGAAATGACATCATTTTTCCCTATAACTAAAAGCAATTGTATGATAAGCTCATACATGTAAGTATTTCTTTGTATCTCGGAAGAATTTTATAATTTCTAATGCATTTAGGTAGCTTCGGCAATGACTAACTGTGGAAGAACCGTTGTTTCACTGACCTAAACGATGAATGTGTTTGGAATACTTTGTATTACCTAACATACATGTCGAATGTTTCATTATTTATTTTTCAAACCTGGTTTTTTACTGTGAAACATTTCAAGAATAATTTGCTCATTATTTATAGAAAATAAAACTAATTTTAAGTGTTTGAAATGGTCCTGTTTTGGGTTCAGATGTGTTTGATTTTTGGAAATTACGTAGCGCAAATGATTGCTCTAAGCAACTAAAAATAATGATAAAAAAAATGTAGAATTATTAACAAAAAATGTAGTTTTCTTATAAATATTTATTGCGTTACTTCTTAACGTTTTGATTCATTAATATTTATGAACTTCCTGTTCCGAATGTTTTCATTGTTCTTTGCAAATCATTTTAAAAATATTTTATACTATTAGTGCAAAAAAATTGGCAACAAATGAAATTTGCATACTATGTTAGCTAGAGAAAAATAAATAATTATTGTAGACACAATACAATGCATAATTCATGGTGAAATGACTTTCGATATATTTTTATGATTGATAGACGACAATACTATTTGTCCGAATGTATATGTTCATAGCAGTTATATAAATTTGAAGATTTATTTAATAAAATATTAGATTTTGGTAAAAATTCCGTCTGCTTGACGTATTTTGACCAGAAAACAATATGATGAAGTTTATGTATGAAAATTCTTTATTAATCTGGCACTAAATTGGAAGGAATTCTTTCTGTAATATACTATAGCATAAACTGTTAAATGTTTAATGACAAAAGTAAATGATTTTTCTATAATTGAGAATTTTATGCTTGAAAACGGTGGAAAATGTATGATATATACTAAGCTACATTCGTAATATAAATACAGATTATCTATGCATTTTACATGCAACTGTACCTAATATTTAAATACGGATATTGATTAGAAATGGATATATTTCGTGTGTATAATTTACTTCTTCTCTGTAAATGTCGTAAATGTCAATTAATATACTACAAGGTATATATATAATCTTGTCAAGATTAAAAATGTTTTCATATCCCTTTATACTAGCTTTTCTGTAATTAAAAACTTTATATCATTATACTGTACCCATTGAGGTAGGTCATGCACGGAAGTATCATCATAATAAATACTTCATCAGTTAAAACTTACAGGAAATGATTATATTATTGCATAGTGTCCAAATATAAACACAAACATCTAGCATCATCTTGTGAACATAAATACATTTTCGTCCGATTGATGAACCAGTGGCGGAGGGGTGGGATGGCGTGGGGGTACTTGGTTATTCAACCTGCACCGTTCCTATTTCCGTAAACGTTTATCATGTGGATGCAGTGGTCAATGGCCAATATATACACTCGTAATGCCAATTATACTTCCTACTCACGCCAGACCAAAAACATATTAACAGGTACAGACACACACGTTCAAACTATATATACGTGTATATATATATATATATATATATATATATATATATATATATATATATATATATAATATTAACATATGTTTTTATAAACATGTTGTACAAATGCCAACTCCTTATAATGTTGTACCTACCTTATTTAAATGATACAAAATTTGTTAACGACACACACTATAATAAGAAGTGTGTAGGATGCATGTTACAGTTATATAACGAATGTAACTTTGTTCTAATGTAACATATCCGTGGGTTAAACACGACACAATTATACACTAAAACTTTGTACAATGGCCGTTTATAAATGTACATTTCTAAATCAGTCGCTCATATGTAATTTAAAGTGGATTAACGTTGTATTGTAACAAGTGTATAGTATGGAATAATGTCTAGCAAATGTCAAGGTAAATGTTTAGTAACAAAATCTTGTAAAATTAATTTGAATTTGTGTTTCTTTCTCATTTTTCTTATACAGAAAAATAGTATGTGCTTCGACAGGTTTGAAACTAGTACTGAATACTGAAATTACGATGACTATTTGTGTTTTGAGAAAAGTTAGACAAAATTTTGCAAAAATAAAGTATTTTTATGATATGGGACGGGTTCTTAGTCAAATTGCGAAGACAATAATCATATAGCGAACTGAAATCATTTATCCTTACGTTCTAAATAATCCAAGGGCTTGGTCTGTTTCTAAATATATCTGAGGCCGACCCTGTGTATTGTTGCAGGCACATGTGTGATTTTTTATAGCCAGATACAGATCACAAGCAGCGACTTGTGTTCTATATGTTTTTTTACAGTAGCAGAGCAACACTATAGATTATTTATAGCGAGTTTCATAGCTATCGCACATGATTAAACACGATCATTTATATATGTGTATATATATATATATATATATATATATATATATATATATATATATATATATATATATATATATATATCCTTGCATGAAAAATGCCGATGGCTTATATTGTTAAACCAACGAACTGAAACTATTTTAATTCGTACTGTTGTGGTCAATAAACTTAACAGGCAGTTAAAAGATCTACAAGACATATGATTTGTTGTTTGAATAATGGATTTGTGCATATTTTTAGCACAAAGATTTTAGTACTCTACAAAGTATGCATTATATAAACATATGGACAAAAATTGATAAATTAATGCATCGAAAAAATAAGATGTTATATTGTTTATATATTTGGCGGAATATACAGGGTTATAGTATATTGGATATGTATTAATTATTGCTTATGATTTACAAATAAATGGTTTTTCAGTTACATAATTCAATGGAGAACATGCATGTTCTAAAAATACAATACCTTCAATGCTGTACATTTTAATAGTACTAAATTACAAGGAAATCAGATTTTCTTCCTTACATCCTGTGATATAATTAAATACAATACTTTCGCGAGACCTTTGCACGGTTTTTGTCGTAAATGCAACCGTTATATCAAGCATACCTGCCGTGATATGTGCCTGGCAGTACAAAGAAAGCTCCATCAGGTATATTAGCCGAAGATCTGCTTCATCGACCGAATAATTTGTTATGATTATAAATTAATAATCCTCCGGTATGCAGGAAGGAAAGGATTCATGGATTGAATTTATCTCTAACAATTTTACTATGTTATTATTAATATTAAACAAGTTTCACAAGATACAAAATATTTGTAGATCTTGTAAATATACATGTTATTGAATTGTGTATCAGTTTTAAACTGGAATAATGCGACTTATCAGTAAATAAAAGCGACGATTCTTAGTAACATGCTATTTTTAGCAGTACGCAAATTACAAACATCAGTAAGAGATGCTGCCATTATATAAAATGATAATATTTGAATAACCATTTGTGGTATAATCTATATAAATATGAGTGATAAGATTTAAAGAAGAGAAAAAGGAACTCTTTTTAAGAGAAGTTAAAGTTTGTTGTGCAAAAGTTGTAGCAACAAGAAGTAAAACTTTTCCAAATGTGTTTTAACGCGTACATTTTTAAATGCAATTGATAAGATACATGACCTAATTCTCTACGAATTTTCAGAACCATGATTTCCTCATTCAGTTCTAAAAATATTCAAACAGAGTTATTTATAAAACATTTCTGCAGTGGATATAAATAACAAATATTTTGTTGAAAAGTGAAATATGTAATAAGTAAGTATGAAATGACAATTTCATATTGTATGTATTCTTATTTTAGAGTTAAACTTTTTTTGCTTATATTCTATTAGCTGTTTTGGTAAACAAGTCGTGAAACAGGTGATAACTTATGTTTATTTTGAAATTTATTGATGGTATATAAAAAACTACCCGGATCTTTGATTGCTAATAAAGTATTATTAGTTTGATAATGTGCTTTTTATGTTCAAAACGAGGAACATTAACAAAAAGTATAATTTATTTACCTTATAATGACAATGTTATAAAACAATAATGTATAATAATATATAGCATATTTCCGTAATAGTGTTGCATTTTCTTGACCTTTTGACCTTCACCTTATTTACGTTTTGCGTGATACGGTGATATGTTTTAGGAAATCGAAACTACGAGGTCAGTCTTTTAATTGAGATAAAGAAAATGACAATATTACATTACAAGGAGCGGTAACCCTTTAGATAATAAATTTGTGATGAATTTTTAGTTTTCATAATTAAGCAATATTCTACAGCGATTTTTAGCATTTTTCTGTACTTTCATTAAGTTGTTTAATTTAGAAATCAAGTGATATATAATCAAATTGTCTATTTGATAAATGGTTTTAGCTATTTATATGTTCTTTATACTATAATGTACATATTTTATAGCAGGTTGAAATGTGTAGGTATTGATTGGAAGATCCCACTCATGTGTTTCAGAAATATCACCTTTCACTTCACTTAAAATGCTGTCATACTACCTACACGTAATGACAAGATTCAGAGCAAAGTGAGGTTATAAATAGCACTTCTTCAATTAGTAATTGCTATCTCTGTAATCGTTGTTCTCTGTTTTAATATTACGTGGTATTTTACTGATAAAAATAGAAATATAAAATTACTAACAGAAAATGCTGTTACCTTGTAAATCAGTCTTTTAGGCAGTGTCTTCTGAAAAACGAAATAAATATTTGTAAAAATTTATATAAAAATAAATACGAAAATTTTTACAATTGTGGGATACTGGCTTTATAGTGTACCCTCGCTTATAGTGAACCAAATTGCTGGTCTCTTCAAGTCTACTATAAGCGGATTTTTCTGTATTTATAATATACAGTACAGTCGCGATAATGTGAACTTGCGTTTGTGTGAACAACGCGCTAATATGAACACATTTTTTCTTCAATGTGTATCTCAGTAGCGTGAACAGCGTGCAAGTTGCGATAACATGAACAATGCGATGAATAAATGTGTTTATTTAAGAGTTAGGGGAATTGATCCGGGATTCCCCTAGATATTTAATGCAAGCTTGCTACTTTCATAAACAGTAGAATTGTAACCATTCATACGTGAAAGTGTAGGTTAAACTTATGAAATGTCTAAAATTAAAAAAGTGTCTCTCCCAAAATGCAAAAACTTTGGAGGAAGATGACAAAGGTTTAAGTGTAACAGGGCTGTCCAAAAAGTACGGTGTAACAAAGTCGACCATTTGTTCAATTAAAAGTAAAAAACGTCACAGCACTCATCCAACCGATGGATCAAAATGTTTTAAAACTTACCAAACTGTTTTACAGAAAAAATCTGTTGAGTACGATACTTCTTACAAAAGACAACATACAAGAAGGTCTTAAAAAACCTTCCCTAAAAGATGCGGTTATTAATTTATCATCAGATCAATTAAAAGGTTAAAAATAAATCTTAAAAACAATCTTGCGTTGTTATTATAATGTTATTTAAAACTTAACATTAAACCCGAGGTATATAGTTTTACCCCGCAAATATGAACAAACGCGGTAGGTTGAACAACCTAAATTTTTTTGTGTTCACAGTTTCGAGACTGTACTGTATGTTTAATAAAATGAAATATTCTGCTTGTTACAATTTTGTCTCTATTGTAATATAAATCTATCATACATTTTTCGTCGTATCTTTCATCAAGCTAATCATCCTTTCATGGCTTTGTCCTTACCTTTACTACTTCTCATCAGATCTTTTATTGAATTTCTCCTGTTCAGCATTTCTGTATTCCTTCCTGTTAAATCATCTCTAGTTTCTTCTGGATTGCATGCATAACTTTTCGAGCTATAGAGTAGCAGGGGTAAGGGGCGAGGATCAATACAGTGTTGCCTATATACCCCACCACCATGTGGTACACACCCCACCCTACCCTCTGCCTGTTTGTTGAGGGTTGCAGTGTGTGAAACTAGCATTGGGAATGTTCGTCCTGGTACGGTATGTTTGTATTCCAAGTAATATTGATCATATCAACCATTGCGTGTGACAATTTCATTTTAATACTGTCCAACCCTCTTGTATTTTATTTTCAGACAACTTCATATGGGTTCTGTAATGTTAAGTACGGTTTACATTTATCAAATGTCAATTTCATGATTTCGCCAGTCACTATATGTTATGTTTAAAAACATTCCAATGCTTACAGCCTTCAAATCTGTAAACAGGATTGCTGAAGAAAGAGATTTGAAAAACAAACGCGTGATGTTAAGATAATATTTATAAACTATTACGAAAAATCAATACGGCCTTTTAACTTTTACACTAGTAACTCCATTCAGGAAATGTATACATTCTGACATATTTGTTTAAACACAGATATTTCGGAGAATGTAGAAATATATCACGAGGGATCTATACAAAATTAGGAGGAATTATTGTTATTTCGAACTGAATTCTTAGAATTTACGGAACAGAAAATAAAATAAATGTTTATCATAAAATTACTGTAAAATATTGCAATTTTGTTCCGATTTATTATAATTCATTATTTATGAAATTAGAGGTTTCTACTCCCGAACGTGGAAAAAATAGTATATACAGCTCGGGAGAGACCACCATTTTTCCCTCGATGTATTTGTACAAACTACACCTCAGGAAAAATAAGTGATTTCTCTCCCTTGGTGTATAATGTACTATTACTTTTGATCATATAAAAATAAAATACATACTTGAATTTTAAATTTCATTTTATATTTGGCATTGAAGGTATCAACTATATTTACAAAAAGTGCCATTGTATTTTTAATGCATAATTTATAATTTTTTTATTAATAAATGTGATATTTTTAATGGAAAATTCTGTCTGTAAATTAATTCCTGTTCAAAACAACATTTCAAGATGGGATTTTTTCGTTTCAAAAATTTAAAATAAATCTTATTATCCTGCTATGTTTGTGTCATATTATTCAAATTATAGTTTCGTCTAATTGAATTTCATCATGCTTGTGCTGCATTTGGAACATTTGAGATACATTTTAGGTTATATACTGTATGATTATCTAATGTTTAACTAATTCAATATTGATGTCAGTAAAAAGACATGCTGATGCATGTTTCAACTGTTTAGAGCTGTGATGCCCAACATTTTATCTATCAAACGCCTGCATCTAATTTCGTTTTTTTAGTTGGGGGCTGCAAAGGATTTTTAACCTTACTTTTTTCGGCTGAGTTTTTTAGCTCATTATAAAAAAAATGCCCAAACGGGTCTTAAAAATTCGAAAACGAGCCGCGTGTTGTGCATCACTGGGTTACAGCATTCCTTCTAAGGTCGTTCTGTAAAACCTTCACCTGCTACAGCTTGTATCAGTTATTTTTCATTTTTTTTTATGTACCTGGTGCTTCAAACATTATGTATTTTAATTATGACCCCGAAAGGTCTAATGGATTTTTTCTTGTTAATGTTTTGAGTTGTAATCCCCATAAGAAGGGTCCCGACCCCCTACTGTTTTTTAAGGGTTTATTTACGTATATTTTGTCTGCCGATTCTATTGTATTTTCCTCATGAATATGGAAATATATTTGAGTATACCTACCACAGAATGTAGCTATGTTGTGTGCAGTCGAATGGACATTTTAAAACAGTTTTATAATGTTTTTGTGTTCAAATTGTTATTGTTATTGTTTTGAGAGACGGATTTTTTTTCTGTAACATTTTGAAACAGCCGAATAGGTAAATATACGTTGAAAATTCTATTAACAACAATATGTCATATAGTGCGTAGCCTTGCAAAGAAGTTATTGATACAATATTAGCGTTAATTAGCGCCGAGAAACGCGAGATGTTAATCAGAGCAAGGTCGTACCCTATTATGGTGAATATTTTGAAATACATTCAATTTTGCATGTATTTAAATAATTTCTCATATAATCTACATACATAATATTACCAACCGCCAAATATATCATTATTTTTATTACTTTTATAAAACTAAGGTTTTTTTATTTCCATTATCAATAAAAAAGCTCCGATATTATCTTTCATGAATATCCATTTATTTGTATTTAATATTTTCAGCTTTTTATTGTGTCTTTAGCTTGTGAAATACATATGGTAGTTTCTAATTATTGTATTTGTGATTTTCTATAACCATAACGAGAATAAAAAATTATAAATTGTTATCTTGAATGCAAGTAAATATGAGAAGCTTATTATAAATACTAACCTGAAGCAATACTGATTAAATGTAATGAAATCTTATATCGTAATCTGTGAAACAATATGAACTATGAACGTTACAAATACTGTAGGGAAGGCTATTCCATTTGCTGTTATTATCGTTAGACTAGTATACAATTTAATAGTCGTTCTTATAACCTGACTGTATAAGAATCCAATTTATTTGTGACGAATTCTTGTTGGGGAATTCACTGCTGTTCATTGCTAAATCTAGCACAGATGGACCATTGGACAGACGAAAGAATGCAATGACGGAATGTTGGCTTATCCGGTTATTCAGCTATTTTATTCCATGCGTATTCACAACCGGAATCCGACTCTTCTTTGTCTTGTTATGGTACAAGCAAGAAAATAAAACACATTTATTGCACAACGTTATTTAAGGTTCCAAATTTGGACCTACATTTCTTCAACGAAAGTTACCTTTCGGTAATCCAAATATAGGCACTGACGCGACCGAATTCGGCTGCGAACTTGCGTTTTTGACAAACAAGCTTCAGCACGTTGAATTGGTTGATTATTCTCGATTGTGCAATGAATACAATTACGTAATAACGAATGTTCAAAGTGTTTTGGTTAATATTAATGTATGGAAACACAAAATATTAATATTAGAATTGAAAATATATTGAAAAGATCTGTTGAGTACCGAATTTACGAGTTGTATTAACAGATAACCTGTAAAATAATCATTTCGTCTTCTGTATGCATTATGTTTGGTTAAAGGCATGTTCACTGCTCTGTATTGTATTCCAGAAGTGGATTTAAGTGCACGGTGGTTCAAAATACTGTTGTTGGATATATCAAATATCGAGATGTAACTACATATATGTTTGTTAGATAAAATATAGTCACTGTTCTGTATTTGTAGCACGTGGCTTCCAAACCACGACAGCCGTGGAATGACAATTGAACTGTCATTGGTCTGTTTATACGACAAGTGCAACCACACAACAAACTGAAATGCTACTGTAACGATTGCCAATTGAACTCGATGTGAATGTCCTTATAACAATCAACTGGTATACCCTGTTCCACCATCATATTTGGTATAACTAGCAGACACATCTAAGAAGTTAGGAATATGATAGTGGAACGGAGTATATTTGTTGATGGATTTTTGTTGGGTTTTTTGTGGCACTGTGACAGAATTCTAAATGTTTGTATAAATATTCAATGAACTGTAACATGCGTTGCTGATGTTGATGCGATGATGTGATGTAATTTATATGAGAATGTTTAAGTTTTAATACTCCACAACAAACCATTATTTTTTTGATATTTATACCTGTTTTTATTCGTTCAAATTTTTAAATTCTCATAATGCTTATTCGGCTAAACTGAAGAAATTCAAATTGAGCTCCAAAATAATCGAATTTTAAAATTGCTTGTGAATTTGAGTCATGTTTCAAAATAAGTAACTT
Organism: Carabus problematicus; assembly: GCA_963422195.1. NCBI lineage: Eukaryota > Metazoa > Arthropoda > Insecta > Coleoptera > Carabidae > Carabus > Carabus problematicus. The sequence continues at coordinate 746,177 of OY728586.1, read as the reverse complement.
TGTAAATTTCATTATAGGTACAGTGTAATTCTTCCTTTAGCTATTTCGAAAAACAGGTGATTTGTAATGGAGTTTCATTGCATGTTTTCGATTTGCCAATAATTGCACATCACTAGCTGTAAATTCTGCAAGAAACTGAAAGTATCCTGTACAATATTTGAGTGTGTTGAATTTCGGCACTGACTACATAATAATAATTTATATATATATATATATATATATATATATATATATATAAATATATATATATATATATAAATATACCCACATCTAAAACTAAAATTATTGCGATGGTTTACAGTTGGTTCTGTAAAGGTGTTTATACGTATTAATATATTATGTAATACGATATGTTACCAAAGATATATATATATATATATATATATATATATATATATATATATATATATATATATATATATATATATATATATATATATATATATAAAGAGACTTATAGACTTAGAAACATGATACGTGATATAATACTCCGTTCACCTTGGTCAATCTTCAATCGCAATTCTTCATCACGGATTTGCATGACAGATATCACAGTGAATACACATCGTCTGTGTTGTGTAATGCGAATCGCATCATATTTGTATCCAACCATCACATTTTTCTGTGCTTTTTTTTCGATTGCTTGAAAGTTTATACCGAGTTTCAAGAATTTCCAGTTTTTGCGCAACATATTTTTTTGTAGCCTTATCTAGTCAACATCATATGTTTTATGCGAAATCACGTACAGCTCGTATATCTGTCCGTGTGTGTGTGTGTGTGTGTGTGTGTGTGTGTGTGTGTGTGTGTGTGTTTGTTAACGTAACTACACTGGAATAACGCGGTCTAGGCACGACTTGAAGGAATATGTTGTTTCATGTTACAGTGTACTGTAAGTAATAAAATAATACTGTTTTGCTCTACAAAAAAAACAGAGTCGAGTTTTGCTTCTTGTCCCTAGATAGACCGAATACCGAATGCCATAGTTAATGAACCACTGGTATGCGCCAGTGGCGTAACATTAGAACGGGGGTAATTAGAAACATTCATAGTTTAGATTTACCTTAGATATACTTGGGTATTTTCAACTCTTTTTATGGTAGATATGGAGGAAATTTGTGGACAGATTGAGGCACTCAATTTCTATTTTCGTGATTCAATATGAACTATGACTTTATATATAATATGTGAAGATCGATTGTGAAGAAATAATGCATCTGCTACCCCAGTAATAGGAAAGGCGTGATGTTATGTTTGTTATCTTCATATTTTTTTTTTGTAAATTTTTATGATAGATACTTTATAAATCATGAATATGTATTATATATAGATATGAATTTTCTAGTATTAAGTAGTAAAATGCACTAAAATCCTATTGAATTTAAATTTGCCTAGTAGTTGGTATATCCTGTTGTGAAAATCATTATTTATGACTCAAAACACTCAAATTGGACGTACACGGGAGTCATATTATTAAATCACAAAGATCACGTTTTATATCCAGCCTCATCCATAAACGTCTAGACATTATTTATCCGTATGATTCGTGTGTAATTTATGATTTCAATTAAATGCTCGCGTCACATATATCATTCTGCTAAAAACTTCTATTTGCTATTGGTAGCCGTGTTCTATAAGGCATTACGCTAATCCACTGAGCTCCAGGTTTTTTTTTGCAACAAGCTATTAAATAAAACTACTATTTACGACAAATTACTGTCATTCAGTTTAAACATTCGACAGATGCAACCTGCTGTCGTTATGGTGATGAAACAAAAATAAAACATAAACTAAACACACTAATGATTAGCAAGTTTTGCCAACGATGAATTGTAAATTTAGTGCATTTTTGGTTCACAGAAAAGCGCGATATAGCGAATCCTCGTTAATTGAAGTATCTGTTTTCTATTTTTCGTTATTGAGTTGTGATACTTTGCGAAGGATTAAACATTTTTGAATTTTATTCTTATATATTCCGATATAAAAATCCTGTAACTAGAACTCTTATTTTGGGCTGTAATGTACGAAAAGAATTAATCATTACAACGTGAATTATCTCCTTCAAATGGCCAAAATGCAGAGAGCAATTAATATCGTGTAACAAGCACCTCATTATTCCAGCCAGTTCAAATTATATGCTTCCGTAATTTACACCATTTCAGGCGTTTCTTATTATGTTTCATGGTCATCTCCCTCTATTTTGGTTATTTAATTTGTGTTGTATTCTTCTTGATGTTATTAGCAAGTTCAACAGTATTAGTAAATTAGTCAGTTGCTCTGTAAGTCGTAATAGTTTACTTCAAAATCAGATTGCGTAAACTTGTTCAAATTTGTCACTATCCCAGGTGAACTGTTACATCTGTTAATGTACAAATAGACTAATTAATCACACGTAATTGTAAGATACAACTGATTACAATCTAATGCACGCACTGCTGAGTATTTGTAGTGACATTGTCGTCTTGTTACAGTCGTCGAAAGTTTTAAAATAAAATAACAAATATTCACATTGGCTGAATAGCGTCTGCAATGGGAAACAGCGAAGATTCTTTCTGTGAAAATGACAAGTTCTGTGCTAAATTTACGGCTTGTGCCACTGGCTGTAATGTCGTCTAACACCGAAGATGCATAGTGAAGATGTGCACTGAACTGGCAAGATTCACAGAGTAATGTTTATAAATAAAGATACACAACTTCTTGGAACTAAATTTTGCGACAACCGCATGTACATACGGCTTTATGTCACGGAAATTACGCTATTTATTTTACACGCTAAAAGTCAAATACATGTTTGTGAGAATTATTATTTGCTAAAGGTTTTTCCTAAATATCATCTTGAAGCAGTATTAGAAATGTCATGATTCTTAATGTACGTTAGTATATTTCATATGACATACTGTTTTCTAGGCTATTTTGCTCAAACTTATTTTCTTCCCAAGCTACACAAACATGAGCGATGCGTGGGTATTTCTATAGTTTGACGGTTGGCAATACTGCTTTCAAGTTTTATCAACGTTCTGCGGTCATTGTTATCACATGTAAAGGAAAAATGTACAGCTGCAAATGCTTTTATATTCGTTATCGCGTTGTACAAGCACGTATATCGCAGTTTACGTGTTGATTCGCAGAGTAATTCCTAGTGCATATACACAGATACAGTGATTAGCAGAAGAAAGTTAATGAACCAAATGAGTGCAAGAAACCTCTCAAAGAACATCTTGTTCATAGTTGCTTGATGTAACAACCGCATATCAACGAACAAAGCCACACAAAAAAAGTGTTAAACGACTGCATTTATGAAACATGTACTTGCTGAGAATATAATTAGTACTTTTAAACATGCCTTTACAATTCGCGTTAGTACTTGTAAACATGCCTGTACAATGTTTGAGTGTCTTTTAGTTTAAGTTTCCAGAGAATGGCTAAAGAAATATTTTCTAGTAAAACATAATCTAGTATAGTCTATCCATAGATATAAGAACTTGACATGATTCCTTAATAGGTAGGGTGGTACCCTTCACAGCAGGAGAGGCCATAAACTACTAGTAGTGGCGGTATTCAGGTACATTTGTAATGCTCTTAGCGGGAAAGACAAGAGACATTTTGTCTATAATTAAGACGTAATAATAATTTATTGAATATTACATTTATTTATGTTAATTTGTATTATTATTGTTAAGATGTATATCATATTTTTGTTGTTATTTTTCAAAATGTATTTATAAATTTCTGAATACAGCTCTGCTTTTTATTCATTTACTGTGTCGTATAATTTGGGATAATCCTCTGTTAATAGCATGCTGCGTTTAGTCAAGTTCTTATATCTATGGATACACTATATAATATCGCTACATTTTTTTGTGAGCAAATATAGTTTGTCTACGAGATTTGCAGATGGTAAATATTCCTAGCGGTGACCTTGAATGGACGTCTTACAATGGACGTAGTCAGGTCACACGTGAACGTGCAATTGTAAACAACGGTATGAGTCACCGTTGTACCACATGGTGTCTACCTTGGAGTTACCGTAGAACCGGGTCTCTGTGCCATGTGGGTGACCGGGTGTACAAAGTATAAAGGACCCTATGAGTATCTGTATGGATGTATGAATGAATGAATGTACTGTTGTATGTACAGCTGCTAGTTTGGAATATGTAGAATGATGCAATGTATGATATATCGGATGATGCAGAGTGTATATATATGTATATATATATATATATATATATATATATATATATATATATATATATATATATATATATATATATATATATATAGTATGATTATATATATATATATATATATATATATATATATATATATATATATAGTATGATTATATATATATATATATATATATATAGTATGATTATATATATATATATATATATATATATATATATATATATATATAGTATGATTATATATATATATATATATATATATATATATATATATATATATATGGAATTCGCTTATTTGCGAATTTGGTTGTACACAGTATTGAAAGTATTTAGTAAATTATGTATATTTAGTTGTGACTAAGAGCTGAGTTCATTATAAGCGGGTTTTCACTATATACCGGTTCACTATAACTGCATTCCATTGCATTTGTACGTCTATGACAGTTCAGAGAACCTAGTCATACGTAGACATTATGCATGTATGAGGTTTTTATGTAAGTGACACGTTTTTATGTAATAATCGTTTATTATTTCCGGTATAAATAACCGTTGCTTCTAAGATGCAGGAAATCTAATAATTCTATTTATAACCCAATTACGTAACACATACGCACAGACACACACACACACAAAGAACTACTGACAGATCGTTGGCTGTTATTTTAACTAAATGTGCACGAGCTATACTCATTACACGTGTCTAAATATTTACACCAAATGTAACACAAATACCTATTTCATTCACTGCAAGCAAGATGAATATTTGATATAGTATAGAACATAATAAAGTATTGCTAATAATAAGAATCATTTTTTTACATATATAATCTACTTTTTATCAGTAGAAATTGTGTACATTTATAATGAAGACACTGTTCAGTAATATATGTTTTAATATACAAATGACGAATTGAATTCTCGTTTCTAACTCATTCTCGAATCAAAGCTCGTGGGCATTATGTAATACCATTTTAGAAATTCTAAAAAAAATCAGCATTGAATAACAGACAATATCGATTAGTTTTTTTTGAAATGTTTCATCCATATCCAATATATTGTCTCCAGCGGACGCCAACACTGAATTTCAGAATGCAGTATAACTGGGTGTATTATATTATTTGACATTTGAAAACAACCTACGACATATTTATTTATAAATCATTGAAGAAATTGAAGGCTGCAAGGTGTGTACTGTACATTAATTAAACTATTTATTATATTATTAATTGATTGATTGATTCGACAGCTGACATTTGAGATACTAATCTAGTTTAGTATGGTTATTTTGATCAACATTTCGCCGGTCATGAGACATGTATGTTGTGTTAGAAGAGTAGTTGTCATAATTTTTTATTTTGTAAAATATTTGTCATATTTCACGGCCTATGCCGGCTCTGGAAAATCTCTCTCTCTCTATATATATATATATATATATATATATATATATATATATATATATATAACTGTAAAGAAAAATTCATAATAAAAAATTCTAAAAGTATATTTCAATACTAGAACAGAAGTCTTCAGAAAACACCATTGTGCCACTGTTTGATAAACGCTGACTTGGAATACAAACGTTTCACATCAAGGAAATTAATCTATTTAATGCACTGACATAAATAGCGGACGTGAAATGCTACTGTGTCACTATTTCTAAATCGCTAAAAAGACACGAAAACACGCACACTATGAACGTTTAATACTTGTCACGAATTTCGATATTTTGTATTTTATTATGCATGCAGGAATCGCCACATATTAAATGATATGTTAGAGTAAAAGCTTAAAGCAGTGTAGATGTATACACTTACCAGTAAAACTACATTCGCTAGCTTATCATGCTTTTACCGTGACACATATTTAAAAAGAGCAGCACTTAATTTTCATAAAATATTTCATGTAAAATAAATTCATTTTTTGTGTTATTTTATTTTAGGAACATTTTACCAACATTCTAAAAAAAAACACTAATGGAGGCATGCCGGAAGTATATGATTAAACGAATTATATAAATTTTACAGAATACATAGTTACGCGTTTTCGAAAAGTTTGTCAGTATTGTTAACCAACGCTACTTTCCGCTATAATATGAGAATATCGGGTCCATCCCGCACATAAACAATGGAAATTATTTTCCGTTTATATTTAGTAACAGAACGTCTTTTACGAGCAAGGAAACGTCAACGTAAGTGAGCAGTAAAATACTTTCGGCCGTATAAATTTTGTTAGTTTTATTCGCATATATGAACAGCCAACGAAATGTCTGTCAATGACCTGTGTGCTATTTCTAAATTCGTGTTAACTACATATCAAATACTTTGGCCGTAAATGCAAGTGCCTGCCATTTTGTAATTGTACCTAGGTGTATGTATATATATATATATATATATATATATATATATATATATATATATATATATATATATATATTCATTTTTAAAATCAATGATGCAACAATATTTGTAACTGAATTTTAATTCTTTTGCATCTGAACATTATAAATAACAGAATTTGTATTGTTAGGATATAGCACTTCGCCATAAATTAATCATTTACAAGTAAAAAGTCAAGAATATGAAGACGGAACAAACTATACTAGTATTGGAAAATAAATAATTATATTTATAATTTTTGTATTTATAGTGTAATTTTGTTTCAGCTTCAAACATCGTATTCAGAAGATGCACTGACTAATTTAATTGTTTGGTAAGTGTATAATAATTTATAGCTATCTTAATTAGTAAAAATTCGTTAATTGACGTATGAACTTACGTATTAATAATTCAACTTCAGTGCAACGGAATTATGAACAGCGAATGTTATTATAAATTAAATATTTCATGCAAGGCAGATTTACAAATTTTGTCGTCTGTGATTCTGCATTAATTACTATAAATTCATTAGCGTATGTTAATTGGAGCTTTTAATTGTGGCAAACTGCATGTGAAGTATTAATTAAATTAGTAACACAAGTAACGTGTTCATTTTCATGTTTACTGGACCGAATTTACACTGCATATTAAAATATAAAGAATTACAATGTTATATTATATAGGGAATTACTGTATAATCGCATTCAAATTAAATTAGACATCTTGAATTCATATTTCACATCATTAAACACAAAAATGGTTGAAAATACTTCTTCATTAGTTATATTTAACTGTGCCCAAGTTTGTTCTGAAACATATTTTCGTTATTGTTACTGTTTTTTAAGGATCAATATAGAGTGTTATTTTGTTGAAATATTGTTTTCAATTTCAGAAATAAATTCGGGCGTAAAACTTCGTTTTATGTATGGGAAATATAAATTCATCTTCTCTCAGACGACATTCAATTTCATTTAATATTTATCACAAGGGTTGTGTAACTCTTTTTCATGTCTCTGGTTAAAAAATAATATTTTACTAAAGAAATATGAAACATGTTCTTAAACATATTTCGTATACCAGCACGGACGATTGCATAACGAATTATTCATAATTTATAAATAACAGAAGTGAGAAGCATATTGCAAATGATTGTTCATAACGTTTGTCGGTATAATGTATTAATATTAATGCATAAACATGTAGTACATAAGTCTTTATAAGGAAGAAAAATGTTGCGATTTGGAATTCTTAAAATACGAAAGTTACATACCTACTTACATAAATTTTATAAAATTCTTATGATATAGGTGAAAGTGGTTATTGTCTTTTATTTACAAAATTAAAACTCGTGTGAATGTAAAAACGTATGTCTAAATTCATGTAGGTGTTATTTATTATTGTCAAAAATATGTGAAAATGTTTGAAGAAAGTGAAATATACACTAATTTTTTTTTAGAATTTGACAAATCCAGGCACTACAGATTGTATATTTAGAGGATTTATCAAAAAAATTGGTATACTATTTAGTTTTAGTATTAGAAATTAATCAAGAACAATTTTAAATTAGTATTTTACTATAAATGACATCATTTTGAAAAGACTGTATTGTTTAGTGTCCTAATCAAACATCTGTACACATTTTTGAATAAATTGTGTATTTAGAAATTAGTTTGAAGATAAACAATTTCCTTCAACAACATGAAACGTATAATTATATTAGCTAAACATTTCATTTTGTAATAATAGTGCCAAATATATTCCAAACTACATACATATTTACGTAATCTAAAATTACATGTTTTGACATTTGAAAACAACAATAAAAAGAACTTGACAGTATATTTATTACATTGGTGTAATTAATTTCGACTTTTTGTAACGAAACACCTATTTAAATATCTTCGTAAGTGGCCATACCGGTATAGGTTATGTAATCTCAGATAATTGGAGGTTGTTAAGAAATGCCACCTTTATAAAAAAAAATATAAACAATATATACAAATTTAGTGGGACAAATTATTCGTGCTTGGTCGACGGAGATTTAAATATTATATTCACTTGTATCTACTTTCTCTTGATTCATTTCATCTTATATCATCTGCTTGTGATTTGATAATATGTACAGATATTTTCAATGTTACAATTCTAATAATAACATGTATTGTGCACATAACTCATATTTACTAGCGATTTTCATACTACACGTATGATTCTACACGTATGGTTCTACACGTATACGAATGCGTATGGTATTCGCTTTCACGTTACGCGCTACGTAATCATATTTCCAATGTCAACCATGACTCATATGCAACCCAAATGTTCACCAATGAACATACACATTTATTGTATTGAAATTGTAGGTTACGAGTGTACGAGGACATTAAATGTTGCCCTTTTATTACACTATAGGGGATGGGAATTACAACTAGGTTATTTAGATAGACTATTTAGAGGGTGCAATGGTACAGTCGCTGAAAAAAAATCTAATTTTGTATCTTACTGCTGCAGTATAAAATACTGTAGTTGATTTTTTAACTATAGCAAGGTGTTTATTCTTTATAATGCGGATTTTTTCATGAACCCCCCCAAAATGTACAATGATTCCTTATAACGCGGTTCACGAAGACACAATTCGGGAAATTATGGATCAATTCGTAGAAAAATGACCCATTATTGAAGTGACTCTCGTATAACGCTGTGTCTAGAGCGCATAAGCGAGATTTTAGTGTATTTTTATTCACATTGCAATGGCAAATAAACTACATTATTTTTCTTGTAAAATATCTGCTGTTGAAGAAAACAAAGTTTCTTTTTCAATGCAATAAAATAACAACAAAATCTCTAATATTATTTTACAATGTATTGTCTCTGTTTGTGTAGAATATTTATACTATTTAAATGTAATTAACAGACATAGTAAGAGTATACAGTTCACACGCTGTCATAAACTTGTATATTCCGAATTAACATGCATGGAAATATACATACAAAACAAATGTACATTTATAGTGAAAAGTGAAGAGTCACATGTGAAATGATTTCACAGAATTTCTCACCTAGATAAATATTTAAACATATGTATATATACATTATACATATTTTCGTAGACTTTGCATCATATAAAATCCCGTCACAGTATGAAATGTTTTATGCAGCAGACTATCTAAGTGAAATATGAAACAGCATTTGTGTTTTATATTGTCACTGAGATAAGATAGAATATATATAGAACATAAATACAACCATGGACGTACACATAAAGGGCAAACAGGGCACTTGCCCTACCCTGGCATCGACTGAAATAATGATCGTAAAAGTGGTCTAAATAATTAGATAAAAATTTATTAATTTAATTGTTTATCGTCAAGCTCTTCCCTTCCTCTTGAAAATTTTCTGCGCACGCTCATGTACATTTCTGATCGCCCAATTTTTATTCAATCTTGATAAAACAGAACAATTGTTTTTTTGTATGTTTTTAGAATTGTGAATACGGGACTTTCTGTAAATAATTATATCTAATCACTTGATCAAATGTTATCAGTATAAAGGAATTCAACAAATAGTTTGTTTAATATTTGATAAAACACACTAGGTATTGAACGATTGTAAATAATTTTCCATCATTCAGCTGTACTGAGTGAAAGATAAAACATTATAACAGATTTGTTGTTTAAAAATTGTATTTTTATAGAAAACTAAAAGTATATGTGTGAATTTTAAAGCTGGAATATTATTTAATAAAGGTATGTAGTTATTTATATAAATTATAAAAAATCGTACTTTTAGAAATCAGTGAAAATATTAATTATTTTGTTTGTTAATATTGTAAAGAATGCGGGTACATTATGTAAGTTTTAAATATTGCTGTTACATATAATTCAATTGAAGAGAAATCGACATTTGTCTGGGTTCGTAACAATTTTTTTAGTAGGTATTTCAGTTCATCTAAGAAATATATTTATACTACAATTATAAAAATACAATTCATGTTTTGTAAGGTACCAATTCTGGACAATTTTTGTGGTACATGTTGGTAGATATTTTACACTTCTAAGGAGAATTTGGGCCAATATCCCGTATAGATTTTAATCCTTCTTATCTGAACTCATATTTTGCAGAAACATACTTCACAAAGAACCAACATAGGCATATACGGGTAAAATTGATTATTTTCATTATTCACACGTATGTTATGTAGGTCAGGGAAAATACTTCTTCTCAATACAAAAATTACTTGCATATTATAACAATATAAATGCACATATGGTGCATAATGACATTAGAAATAGTATATAAATTATGAATACATGGAAGACTTGTTACCTTGCGTTATAAAAAAAAATATATAGAATAAGTTTGCATGAGCTGTCATCATTTCAAGCAATTTCAAGGTTATGTCTCCTCACAGCAATGTTAAATTGATCATAAATTGTTTTTACTTCACGTCACGCAATTGATAAAAGATAAAGTCATAGTCAGACTATTATAAACACATTCGATATTATGGTCTGACAGTTATAAATACATTTACAAATAGTAGTACCTGTAGATAAAGGTACAGACAAGAAATACTACTAAAAATTATAATAGCAATTTTGAAAAAAAAACATCAATAGGAAACATCTGATATTATGTTATTAAAAAAATGCATATTCAGTTATAAAATACAAAGTACAGTATACTAAAACGTATATGAAAAAAAAGTTATTACTAATTATTCTGCTACTCTTAATTATTGTGCGCTTGTGCTTGTTTCTAATTGTCATATTAGTACTAATTAATAGTGTTTTACGTGCGCATAATTACACTTTCTACGACAAAATACGAAGATTTTTTCTCATTATTATCAGCAATAGATGAAGCATATGTTGCTTACTAATATTTAGAACGTATTGTGAAGTTGATCTTAGAAGTATCTAAAACACTCTCATTTATGATATTTTCTCTTTTACTTCCTACATAATTAAAAGCAGTTGACATATGGCAAATATGTTTGCATATTGGGAAATATATTCGTTGTTATTTTAACAAATTAATTCCGTATTAACATTTTCTTACTGGTACGTTAAGTTAGCGAATAACTTAGCGTCTACATCGGAGAAATAAATATTCCAGTTTGTAATTATGTACATTAACTACGGAGTTTAATTTATAAGCTTAATTTATATGCGCTTTTATTTACATTGCAAATATTTACAATGCAAGAACTTAATACAAAGTAATCTTTGGCTTGAAAATGAACTATACTTAATGATCTTTACATAAATCAGTTATTTTTAGTTGACCTATTGACATTATTCACTAATGAAACCAGTTCACCTTTACAAAAATTTATATGACACAAGATAAAATGTACACGAAGTGCATTTATTAATTGGCTAGTAATGATTTTGACTTCCGCTAATTAACAAAGTCTATAATTTATTGCTGCATATGTTGGTTTCTTAAAGAAATAACAACCATTCAAGGAATGAATGAATATATCGACAAAGAGATTTGTCAGTTGCGTGGTTCAAACTTGAATTTTTCCGATGTTTACGCAGAACGAAACGGAAGAGGAATATTGGGGGAAGGAAACTGGAATATCCTCGAATAAATACAGATAAAGCAGCCACTTCCTGTTACATTTGTATAGAAACGCGGTCAAGGAACTGTTCTTGTTGTTCGACATTTGTTTATATCTGTTAGATAACTGACGGCCGAGCAAATATGAATGTATATGAATGTTGTATTAATGTTGAATGAATGTATTAATTGTATTTTCGCAAGTATTATTGAAATACATAAATAGAAATATATTTTTCAACTCTGGAATCCAACTCAATATCTCTTCAATTTTATTATTTTTAAACATATGTAAAATATAAACTAACGCATATTGCGATTTCTATATCTGCAGACTTAACCTCACAAATATCGCTTAGCAGATTTAAATAAATGATCAGATGTACATTACTGAACTCATTTCTATTTTATTGTATAAGAAAGAGTATTTTCTAAGACGTTTTTTTTTTTCTTTTAAAATGAAATAAAAGTTTTATTTGTTTTTTTAAGTGTGAATACTTTTACAAATAACGAATGAATTTCACAGTATGGTCTATTCCCGAGTCTAGCACGTTTATTAGTGCAATAAACTCATCTCAACATGCACATATGTGTTTGATTATGTCTGCAATGTATGTTTCATTTGAGCACAGACAGTACACAGCATCCTGTTTTCATTTCTGCAGCTTTAAATATTACCACTGGTTCACACGAAAAGAAATAATCATTAATGTTACTCGATGTAAGAAAGTATATTGTATTTTCCAGGGTTAATTTTTTATTATATAAAAGACATTAATATGATTTATATTACAAAATGATAGGAAACAGTTTCTATCTATGATTTCATCCGGTCGATTGGTATGCATTTGTACGTTATATCTTTATGATATACAGTCTTGGTGATATTGCGGAAATAATGACGGTTGCAATGGTAAATTTAAATGATTTCCGGTCGGTACACACAACGGAAGTAGTATGTTCTCGATCAGATTATCGGTTTACAAGCTGTGTAAGTGCCTTATCTGGAAAAATGTACGTACCAATGGGCAGGTTCGGTTTCAGTGGAATTTCAAAACAAGTATAATATTTCAAACTAGCAGATGGGCATAGGGAAATTGAATATGTGTTTGTTTATATTGTCATGTTTAACAAATTGGGTATCGCTAGTCGTAAGGTTTCCTTTTACTGATCTTGTGCCCCTAAATGTACAGTATGTTTAAAAGCTAAAAGAAAATGCAAGCTTTTTTTGTTCATTTTAAAATATTCTTTTTTTCACGAACGTTTATGGGTTTTTTCACGTACGCTTATGTTTAGAGTGTGTACGGGCACAGACAAACTATAGTACAGGCTATCTTCGGCCATCTCTTCGTCGACCAACATCTGACCATATAAGTAAGACTGGTAGTTGTCTCGCAACAACAACAACAACATTTTATATATATATATATATATATATATATATATATATATATATATATATATGTATACACACACACACACACACACACATATATATATATATACATATATATATATATATATATATATATATATATATATATATGTATGTATGTATGTATGTATTGTATGTATGTATGTATTGTATGTTTGTGTTTGCAATGGCAATGTTAAGGTCGCCACTGCCTTCCAAAGTACACCGTTTGTCCGATGTAGACAAAACACGACTTTCCATTCTTGGTAAAGTGATCGCAGATTTATCGGGTCGAGGCATGTGTAACGAGCAAGTTTCCTGGTAAATGGCTCGTGTTTTTTTACACCATTGCCCAGGTCTGTTGAAATGCGCAAAGCATCGTCGTCACCAGCACAAGAACTATACGACATCCCGGCACGATTACAAACAGAACGTTCTTTACTTTTTGCACTGAGAATCACGTATGTGCACTGCCCATTAAAAGTCACCTTTATTAAACTGACAGATAAAGGTTTAACGTCTGCAAGAAACGATACTAGTTCTGTGAACAGTTTGTGTCAGTTAATATTTTTATCTATTGCGTAGTTATACAATTTTAATACACATTGAAAAATAGTAGTTTCAAAACTTTCATGGAATAAAATTATGTTATCTATGTATTATCTACTGCAAAAGCAAATGGAAAATGTAGAAAAAATCGCAGACAGACAATTGAGACTGATATATAACCACAAGCATAAAATAAAACAGAATCTATTGGAATAGAAAGCGATTTTTATTCGTAACTATCCGCCTACACATTCGGAGTGAAGATATACTGCTGAAAAGTTCCGTGAAAACAATTGTTTTAACGTGAGTTGATGTCGGAGGAATCGATGAATCGATGTTTTCAAAGTGTCTCGGGTTCAAATCAATGTAATCGGTGACGTTTCCAGACGGTAAAGCAACATAACCTAAAATAAAATGAACTGACTTATGTCTAAACCGTAGCTTACTGCGTTATTTCTCAAAAATGGGATCAAAACTAATAGAAATGTATGCTAAAACATAAAACAACTAATGGATATTTTGTATATGAACAGATAATTTATTATAATTTTGTTCTTTGTAAGATATAACCTCACTTTGTCGATTACAACACAAGTATGGTTTCTTATGTGAAAAATAATATAATTAATGGTGAATTGAAGCTTAAGTTATAAGAATCCATTTGGAAATAAATTAAATATTTGTGATTGTGCATTGACTGTTTTAATCGTGACTCGTAGGAACAATCTGTTTGTACTTTCTCTTCCCAAGCCTCTAAAGTGAAGGAACGAACAAGTGAAATTATAAACACATATATCTGGATCAAATCCCAACCGATCCATTGTTAGTTGCAGGCAATTATGTTTCAATTTCATCGCAACACAATTACCAGCCCAGTAGAATTATTCTCACGGCTAAGAGAAAGTCGTATTGATTCCGTGTACCGATAATACGAGAGTTAACACGGATATCGCGGTTCAATCATGCAGATGTACGCAAAATTCACGGCAACCATATTCAACAGTTCATTAACTCGTATGATCGATCTCCAATGCAATGAAAATTCTAGTTGATCAGCTTTATATTTCCGCTGAATTAGGAAACAGAGTCTCAAGTAAATGCTGTTGCTATGGTGTAGGTACATATTTTGTTTTTTCTTTACTTTTTGTACGTTCATTTGTCTAGTAGAATTTTGTCGAACCCAGACTTGAATATTCTACAATGCGATTCATCTGAAATGCTGCAGCAAATTGGGACCATAGCTCTGTGCATTTCGTATGAGGTGTCTTGTAGAAGAGCCAGTTTTTTCTTCGGCTGCATTAATATTGAATTACATAGGGGCAAAAGATGGCGCGTACCCTGACAAATATAGGTATTTACGAAATCTACAGAGTATATTTTTCTAAGGCATTTCAGAATAAAATAAATTTCTCACTGTTTAGTATCCTAAAATATTTGTCTAGATTATTTCTAAGCAAAAATCTAAGATTCGTTTAAGAGAAGACTCATTTAAATTTGACGATGTTGACCTTGAAAAAACGGACGAATAAATTTGAAGTATATCCATGCTTCACCGACGCAAAGATGAATTTGAAATTCGTTTGATGGAAATTGGATATACTAAATATGGAATATTTTTTTATAGGTATTTTTTTCTGAAATATGATCTATGTATATGACACGGTGTTCATTAATCCTTGTATAAAGAATGGATTAACTTGTTCATTTGAGATAGACGTGTATTAGACTGTTCAATGTAAAACATTGAATTCGTATTCAGATTTCGAGCTGGTCCCGGATATTAAACGGAAATGAGATACAGCAACGGGAAGTTTTAATATCGTTTCACGAGATTGAAATTAGTCACACGATCCATGCAGACTGTTGGACTTGTAAATTGCTAAATAAATATCTAAATTTGCTCGCAAAATGCTACCAACAACAGACTTCTATTCGGGACATTTATCAACAAAGATTAGATAAAAATATAAGCAAAAAGTTTGTGGTCATGTTTGGCAAAATGAAAGAGAAATATTTTGTTCGAAGTTCTAGCAATTTGTTGAAGGGTTAGAACAAGAAACAAAATGAAAGATATTCAGAATTTTATAGTAGACATCGTTCACAAATGTGGGTTTTAGAATTTTTAATATCGAATCTGAAAATATCGATGTACAAGTGCCGTGAATCTGTGGCAAAAGTTTTGGAAATGTCTCCTTGAGCATTTGGTATGTTTTGCAATGTAGCTTATAGAATTAGGTTGACTGTAACTTGTAATAAACAGTCTTTAATCATCTACTATACTAGTTTTTACTTGTTTATCGAATAGTCTGCAACATTCTGTTTTTGTTCCTTATATTTCTTCACACCTCTGTGCACATATTCCTTCCAATCTATTACACCAGCTAGAGACGACTAAAGTTACAAGAATCCGATTACACAGATCTCTGATAAACTTGTGAGCAAACTTTTATTTCGCTTCTTGCCGTGATCATTAAAAGATATCGAATAAAATAAAATAAAGTCGCGTATTGTACATGGAGCAAGTTGTTGAGGATTTATTGCTGTTTACTGAAAGCAGTAACGATGACTTGTGTTCAGTCCAGTGTAGTGTAGTGGTCATGGATCACGTTGTAAGTCCTTCATTTCAGTGTAAATTACGTCATACGCTCCAATGAACATCATCAGTTAATGTAACTGTTTGTAGTGTCCGGAAGTTGATCCTTTTTTTCGTAAAACCTGAGATGTTTTTATGTCACAACCTGTGTTTTGTTGGAATTTAAATGCGCAATTGTTTAAAAGTAAAACGATGCTTTTTTTGTGTGTAATTTCAACACTACTGAATTTGTTATTGTAGCACAATTTTCTCTGTAAACTGTGCACAATCTGTAAACCTGATTAAAATCAAATCTGATTGCTAATTTAGATGCAGAATTTTATTCTCTACAATATTTTTTGTGTAAAATAATTTGGGAACTTTTGCATAAATTGGAATTTAACATTTTACATGGATATCCATATTAAACAATTTTGTTTTCTACATATTTTCTTGGGCATTACGTTTGTATGTAGTTCTTTGCAATTTAAATCTCTGAAATTTATTTTTCAACAAAACAACATTCAATAACGGTTTTGGTTAAGTATCAGTATCAGATCTTGGTTCTGAAAAAAAGTGGTTTGTGTGGTTAACGGTTGCGGTTACTATCTTACATGTTACTGGTAATTGGGTCTCGTAACAATCACACAAAGTAGGTACCGTTTTTGTCCCTTTTAATAGTTCCATTTGACAGTAGTTGTATTATGTGACAAGCATGTAGAATTCAAAGTATACTATGTTATTTATTGTAAATTGTTTACACAAATATAATAATTTAATCATACAACCTTACATCAGCCGTATATATCTTTGAATTGTTCGTATAAATTCGATTTTATACGTCTTTTCAGTATGTAAACAGAAAATATTGCTAATATCCCTAATACATTTCCATGTGGTGTATCTTATATGATTGTGTGATGCTCAAATCTACAAACTGTACCGGAATATACTGTGCTGTCTTTTCTAAGAAAACAGACACTTGCTATCTTATTTGGAAGTGCTCAAGAGATCGAGCCACTAGGGAGGAACTCAACAGGAACAGATTAAGGGCTTGTTAATTACATATTGAAACGTTATACGTCTCGGTGTCCCATGTCTGATTAGTAATTTCGGTAGAGGAATCATTACTAGGGTCAGAATAGTTCATTGTGAATGGCTAGTAACTGGGAGAGTGCATACGCATACATATTTTAATAGTATCCATACGAAAGGCAAATTTCTGTGGACGAAATTCACTGCATTGTTAGCGAAAACTTCACAGAAACTGCATAGTAGATAGTATACAAATCAATGTATTGATTAATTAATAACAATAGAGTATCGTAGCCGGGTTTAATATAATGGAACTTACTTTAATTAGCGTTTGTTAAATACGTACTGAAAATTCGCATGTGGGCGAGATATTCAGATGTTCCTTTGAATACTCCATTTCATAGAAGGCATATTTATACAAACTAGGGCCTTTGCAAATACCCAGTAAATCCACGCAAATATCTAATGAATATTCCATCCAGATGCTGCAACATTTATCATCAAATCCTTATTTAATCCTATGGAAATATAACCCTAAATACCCCGTTATTAAATGTTCAACCAGCATTAATTGTTGAGGTAATAAGACAATTTTGAAATGGTTTCTAAGTAGTGTATTGTTCATTCAATCATTTTGTGCCTTTTTGGTGCCATTTTCTGTAAATGTTTAGTTTCGATAATTCGTAGGGTAATGTTTGGAGACAATTTTTTTGCTGAAATAGATGAAACACATGGTTAGTCTGCCGAAAACGGCCAGCGAGTAATAAAATTTTAATGCAGACAAAAGTTTCTGAAGCACTTTGACCTTTATAATTTGTGGCATTTTTTACTCTTAACTCCTTCGCTTCTAACGAACAAATAAATATCTAAAGACATCTGTATTAAAACGTACTTTTGCAATATATTTAAAGATTGATTTAGATTTCATCAGCTAATTCTGTATTTTATATAAAAATCTCCATCTGTTATATCTCCCAGAGCTGTATTTACAGAATGGATGCATTGTGTGTGTCTATACCCTGTTCCACTATCATTTTCGTGATTTCTTGACTTGTAATAACAACAGAAATTGTTACAATTTAGGTTAGGTCTTATTATCTATTGAAATATTTCACAGAATTTGTATTGTTAGGATATAGCATCCCTCAATAAACTAATCATTACAAGTGAAGAAGTCAGGAATATGATTCTGGAACTGGGTATACCAGTTGTCATGCACTGTCAAGCGTAGTGTTGCGGTCAGTGCTTGTGATGGACAGACAGTCTAATCAACCGATAGAATTGGAGGATGGTACTGATTTTACACCGGCTTTGCATGTATTGTTTACTGCGGAAACGAGAAGTCAATTCATGCTCGGTTGATCGTTTGATGCGTTTTTTTGTTTCCCTCTGATGTCTGTGTTGGTAATTCATTGATTGTTACAATGTATAGCAAGGTTTGTGTTTGTTTATAGTTGAGCTATATGTTTGTGTAGCTATTGTTTAACTTGTTTTGTTCAATTATTATTAAGTTGGCTGGACTGGTTTATACATTGGTGCTCTCGTATTGAAAATAGGTTATGAGAATTGGACAATTGGTTTTATTGGTATGGTATGCCAGTTAATATGCTGTTGATCCCATTGACAATTGAACAACACAATCTTTCTAGATTCTCGAATACTAGACACACATTGAAGCGAACGACAGTAAGGTTTCGATTTACGCTCTTCCCCCCCCCCCCAAAAAAAAAGCGCCAAAGCTGCGATGATTCGTTATAACGCGGTTCATGAAGACACAATTAGGGAAATTATGGATCAATTTATAGAAAATGACGCAGTATTCAAATGCTCCTTGTATTCGCTTAGCGCTCGGGAACGCCTCTACAGCGCTGAGCGAGGCCTTACGGTACATTGAAAAACTATTAAGCTTGCTCGGCTGCTTTTGCAAAATGCGAAGTTTGCGCTCATCATTAAAAGCTTTAGTTTTTCCTTCTGAATGTTCTTGCTGACTTTGTTGCTTGCCGAGCAAAGATTTTAAACACACACAAAGTTCCTTATAAGGTAGGCACTCGGGTTTTATTTGAAATTAGCCAACTTTTGTTCAGAACAACTTGATAATAATTCTCGTACAGCAGCTCTATGGTAACCGTCTGTTACGGTTCAGATGATGTAATGGAAACATCAACGAATCTTTTGAATTTCTTTTCAACATACATGAAAAACATGTTTACCTCGTTAGGCCCAATTTGCCGCTGTTGAAATCTAAAGAACCCGACGAACGACAAGTCAAGATATTTTTGTATCATTTTAAGAATGAGTTTTATTATTCTGCAGAAAAGAAAAATAATACAATTTAAATTGGGCAAGAAAAATACATTTAAAGTAATTTGGAATTAGTGTAGTTTCGTATCTGGAATTTGATAATTGTCTTCCTTTCCAGGGAGATTCTAATGCAATTTGATAGATCCTCTTAAATTGTAAAAATACTTTCATGTTTTGAAATAAATGTTTCATAATTTTCAAAAATTCAATCCACACAGACCTTTCATCAAGATTTGCCCATGACGCCTAAAAGTACCAATCCATCATTTTGCTGCGCATCTTTATTAGAAATTGTCAGCTAAAGAGAAAAAACTGTCATTCGTGTAGAATTCCACAGTGGTGGCTTTTAACATCCATCGGGGAATAATCAATTTGCTGACCCAGTTCCTATCAGATGTTCAAAACCTCCAACTCGACCGTGCCGTGCTTGTTATCGCGGAACCGCGTCGTTCCGAATCCACAATCAAGTCTAACAAATGGATGACGACGAGCAGATTCAATAGCACATCCGTTGCTATCGGAAAGTATCCGGTAGCCGTGTCGAATTTGTCGACGAATCAATATTTTATCGAATGCTAAAGGCATTACAATTGGTAACATCTCCTTCACGATATTATTATTGCCATAAAGGCTGATGTGACGGCTGGATGGAAGATTTTCGGTGTATGAAACAGATGTAGACAATTTCTAGGAAGCATATTTCGCTAGTTTACGATTTAAAGAATCTAGTCATGAAAATTTCGCCGTTTTTACTTCTCAATAGGAATCCTTGGAAATATTTGTTTGTTTTTCCGCATCTTCTGAAAGTCAAGCCTTGTGTCGACCTGAAGGACACTCTTGGGAAAGCTCAAAGAATTTGGAGATTCCAGTTCTGAAGATTGGCATTACGATATTTGTGCGCTATATATATATATATATATATATATATATATATATATATATATATATATATATATATATATATAAATATTGTAGGATTTTGTAAATACATAGTTACGAAATCATGATTGGTCTTTGAACAATTTCGGATACACATGGTCAAATTGAGTGTGTTAAATGAAGTTGAAGGATCGATCATTATTTCCATAGTAACGAGCTTTACCCTTCAATTTCAAATGCAGAATTCTCGTAGAAGAATTCTTTTGTTACTGTATACCAGTTTTTTCGTATTGAAATGCAAGGATTTTTCGGCTAAAAGGCCAAACGATTTCTTCCTGTTTGATAAACTTATCTACGACAATAATCAGGCCAAGGGAATCTATTAAAACATACACATTGCTGTTTATTTAGCTTTCATTTAAACCGTCAGGTTCGTGAAAACATCAACGTGAATACACATTTCAAGCAAAAGAGTATAAAACTAGGGTTGTGTTCATTTTTGCTAACATGCACGTGTATAAAACAGAACTCAGCGAGGGCCATGTGTTACGTCAGACGGTTGGTAGAGTGCGACAGCGTCTAGTGCTATACAAGCTCAGTAGCCTCTGCTGCAGTGGTGTATATAGAGCTTTATAAACGTCAATAAGAGCGCTCGGTGCTATTCTAATTCATGCTGTGCATTCATCCTACTGGAGAGCTGTTATTAATAAGATAATGGGACAGACCGTAAATTGAATCCAGTTTATGCAATTCAAGTACCTACCCATGCAGAATGTATTCAACTATAGGTACACACACACACACACACACATGCGCAATGCATACATATATGTGATGTGTAAATATTCATTGGCGGATATAAAGTTTTGAGATAGTGTTCCACAAACATTTGCCTTGTTTATATTCTTTTGAAAAAAATATGCCATTGGATTTTTATGTTTATATGTGACATAATTTCACTTTATACGGTGTATTTTTGGAACGTAAATGGTAATTTTGAAAATTATATAAAAGAGAATGTCAAAACTGTTTTCCTCTAATGCGCACAGTACATATACATTATGTAAATACTTACTATTGTGTATACTATAGGTAAAATCATACCTACACAATACATACATATATATATATATATATATATATATATATATATATATATATATATATATATATATATATATACAGGGTGTCCCTGAAATGCGTGGACATCGCTTAACCACAGATTCCTGGGTCGAAAATAAGACGATTTAACTAAACTTACCTATGTGCAATTACGTTTCGTTTAGCTGGTATTCTGCTTCAAAGTTCTTTAAAAAAAAAGTTATTTTATCCATAACTACAGAACGCTTGGATCGATTTGGATAATATTCGGTACTGTACTTCTTACGGATGTAGGTCATCTTTTAAGGTGATATTAGTTATTATCAGTGGACCATTAGTGTACGAAACACGGGTAACCCGGCATAAATCAGTCAAAAACTTTTTAATGTTAAGGCCAATAACTTTCAAAAAAATAGTTTCAGAAAGAGACATTCAATAGTAATTTTTTTGTTGTTGTTGTCTGTACTGATATCTGTTAAGGTTTAGGCACAAAAAAATAAAATCTGAGGGACCGCGCACTGCATTTCATAAAAAAATGTCATCTAGCAGTCTGGTTTTCTTAGAAATAAATGACGATATGATATTTATTAGTGCAATTATTTAGATTTCCTTATAAAAAGGAATCGCAAATATTTAAATCTGGTGAACGAGGTGCCATTTTGCAAAAATTCAAAGGAAATCTAAATAATTGCACTAATAAATATCATATCGTCATTTATTTCTAAGAAAACCAGACTGCTAGATGACATTTTTTTATGAAATGCAGTGCGCGGTCCCTCAGATTTTATTTTTTTGTGCCTAAACCTTAACAGATATCAGTACAGACAACAACAACAAAAAAATTACTATTGAATGTCTCTTTCTGAAACTATTTTTTTGAAAGTTATTGGCCTTAACATTAAAAAGTTTTTGACTGATTTATGCCGGGTTACCCGTGTTTCGTACACTAATGGTCCACTGATAATAACTAATATCACCTTAAAAGATGACCTACATCCGTAAGAAGTACAGTACCGAATATTATCCAAATCGATCCAAGCGTTCTGTAGTTATGGATAAAATAACTTTTTTTTTAAAGAACTTTGAAGCAGAATACCAGCTAAACGAAACGTAATTGCACATAGGTAAGTTTAGTTAAATCGTCTTATTTTCGACCCAGGAATCTGTGGTTAAGCGATGTCCACGCATTTCAGGGACACCCTGTATATATATATATATATATATATATATATATATATATATATATATATTTAGTTATATAAATATTAATTCTATTATGTGAGTGTACATCCATGCATCGTGTTAACGTGTAGACGTGGCTTATTATACTTACGTATGAACGAGCAAGTATAGACTTGAGCGGCTTGGTCTAAGCCTAGCATGATCCTGTTGACACTTCAAGTCATTATGTCACTTTAAACGAAATTACCCACGTGTTAATACAGTGTGATCGTGGCGAGGTAATAGTGAGATCCTGAAGGCCTAATTAAATTATACTACACGGAATGATTGATTTCATACTTGCACGCGTACGATCACTCATTTTGACAGCTCGTTCAACCGAGCAACTGCAAATTAAATATGATATCGACAGGAGATATTGCAGACTAAGAACAACAAAAATATTCTCTCTTATTTACACTGGATATTACTGAGTGAAATAGAAAAATAAAACTGTTCCTGATAAAGAAATTGTTTGAATACAGTACTGCATGTTTTCACAGAATCATTTACGCCTGTATTTAGAGTACCAGTAAAACAGTGTCGAGTATGAATCATGAAAAAATCACGTTATTAATGGATTTTGCTACATATTTCATTCATTACTGTGTTCAGATAATATATAATTTATTATATTTAGATAATATATAAGTACATAATAAATATACGTCATATGTTGAAATTTTTCAATATTTATCATAGTTATTTGCGAATGAAAGCTGAATAAGTGATTTTGCTTGTTATTTCTACTTGCTGTTATTTAAAAATATATACAAGTCCAATACATAAATCAATGTATGTTTACACAGAATATCATGAACATAAAAATCTTACTAATAAAAGATTCTGCATTTAAACTAGGCTAGAAAAAAATAAACATTTAAGATATGTGGTTTCAGTGTTGGCAGAAATATTAGCAAAAGAAAATATGCATATTTATTTTCATTAGTTTTTATTATTATCTATAACTGCTGCTTATTTATGCTGTGAAATATTTATATTCTACGGTAAAATGTAATGGATTTCAGAATTTATAATGCAAGTACAGTTAACGATAAAAGTCCTATATAAGTCTATATATGGATTATATAGATCAGAATACCATGCAATAGTGAAGTAAAAATAGAATTAATTTACTACTGTAACTTGAAACGCATGAAACATAAATTTAATTTGTTGTAATTAACTGTAAAATTGTGCGTGTCATTTGTCATAAAACCATGTTATCTTCCGCTACACACCTATAGGTAATTAACTTTAGTTTCATTCTTAAAAATAATACAAAACATTATAAATAATTAATACAAAATGTGACTATAAGTTTCAAGAGATTTATTAATCATAATATATTGTAATTATAAAAATAATGTTTAAACAGCATCAATCATTAGAGAAAATTGCTAGGAATTTGATATTAAATAAATAATTATAGTCTATAGCAGATAAAAAATAGTTCAATAAATATTATTTTGAGTGGGGTCAGTTCTTAAATTAAGATATCATTTTTGTATCAATTCGTTAACTAATTTTGTTTCTTTTATTGCAGATTTTATGAAGTTATTATGGAAGCCGAAACTCCTCCAATTGTCGAAATGGCAACACAAACAGATGTGACTGATGAGCAAAAGACTATTAGCGCAAATGAAACAATTATCAACGAAGATAACAAACCTGCCCATGAAGAAAACAACCCGCTTCTCAATGAAGAACAAACTACAAATGAAAGCGTAATTGAAGAAACTGTCACTGATCCGAAATCAACCGCAGACGAACAAAATACTGTTACCGAAAAAACCAACAACGTCACAGATTCTTCCGAAACATCAGTCGAGGTGAAAGTGAAGAGAAGAAGTGGAGGAATTTGCGAAGACGAGGAAGCAGACACAACGATCCACGGGTTTAATTCGTCCAATGTTACAGTCATCGAAAGACTTTGCGACAGCCAGGAAAAACCGAAATTAAACTTGAGCATCGATTCGGATACTTCCGGAAAACATGTGACTGGGGATGGCAGCGATAGTGGCGTAGAAATATGTGGGGCAAACGATGGACTCCTTCAGCGAGCCTTGAGTAGTAACAGCGGTGGATATGCCAGTAGCTATGGAATGGAGGATTGCACTCCGGCTCAGTCATGCGATTCGAGTCTCATCAGTTGCTGTTCCATTTACGAGGACGCTTATGAGCTGCTTGCACGAAAGAATTCAACGTTACTGGAAGACCTGAAACTCGGCAGAGGGGATGGAACAAGTGAAGGCGGCAGCGAGAGTTCCTCGGTAACTGGAAGCACATCTTCACGACCCTCCAAACGCCTCGCCACGGGAAATGTCAAGAAAAAGGTTGCAGTCAACGAACCGATGAAATCCAACAGAAGCGTTCCTAATACGCCCAACTTGAATATCAAATCTCGTTCGAATCCGAACACACCGCGAACAACACCGCCTAGAAACTATTCGTCTACCCAGGACAGATCAAAGTCGAAAGACCGTGCTTCAAAACCTGGACCACTGCGACCAGTCACCTTAAAAACTACGCCAGCACCAACGAGACTGAAAACTCAAGATAAATCTTCCACTGTGCCAGACAATAAGAAGGATGCAGCAAGTGCTAAATCGAGGCCTCCTCGAGCGACGTCTACAACGCGCAATAAAACACCCGTGATAACTCCAACGGATGATGGACGATGGCCATCGTCTAGCAACAGGAATAATGCTATGACACGATCTTTCCGCGGTGGCAGTGTAACATCCGAATCAGCATCGATAAAAGCACGGGTAAAAGAACTGATGCCTGAGGTTAAGAACAACACATTGGAGAAATACGCTACATTACCTCGTCGACGAAAAGAAAAGTCAGCGGATAGTATCAGGGATTTGCAGAAACTGACGGCTAGCAGAGATCCCAGTATGAATCGAATTGGGAATCTTAAAAAGCAATCGTCCAGAGAAAATACTCCCGGTAGAAGTCTTCCACCGTATCCGAAAAAGAAGCCAGTGGGTAAAACAAGAATCTACCATGAAGTTGGCGCCCAGACTTGTCTGACAATTGAGGATGTTGACAGAGCATTAGCCGGGGTTGGAATTAGACCAGTGAATCCGTATGATGTGGAAACGACAGAGAAAGAGGTACAAGTCGATAGGCGACACGAGAAAGTCGAGTTGCTCGAAGCACAATTAAAAACTATGCTGGAGAAGAACCGTAAACTGATAACGGAATCGAAAGATTACAAAGAAACCCTTGCCGGCGTGGAACAGAAGTTGGCCATGGAGAAGGTGGAAAAGCAAGCGTTGAAGGATGAACTGGAGAGAAATATGCAACGAGTCCAAACGATTTTGGGAAATACGGACGATAGTTCGCATCAAGGTTCGTTCGAGTTAGAGAATCTTTGAATATGATTGCTGAATTAAGTTAAAGTGAAGAGTAATGATGCTATAATTAATCATTGTTTACAGAAGGTAGCGATGACAGTCTCTTGGTTCTGGAATCCAGATTCCAGGCGGCTGGCCATGTTATTATCAAGCAGGAAAATGAAATTTCCGAATTGCACGCGTTCTGTCGATCTCTAAAGCGAGTAAGTGTTGTTTATTCTTGAAATTCCTTAAAACATTCACGGAAATATCTACTTGCAAACATTTATCTTGTAAATTTACGCCGATGGTTTAACCAAGAGAATTTAAAAAATGTTTTCAGGATTTAGAACAAAGTATAGCGGCCCAGCGAATACTTCTGCAGCAACAACAAGAACTGGAAGCTGAAGGCGCCGAGTTGCAGGAGTTCATGCAAGCTGAAAAGTCAACACTTTCAGAGGCCTTGCATGAAGCAGAACTGAAAATACAGTCCTACCAACAGAGCATCATTCAGCGAGACGAGAAAGTCGAACGTCAACAAGATGAATGCAAACATTTGGTACGAATTAGTGAACAAAGGAGGTAAATATAGATTTTACGAGGATATTTTTATAGATGCAATGATGAAACTATCTTTAACTTGTATTTGCACTACTGGGAGTAGTATTCTAAACTGTACATTCGCATCAAATGAATATCTTTTAGACAAGAAAACCTTGCGATGCAAGCTCGTTTGGGCGCTTTGGAATCCCACAGTCGTGATTTAATGTTACATCAGGGAGCCGCTGTCTCGGGATCTGCTGTGGCTCTTTCTGGTCTGATTTCACGCATAGACGGATTTGTCGAGCAGCTAATCATCAGCTACAACATCTCGGACAAAGATCTAGAGGTCAGTAGAAACCATTTCCGTTGAATGTAATGTACTGAGTATCTATTATGCGGTCCAGGATGTTATATTCCATAATGAAGCATACAGTAACAGCAATAGTAGCGCCGAAGGCAGTCCAGAACGGAGCAATCGCTCACCATCGCCGAAAAAAGGATCTTCATTCGTGTCAGCTGTTATCAGCGCCATTCGTAATGCGGCTGCGCAGTCGCCCTTTGCGCATGTCTCCAAGATAAATAATGGTTTGTACTTTTCTATGGTGATTCTATAAGTATACTACGCATATCTATTTTATAATGAGCGTATTTTATCCATCTATATTTGCAGACGATCGCTCCGATTCTACAGAGATGCTGGACTCAGAGACGGAACCGTGTTTAATGATGGAGAATGTACTGGAAGATGTACCAGCTCCAGACGGTCATACACATAATATGATCTCGTCCAGTCATAGCCTACTGAAATCGGGCATGCTTGGTCGCAGTGAAAGTTTACACAATCTGTCGCAAGCGATACTGAATCGGCAGTTGTCGGAACAAGCTCGAATAGATGGCAGCCTGTGCGACAGTATGCACGCCTCGTTCAGTGCCAACACATTGTCTCTGTCGGAAATTTGCCCAACAGTTACACTTGTAGATCAAGTTATCGAGGCAGACAATCTGCTGACAAAGTTACTGAAAGTATTGCGAATAATTCAGCTCGAAAACGATACGTGCATCAACGATTTACAAGATGAGAGGTTAGTGGGTTCTGAGTTGACGTTTGACAGATAATTGTGAGAATATTTATGTATTGCAGGAGCGAATTAAATGAGAAACTACAAAAACAACGAGACACAAACGAACAAGCAGCACAACAATTGCGGGATTGGGAAGTGTTAGGAGCACGGTTGAAATCGGAACTACAAGAGGTTATGTCACAATTAAATAGCAAGAACAGAGAAATTGATGATGTCAAGTCCGACTTACAAAGTCATAGACAACAGATAGAGGTTAGTATTCACCAAAGCTTAACGTATTTACAGCTGCAAAACTCAGCGTAATATTAAATGTGTGTGTGATGTTTGTTTCGTGCAGCGCCTCAATCAGGATGTGTGCGAACTATCAACTACATGCAGTCAAGCTGAATTACAGCTGCGGATACAAGAAGAAGAAGCGGCTAAGATGTTGAAGGAATGGCAGGAATCTGGACAGTTGCCTTCTGCGGATATTTTGTCTAAACTGGTTGCTGCTAAAAATGAGGTATGCCATCATGATTCTGATATTTACACTAAATTTAGATTTCTCTTACAATTGGACGGAATAAAATGTCATACAATTATGTTATTAATGTGTAATAATAATATTTATAATTGCTTTTAGATGCCGACACTGAAAGAAAAATTAACCGAAAAAGAAAAACAATTAAACGAAGTACAATTAGAGTACCAGGCGAATCGGCAAGTGATGGCGGAAAACTGGAATCAGGCCGTTACAGAAGCACGGAAACAATACGAAGCCATCGATACGGCACTCGAGGTAAATGTCTGAAATAATTTACAAACATTCAAAGACATTAGCGGGATGAATATACAATGAAACTTGTAGAAAAACCAAAAGTTCAATTATAGTTCGATTTATACTGTAATTCTGTGTGATGAACAATTTTCGATCACACTAACAAGTTTTATTGCATATAATCGTATTTATGACTAATACTTCATTGTTGCCATCCAGGGAAGCAATATTTTTAACAATTTTAATCAAAGGCTTGACATTTTACTGTATTAGTAGATACTAACTTCATCTAGAACAAAATATTAAGGCAATATTTGAATTGTTACCTAGAAAGATTTTAGAAACAAATAGCAAAATATTCCATTGTTAATAATTGAATTAGTGACAGTAGCATGTTCTTGTAGGTTAAACAAAGCGTATGCTTTATAAAATATAATATATCGTGGTTCTACAAATATAAAAAAGTGTATAGTATTCGTATCGGAAATGTTATTGCCCATATTGATTAAATTTACCTGTGATAAACCGAATTTACAATAATAATTGGTCCAACAAAATCGTGGTTCAAATTCTTCCGTGTCAAATCGTATCGCTTCGTGTATCTCCGTTCCAATATGGCGGCGTTATGTCAGCTGTTTCTAACTTAACTGTTGTTACAATATTGCCTTGGTAGGATTGTTTGCATTTAGTCCCATTTGTAAATAGTGCCGTATTAATATTGTAGCACGTAGGTTAACATATTGGTATTTGATATTGACGTTTGGTGAAAACTAAAACTTTTACAGACATTACACAGTATACAAAGTGTAGTACAGCAGTGTCCGCCGTTAGCAAAGTTGCAGCGTGACTTAGAGGAGACGAGTTTCCATTGTGTCTCGACAATGCCGTTTGTGTCTGCCGATTACAATTCGAACGCGGCCATGTTGCAAGCTGTAGCGAACATGCGACTGTCAACACCGCAGGCAACAGCTATAAATAGCACTGCCTAACACGTACTATAATTAACCAACGTTATATATCTCCTAACCTTACTTTTCTACTATGATAATTGACATTTCAGATAAACATTACGTCACTAGAATGAATTTCCGATCATATTAAGGTAGGTTGTGCAACTTAAAAGTGAAAAGGCTGATTCTGCCATAATAATTATGTACTATTGTTATTTTAGCCAGTATATAGCGATAATAATATGATGATGTACTGTACCAATCCTATGTAATTGTAATCTATGTATGACGTCCACGAATTTTGTGTTTATACGAAATGTGGAGAAACGATTTCGAATTGTAAATACTGTATATATTTTAAGAACGTAATGTAATGATACGAGTACGCATATATACTCCTTATTTGTATGTCTACCAAAGTTTTAAATATTTTATCAGTTTTTAAGCAAAATATTTTAAATTGTATTATGGCCGAATTATTATCTTAATAATATGTGTAAATATCTTTTACAATTGTGTTTTCTTCAATGTCCTTTCACTAAATCATGACCTTCTCGATTAAACGTCTAGACGGTCGTGCACTAAATACTTGGTAAGATCAGGCTACCAAGAACAACTACGCATGATTCAAAATGTGATAATCTAAACGTTAAAATAAATAAAACCACTTCTCGCAACTATTTTATTATACCATAAATCAAGACCTCACATCGAATGCGTATAACTCGTGTTAAAATAACAACCCCACTTTGAATCTTCTTAAAGATAACTCTTTATTTGACAGTTTGGAACAGACCAGTACATGCTAGTGAACATTCAAGATGGCGACCAGACGTTAAGAAAACAGCACGCTATATAGAAAAAGTATAAAAATAATAACAGCACAACATTTACGTTGACAGATACAACCGGTGGTAATCGTTAGCGCCGAATGCGCAGTTACACTTCGGACATTTCCGTTGTCTCGTCTCGTAGCGCGTGCGCAAACAATCCCAGCAGAACACGTGGAAACACTTCGACAGAACTGCATCTTTTCGTTTGACTTTGCACGAGGGACATGTCAGCGTCTCTTTGTACTCGCGTATCTCCTCCATCATGACTTCATCGAGCGATGTACCCGCTAGTTCCATCTTCTTCATCCGTTCCGCTTTGCGTCTTAGCTGAGCAATCTCTTCCTGTAATCATTATTTAAGTATTTAGTTTTCAAATACACACTTGGCTTGAAAATATCTATGTGGATGCAAACCTGAAGTCTCTTGGTCTTGTACGCTTCGGCCTCCAATGCACTCGTCTTCTCCGCTACAACTTGCTGAGCTTCCTTCATCTGTGCATGGTATTTTTCTGCAAAAACAACCGTTACATATTTCAAATCCTTTCCGTTTCCTCTATCGACGATGTACCTAAATGCAATTTCAAATCCGCAGCCGACTGCGCCGACTCTATTGCTTTCCGTTTGTGCATCTCCATCGCCTGCTGTCGCAGTGCAAGTTCTTTCTCAACCGTTGCCAGCGTATTCTGCAGAATGCGTTCCTTTTCCTCCAACTTGCGCACCACCAGATTGGCCGCCTCCACTTGTGTCGTCAGCGTCGTCACCTGCGGACAATTGGCACGCATAAACTTTAAAATGAATGCTTCACCAACAATTACCTGCTCTTGTAATACATCTTTTTCTTCCCGCGCCAATTTGTGCAACTGATTCGACTTGATTCGTTCCGTCATCAGTTTGAAGTTCGCGTCGTCCTTCTCGCGGAGCTGTTGAATGAGTCGCGAGTTCTGTTCTTGCATGTCTTCGAACGCTTGTCCGGTCACTTCCATTTCGTTCAGCAGTGCTTCTTCTTCCTGTTAACGTTTTACCCAGCTTATATAGGTCGGCCAAGAGTGCTTAGTTTATCAGTACAATATGTTTCCGCGAGCTGACTGATACATTTACACGAAACAAGTTGTATTAATAAACTTACGTGTGAACCTACAAATGGTCTCATCTGATGTACAACACTGTGCGCGGGCCAGCTCCCATCGGCGGGTTTCTGCGACGCCACCTGCTTCTGCAGTTCGTATTTCTGTTCCTCCAACTGTTTAATCTTCCGCAACGCTTCCTCGTCCGCCAGTTTCTTGCGTTCTTCACGTTTGCTCTCTTGCATTTTCTTCAACTGTTGTCTCAGATCTTCCAGTTCTGCGCGGATCTTCTTCTCGGAGGCCATCAGCTGCACCTTGTCCCTCTGTTCTTTGCTGACGCCTTTGTACATGTCCAGAAGGAGTTTCATTTCTTTTTGCTCGTTCAATGCTTTCCTAAGAGTAATATTTAATTAAATTCTTGTTTCAATGCGTACAAGATAAGAATAATATATATATATATATATATATATATATATATAAAATATATAAATAATATAATAATAATATAATATAATATATAAATAATATAAAATCAACCTACTTCAGTTGTGCTTTCAGATCCCGTACAAGTTCCGATTCGGCTATTTTCGCTTCTTTGGCTCGCTGTGCATCACGATGGTCTTTCTCTGTCTTTATCGCACCCTCTTTCTTGACGGTTCCTTTCTCCTGTTTGACTCCGGGTTCTTTCTTCACCGTTGGTGAGGACAGAGCGCCCGTCGTTGATTTATCTTTATCTCCCTCGCCATCCTCGGTTTGCTACGAACAAATCAAATTACCAAACATTGTGCACAATGTTTACCAGTGTTACTCTCTGTACCTCCTGTTCTTCTTCTTCCTCTTTCTTGATTAACGAAGCGCTGTTGGGTTCGTCTTTGATTTGCGATCCACACTGATTACTCGGCGAATCTTCCTCTTTAATTTCGCGTTCTTCCTTTAAACAATCCTTGCTATCCTGTGCGGCCGCCTGTTGTCCTAGTCGTGTTGTAATCTCATCAATCTCCTTCCGTAACTGCAAATGCAAATAGAAAATATTGATAATCTATTTATAACGCATTTATTCAGCTATATTACCTTGGGAATTTCTGAATTTGCTTCTTTATATTTCCGCTTGTACCGGTGCACTTCACCCTTCAATTGTTGCGTGTTGTTCTGCAACGATGTGATCAGATGTCGCATCTCCCGGTTGATCGGGCCGGTCTGCTCATTAGCGGCGAGATTCTGTTCGAATTCGATACGTAACATCTCGTATTCCTTCCGCAACTGCGCCAGAACATCTTCCAGTTGCATTACCTCCTGTCGTAGTTTCTTCTGGGCCATAAGTTCCTCGCTCTGGAAATTATACAAATAACTGTTGTTTAACAACTAGTATAGAAACATATTCGACAGTTTAAATTATTTCTCCGTCTTTGAAGTGAAAGATTAAACGAAATATAACGGACTTTTGTATACTAGATTGAACTTTACCTCCATCATTTCAATATTACGCAGATGCGCGTTCTTGCTGGTCTGTAACTGTTGTCGGGCATCGTCCAGTTGCGTTTTCAGCTGCATAGATTCATTATACAGCACGGAGAATTGCGATTGTAAGCATTTGTATTCGGTCGTTTCCACTATCACACTTTCAGGCAGTTGTCGTATCTATAAAAGTACAAAAACTGTTCACAAAATCCGTTGTTCCAGTACAGTTTTGTGTCACGCAGCGTCTAATATTTGTTAGCAGTTGCCCGGTTACACTGCAATCGCTCAATGATACCCTACAAATCCATGATATGAATCCGCATTCTCCAATACTTACATCCATTTTGAGTTTTTCCACTTCTTTCAACGTTTCCCGGTGTGTTTGATGCAGTTTGTCCAGCTCCTGTAACCGATTGTTGGCCAATTCACGCCACTCTTCCAATTCCTTGTTCAAGTCCTCCAACTTGGCCTGTGAAACGCTGGACACTGCCGTCTGTTTCGGATGTCCTTTGTCTTGTTCACCGTGCAATTGGTGACATGTCTTCAGTTTCTCGATCGCCTCGGCCAGGTGATTCTCTAGTTTGTCGTTACGTGAACGCACCTTCATCAACTCGTACTGCAAATCGTCAATTTGGTTGCGCAATTCAGCGACTTCGGTCTCCTTGGCGTTCACTTTATCCTGATGTTCGGACATTTTCAGATTGAGTGTATGGTATTTCTCTAGCAGTTGCGTATTCAACGCTTGCAGATTCCTATTCTCGGACTGTAGATCTATATTAGCCTGACGAATTGTTTCATCCATGTTTGGTGCCGTTTCTTCTGCAAATAAATATCAAAAAACGGAGCAAAGAAGATCAAAATCGTGTAAATATTACTGTACATACAGTAAGTTAAATATAATTGTAACAGAGTAACTTATAAATATTGTTACAAATTCACTTACGACCATCTAATTCGCCTTTCAACGCCATTGTAATCTTTTCGTTCCTCTGCATAAGACGATCAAATGCTTGAATCACTTTAGCAACAGCTCGTTTCGACACCTGCACCCTATTTGCCAATTTATCGTC
This sequence comes from Carabus problematicus, assembly GCA_963422195.1. Taxonomy (NCBI): domain Eukaryota; kingdom Metazoa; phylum Arthropoda; class Insecta; order Coleoptera; family Carabidae; genus Carabus; species Carabus problematicus. The sequence continues at coordinate 711,878 of OY728586.1, read as the reverse complement.
TAGTTCCTCCTTGTCCCAGGTGGAAAGTTGCATTAAGAATGACGTAGTTGCTTCATTTTCATCTAAAATATTAAAAACATTGTCAATATCTGTGTACGTACCATGCATTTAAAGAAGACTATTACTTTTATTTTCGGATTCATCGGCAGTTTCTGCATCGAATCTTTGCAGTAACACACGAATATCTTCATTTAATTGGTTCCAATACCGATTCACTACGTTCAACACGGCATCATCTTGTGTTTGACGTTTTTCCAATTGTTCTATACGTTGTCGCAATTCTGCTTCCATACGGTGCCGTTGTTCAATTCGCTGTTAAAAGAATATTACACTCAGTATAATGTATGGATTCCACATAGAATCGTCACGTTTCCCATCCGCATACCTGAGCAAGTTTCTTGTTTTGGAATTGTAATACTTTAATGTCCATTTCTTCCAGAGTGGACACCGGTCCTATGAGGTGGGGCTCAAATTGGACCCGTTTAATCGGTGGTTGCCCACTGGAACTCTCTTCTGCTGCCCTTTTGGACATGATGAGGTTGTTAGATGACCTAGAAATCAAACGTCAAAATCTCATATCAGTTAAATCATAATGTAGACTTTTTCTCAATATAAAATTATGTTACAATCAAGTTCGAGTGTTTTTAAGTACAGTTTCATTTATATTATCAACAATATAGTAATTTATTTCGTAAAAGAGAGAAATAAGTAAACAAGCTAGTAGTTGTCACACCTAACCGGTATTTCAAAAGTTTAAAATAAGCAAGTGAAGCACAAATTTTATTTTAAACGAAGTATACATACTTTATAATAAACGAAAATGTAAATTTATAATTTATATATTTACCGTTTTTGGTAAAAATCAACTTAAATCAATTGAAGCCATGACTGATCGTCACTGAACGTCGTTCAACGTCAATGTTTTTGGAATGATCTATAATACACAGTTCAACTATGATTACTGTTGATATATACGGTTCCAAAAACATCTGTAATGCTATTAATTTAATGTCACTATTTTTATTAAGAAAATATACAATTATAGCATCAATAATTTTTATTTTAAGATGAGGACGTCACACATATATTGCGAATATGAAATAGTGCCGCAAATAGAATTTGTAAATGTTTTTGGATACGTAGTACAAATTGCAACCAATCATTTCATTGTATAATTGTTTCAAAAAACATTGCTCTATAGTAGTCGAAATGTCATTTAAAAATTGTATTTTTATAACAACTTTTAAGTAATAAATATTATTTGTTAAAGATGGAATTAAACGAAGAAGGTAATCATGAAAATGGAGGAGATTGTATTGAAAATGAGTATACAAACGGCGAGGACAGTAGTAATCCTAACCTTGCAAACGATGTGAATTCGACAGAAAACAAAAAACTAAAAGGCGATGCTATCGGAGAAACAATGTATAGCGAACGCTATGTTTTGAAAACATTGCTTCAATTAATGGACTGTGAATGGAGTGAAGAATTAGAAAATGATTTGTGCAGTGTATGGGACATGACAACAGACAAAGATGTAGTTGATTTTCTTTTAGAAAATAACTTCATTGACCTGTCTATTGGTGTTATAAAGGACACGAAGGAGTTACGTCTTATTGAAATCATGATTGGCATAGTCGGTAATATGTGTGTTTATCCAAAAGTTTCTGCCAAAGTTATATCTTTGCAAGAAATTGATGTTTTCTTATCACTCATAACCATAACAGACACACCTATACTTGTACAGTTGATGCGACTTTATAAAGCATTATTATTCTGCGAGAATGTTGATTCGAATGTAGTAATTACAGACAATACCGTTGATCAAATTGCTTTTATCCTACGCAGTTCTCAAAATTCTGAATTACTGCAGTATACACTGCAAGTTACTGCCGAAATAGTGAACAAGAAGAAAATTGAAATACTGGGTGTCAATATTCTCGATAACGTTAACGAAGCTTTTAAAGAATTGTCGAAAAACTTTGCCGATGAAATTTGTGTGTCTCGTGCCTTTGAGAAGTGTATCAGTGCGTACTTGAAAGTATTGGAAAATATTTGCTCTGTGTTAGAAGAGATAATAGAAACTGAGAAATATAATAACTTTATAAACCAGTTCAGTGTGACAAGCGTGGAAGAAACTATATCATGTTTAGAAATCATTTTAAACTTGTGTTCAGATTCGGAATTAATACAGAATATGCCCGATACTGTAGAGTATTTTTTGTACTGTTCTGCTAATTTCGTGCTGTCTTTTCGTGCGCCCTTTAGAGTGAAAATATTAAAATTATTCTTCGAAATTTTTGAAATTATTATTGACAATAATTTGACATTTGAAAGTGATGTGTGTAGCAGCATTGTAGACTTTTTAATTTACGCAGTCAATAAAGGCGACTTGGATCAGGTACACGACACATTTAAATCTTGGACTAAAAGTAAACTTCGAGTTTTATTTATAGATAATATTATCAATAAAAATGAATGTAGTGACAATTTTGTTAGCAAGGTAAATAATTTATGTAATAGTTAGGGAGAAAACCAGCTTGTTAATTGACCATTTATTCAATACTATAGTATTATGTGCATGGTATATCTAAACTGTATTTATCGTATTTGTACGTTGAAATTCAAATGTATGTACTTGTAATGTTATATTTTAATATTATATTTTTATAAAATAAACGAAATTTTCACACTAATTCGTATCAGCAAATATTTATTGTTTGCTTCAGAAACAGAGTAGTATTATGTGGTATTAGAGAAACAAAAAAAAATAGAGAAAAAAAGAAATAAAAAGGTCCAGGTCTAGTTATGTTGATCAGGCTGTGTACGGGCGCCCACTCCCGGACGCTATCCCACTACTGCACAACACGGGGACTTTTGGCTGCTGGGTGTTCCCCCCTGGCCCGGTCCGCCCCGCCTTAGCCAACCTGATCATCCCGGACTCCTCCAGGATGACCATATTGATGCCGAGCTTAGTGCGGACGTCCAGTCAACGTGAGTATCCCGAACACAGAGCCCCTGATCGCAAACCATCCACTGAACCCGACCTCCAAGTAGCTAGATTACAGGAGTACGCCACACTCCCAGTCGAGAACTACGCCTTGTAATCAGGTTTCTATATGATACATTTTCAATAATTTTCTTTTTTTCAAATTACATGATTAGGTTCCTCGTAGTCTAAAAAATAAAAATTGTTATGTAAAATGCGTCTATGAATAATATAAACCGGTTAAAAGTGTAATAATACTGAATAATGTGTGAAGCGATGCAGCTGTCCTCTGTTAAGTATTGTCGGAACTACTTGAAACTACAAAATGTATGTATGTATTCAGTAAAATGTATTATAGTCAAATATGGGTGCAGTATTTAATCTTAATGAGGTAGCTGTACTTTGCGTATCGTATACATATACAGATATTTATTAATTAAACAAAAATAATCTGATATAACCTATAAAATATTTTTGGCGGTTAATATAATTTACCATACATTTCATAGAGTACACTACTTGTGTATCAATATATTATTTTCAATTTGTTAAACAGAAAAATAACCTTTGACACTAATTTAACAATAGATGCTTTACGATATATTTATTGTATATAATAATTTTATTTAAGTAAAAAAATATGCATCTTGAATGGTTTCTGTGGCTAGTTATAACAAAAATGCCTGTCAAATAGCCAAGCAAGCAATATAAACTATTGGCTGTTACAACTAACAAAGATTATTGTTAGTGAATTGTTCTTTATTCTAGAAACTGTAAAATAATTGTTGCATTGACTTCGTTAACGGTGCAGTTAGACATGTACATATTTACGTTATTTTCACTTCTAGCGGAATTAAATATTTATAGTGCATATTCATTATCATAGTAATAATTTAATATTAACTTTATTTAGTTGATTAAAAATACATAAAAGTCATTCAGTTATGAGAATGTATGTAAGAATAGCAACTATTATATAAATATGATTCTAGAAAATATAATTCTTCATTTATACATGAGCATAAAGTACATTTCGAAATATAATGACAGCAATATATTGCAATTATTAATTTTTCCATCAATAGTATTTAACATACAGAATTAAAAATCACGTAGAAGATATAATAATATAAATAATATAATGCAAATAAAAATATTTTCAACCTTTGCGGTATAGAACCCTGACTATAAGATAAGACTGTCGACAGGGAGTGTGGCGTACTCCTGTAATCCAGCTGCTTGGAGGTCGGGTTCAGTGGATGGTTTGCGATCAGGGGCTCTGTGTGCGGGATACTCACGTTGACTGGACGTCCGCACTAAGCTCGGCATCAATATGGTCATCCTGGAGGAGTCCGGGATGATCAGGTTGGCTAAGGCGGGGCGGACCGGGCCAGGGGGGAACACCCAGCAGCCAGAAGTCCCCGTGTTGTGCAGTAGTGGGATAGCGTCCGGGAGTGGGCGCCCGTACACAGCCTGATCAACATAACTAGACCTGGACCTTTTGTTAAGTTATTTGTTTATTTAAAGATAATTTTAATGCAGTTTTTTTTAAATATTAGTATTATATTTAGTTCGTATTGCGGGGTAACAGAGATATTGACGTAAGCCTGCATAGCCGAAAAAATAACATGGTTAAACAAATAAACTTAGGTTCGATTCCTGTCCAGGATTTTACCATATACGTAGTTTGCATTTCATAATAAATTGTAAGTACTTGAAGGTTGTTGATAAATGCTTAATTTTGCTACTCACTCCAAGTAACTGTTGTATTTCTTGTTGTTTGACGATTCTATTTAGATGGTTTCGTTATCATGGAAAGATCCTGTACGAATAAATGTATTTCTAGGATGGATTGAATAACTCACATAGTGCATATAAACAATTTATTCAAAATATGTACATAATATATAGGAAGAATATTGAACAATATTTGCACAAATCCTGCCGTCACAATATGTTTTAAATCGCTGGTTTTTTTGACTATTTATTCACTAATACTACACCTTACAAAAAATAGCCTAATTTGATTGGTTTACATAGGAAACTTAATGAAACCAGTTTACAAAATAGTTGTATCACCAATATACTTACACTAATATGAGTAAATTATAATTTTATTGTTCCAGCATGGTAATTATCGTGAAACATCTGCGCAGATGTACTGATTTTCAGCAGCATCCAAAATACTCCAATGAAGAACAGACATTTACACAGTCGATCCAAGACGTATAAACTGTAAAATAGAGTATTAACTTGAACATTGCATCAACTGTAATGTACGTATGTTATTCGATCAAATGAACACTGTGATTGTCATTAGGTACTTACAATTTTAAATATTTCCTTGCCCTCGGCAAGGTTTTGGGATCTTCTTTCAAACAGTACTTTCTCGTTCCTAAGATAGTATTTTTTATGAACCCATCAACGTCAAGTGGTACATTGTCGGTATAGAAGATTTCTTTGTCTTTATCGCACAATTTTCTGACAGTTGCCAGCGATTTGCTATTGTTTATTTTCCATTCTCTTAATGCAAAATACTGCTGTACTTCCATGCCTTGTATAATTCTTTTTTGAATTCGCACCAAGCTGCAAGTAAATATTGAAGTATTAACCTATCTATTATTATTACTATTCTGGAATGACCAGAATCGAGACGTGATAGTACAATAATGAATGGAGAATGATACCATCTTTTGTTATGTTTACTTACAATTTTTTCTGCATGGTCACCATAAGTAGAAAATCCACAAAGTAAGCCGGAATAATTTGAAACAGGATTATTATCAACCAATGGACTAGTTTGTTGGTGCGGATGTCACCATCTGGATACCAGAGGGGCCAATCAAAAGGATTATCGATGAATGCCTTTCGTCCTTTGTCCAATATTTCGCCCCAGGTTATGGGGAAAACTTCGGATTGTGACAGATTCCATACCGGTATTTCTGAACAACTATAAACAAGAATTTAAGTCACGGTCAGGTCATAGGTACATGATTGTTGCATCATTTGACCTCAGCAGTTGATCATGACGAGGTGATACGTTACAAAGATAACAACAGTTGATTCATTATAATATTAAGTAACAGACGAACATGCTAAATGCAATTTACTACTAAATACAAGGTTTTAATCATTTCCTTCATATTGGTCTGTTGTATTCGCACATTGACAATCATTGCGCTACAAGAATGTAAAACGTAATTTGAATATGAATTTTATAGAACCCTGACTACAAATATATGAACGTTACTAGGGAACGAATTTGACGAAAGAGATGACAAAACTAAAAATAATCTTTAGGTACTTCATACAAGTGTGCGAAAAAATATTGACTTGGATCTAAAAATAAAAAGGTCCAGGTCTAATTATGTTGATCAGGCTGTGTACGGGCGCCCACTCCCGGACGCTATCCCACTACTGCACAACACGGGGACTTCTGGCTGCTGGGTGTTCCCCCTGGCCCGGTCCGCCCCGCCTTAGCCAACCTGATCATCCCGGACTCCTCCAGGATGACCATATTGATGCCGAGCTTAGTGCGGACGTCCAGTCAACGTGAGTATCCCGTACACAGAGGCCCTGATCGCAAACCATCCACTGAACCCGACCTCCAGGTAGCTGGATTACAGGAGTACGCCACACTCCCAGTCGACAGTCTTACCTCATAGTCAGGGTTCTATACCGCAAAGGTTGAAAATATTTTTATTTTTTTTAAGGTAAAAACAAAAATTTAAATAACTGTATTATTGAAATTTAACATTGTGTTCTGCGTTATTATTATTTTGACAGTTATAATTGAATAATACCGAATGAAATGAAGAACTCTGATGTACATTTATGATTCTAGAGAAAGTATTATCGTTCTTATTTGTAGCAGCTGCTAGTCTTTCTAGGGGTCTACACTGAAAGGTGGAAGGATTTTAGGAGTAAGTAAGTAAGTAAGTACCTTCTAGTTCCGCGAAACCAGGCTGCTATGATCATTGCATTGCATGCAATATCCACAGGCACTACTTCTGCGTGTTTCTCTCTGGCTACCATCATGGTACGCATTACACCTTTGCCGGCAGCTGCCAGAACCCCAACAGGACCGTTCAACGTGTCCACCCAGCCGGGTATAGGTCCCTGTAGAGCGGGCAGTACTAAAGTATAACAACCAATTAGTTTACTAAAGAATAATCCGTAAAATATTATCATGGTCGTCAAGATAAATGAAATAACGTTGTATTTACTATCTTGTTCACAACGTATCTCATCGCGTAAGGTACAAGAACAAAATCAAATTGTTTTTTAATACATACATAAAAATATAATAAAAGACCTAGTAACCGCAGAACATCTTATCATTCGTTTATAAATAGTCATGATGAAAAAATGACAAATTTCATGTCAAAGATGAACAAAAAAGACTCCAGATTCATAGCATTAATGTCAGATTAATTCGCGTTCGTCAAATATATCAACTAATTTCATTGTTCGACGTGACAATTATTCTATTATTAGCGGATAATTCCATAACAAGAAAATAACATTTGTTAGTTTCGTAACAGTCGTCCTCACTAATTACTCGATTTTAATATATGTATGTGTCATTTCGGCGTAGGTAAACAGTCTCGTGTTGATTCATTAGACACAGTACAGTCGGGGTAAAAGTCAACAGAAATGTACAGAAAGAGAATAATTGATTTTGAAAACAACAATATTCCATTTACAAATAATGAATTACGAGCGATTCGAATGACGTCAATTTCCACTTGAACTGAAAATTTCAGATACGCAAAAAACTTGCATGGAAAAGTAACTTAATAGTTATGTAATGTACCAAGGGTGTTATGATGATGATTATGCCCATTGGCCCGTGATAAGGTTGTCGTCCGATGTGCATAATCATCTGATAACTTCCGTGGTGCATACAAGACTTCATATTACACTTTGCTGTTATTTTTATCAAAAATAAATAGCCCGTGACTGTTCTTAACTTTTGGACATATAAAAAAGCGTACGGCCTACCTATAGACGGTCTGACAATTACAATAGGCAGCTCAGCTCCATATTCGGCGACCACCGATTCAGCAAGCCGTTTAGTGAAAGTATATGTATTCGGATGAGGTTCGATTATACTGCAAAAACAAATATAACATAAAACATTCTACACAAATATATTGGCAAATGATATCTTGCACACGGGATATTAACACCATTAATTGGTACGGTATTTTCTGCACAAAGTCTATCACCTGCTATCCAAAATTATGCAAGCTTCAAGTATCTATAACGAAATTTAAGATGTAGATTTGTTTCAAGGCTACACTGTACTGCATTCACGGTACAGTAGGCCTTGACTGAGTTATACGTAACAGTTTGTATAGAACTCAAACTTTCATGTGAAAGTGTTACAGGTATTATGATCGAATCGATTATTTATCATTTCATAATAAGCACATGGAATTTGCTACATAAACCATAGCCATAATTGCGATAATTTGGGCGAATTAAAAAGAATTCATTCGCTTCAGTATCAACTGTCAGAAATCCTAAGGTAATATAAGTTAAACTTTAACCTATAAAATCTTTTTTTTAAATTCTTACAATCTTTATTCAAGACATTGCTAATGTTTGCAGTGAGTAATTACAATAATAAACTATTAGACTAGTTGTTGTTTTCTGCATAATTATGTCTCTAATGATTTTTGCCATGACTAAAATTTAATGGAATATTTGAAAACATTGTTGTTTGTTATTGAAGTCGGTCTGTATTCAGAATTAATAGCAAATTTTCCTAATTACCAAGTTTTACGTTTCAAACATGTATATGTGTTGACTTATTGTAATTACCAGAATAAAATTTTCATATTTTTTGTTGATTGTTATTGTTTGTGTACATATCTAATTATATGGGTATTTTTATTGTGATGTAATGCCTATTTGTGTTTCTACATCATGTGATATTGATCATAGCGGACGAATACATTTTTACATAAATAAGTTACGTAATTATAGACATACCTTGGCGTGATTAGATCTAGTGTTTTATCGTCCATCCAACTGACCAAGTTCATGATATTCTTGGGATCTTGTGTTGGTGGGTACAGCTTCTCTTCCAGTTCAGGTACATCACAATGACAGTACGCAGTTGACAGATGCATTAGTACCTGCAAAGCAATCAGTACTTTACACCGTTTAACAATACTCATATACAGGCTGTACTGATTCAGTTGCACTATAAAACAATCTTCTTTACATTTGTTTACATTGCAGCTGAATCACATAAAGTATTGAAGCTTTCATTACAATGCTATCTTTTAAAACGTATTCTTTATCTTACCTCTAATTTCTTCATGCCTTTACAAAATTTCAACATATGTTCTGGTCCGAATAAATTCTGTTTCACTGCATCTTTTAGTGGTGCCCCTAATTTCACTGTTGCGGCTACGTGAAATACTACAGACACCTCGGCATGTAACAGTTTTGTATTGCTCTCATTGATTCCTAAATTGGCCACCGTTACATCACCTTCGATGGCGATGATTTTCTTCAGCACTTGAGGATTTGTCTCGCGTAATTGCTGAAACAACTATCAAACAGATATAAACGATTTTTTCAATACCTCAAGAAAACAAGAACGATTCTTCAAAATTGGAATAACGTTAACTGCACCATTATAAATTTCCAAGTTAATACAGAAACCTTTGTTTTGTAAATAATGAATTTTTATTATTAATAATGTTCATAATATTATTTTATTTTTGTGCTTGTGTATTGTTTGTGTCAATAACAGTTCCCTGGAACTTTTAGAATGATGAGAAAAATGTATGTTAAATATGTACATATATTAAAACATAAATATCATTTTGCTGTTATCATTAAAAATAATGTACGTTAACGATGATTTTACATATCATATTGTAAAGTTCAATAATATATTGTCAGTTCCGAAATTCAATATTATATTGTTAGTTTATTTTGGTCAGTTAGATGATTTTATCCTCTCGAAATTTAGACAAATCTAATTAAATTTATTTACTAATAAAATTAAAAACAGTTTAACTAAATTACAAAATAGAAACAAAAATATATCCTACGGCTTACTTTAATATATTCATTTTTTTTTTAAATAAGCATATATAAAAAATACTATTATAGTTTTGTCCTTTGAATTATTTAATGCCTTTTAAATTGAATATGTAATTAAAATAATCCATAGAAATTTACGTATTTCTACAGAAATCCATATTTATGATTACGGTATTTTAATTTCTATTTAAGTTATGTTCAGTATACGAGTATGTATTTAATTATGGTTATTTAAAATTTTCTCGGAAAAAAAATATGACGTATTTATCACAAATCAATTCAAACAAATTAATTGCAAGTCTAAAGTAATAATGTGACTGAACAATTCAATTGTAATGATTTGTAAGTAAGCTCATTACAATGATACATTAGCAGTTCATTAAACAATAATTATCATTCTAGAAAATAGTGTATAATTTATTTGTTTCTAATATAAAATAATAATAAACTAAATATACTCAGTTTATTAGTATTTGATGATACAAGGTTTGAACAATGATACATATTACATTTTCTAGATGTATTATACAAAAAAAATTGAACTAGAATATTAAATTTTCCTAATATACCTACTTGAAGACAGTAGATGGCATTCTCTTGTAATGCAATATTCTCGGAAAAAACTGTATAAATTATACAATTTTTGTCAACATATTAATTATAATAATGTAATTTATTATGCAGTATAATTTATAGACGAAACGATTACTCTAAAGTGTATCGGTAAAGAGTAATCGAAATTATTCCAGTATTTACAAGTGAATATCACAGATTTACAGTCCGCACTTGTATATCTTAAAAAACGCGATAATTGTTAAAATAATTACACCGTACCGCTATTAACTATTAATGATAACAGGCATTTTATTACATATACAGTTACTCCTATTATAATTACATCTTCTTCACCGCTGAATGATCTAGTATAGAAAACAATAAATAGATTGTATTTACCGGTAATTTCGTTATTTCGTCAATTCGTGAACTTGGTTTCAATCCGTATTTCGGTCGGACCAGGATGTAGATGGTGCCAATATCAGGAATACTGCGCAGCATCTTCTCCAGCAGGACTTTTCCCATAAATCCTGTGGCACCCGTTACCAGAATACATCGGTCCTGGTACCATTCGGTAATTGTAGGCGTGTCACTTGGCATGTCGTGTCTGGAGGAGCTCATGTCTGTCTGCAGGTGTCAAACAAACTGAACACCATTTGGGCTAGCACATGCATTAAAGAAAAAATACTGTGTGTAGGGACACTCACATATCCCACTGTCAACCTTGTGAACTTTGATTTGTAACTAGTGTTTCCCCGTTTTTTTTTCTACTATATATTTCTCATATGACAGCAATTGATCATGTCACTTTAACATTGGTTTGTAGATATTGATTTAGTTTGTGTAGATTTTCTTCTATAGGTAAGTGTAGTAATTAAGTGATACGACAGACAACATTATTTAGTTCCTATATGGCACTACACAATAATTATTTCGGATGCAGATAGGACTATGCAAATGTGCAGAAATACAACGTAGGTTCTTACAAAAAGAATTAATCTTCTCAGATATTCTACGACACATAATAGATCACCTTTTGTAATATAGCGGGCCACATACAATTCCATTGTTTAGTCAATTTAAAAACAAATAATTTTTAACAGTTTTCATTTATCTGAAATTAGTTAGAACCTAATGATAATTAGGTATATATTATATTGTTAACAAATTTTTGTAAAATATCTTTAAACTGGGGCTCAAAATATGATGTACTGATCTATGAGACATTCATATGCTTGTTTTAAATAAACGAAAATCTGTACATTACCGTACTAATTGTGATGTTTAGTATGTCTTAAAATAGTAATTCATTAATATTGAAGAAAAATGCCAAATTCGTTAAAAGCTATTGTTATTTTCCTATATATAATTTGTAATTTATACTGTCATATATTTGACATTGCAAAAACAATTACAAAAAATCTATTGCAATGTAACATTTTTTAAAGTGAACATTATTTATTTTCAAGTAAATAAGGCCAAGATCAAACAAGAATTCTGCGTTAAAAAAATATTATTTCATGACCTTTACAATAATAACAAAGTTTTCTTTGCACGTTTTAGATATGACATGTTTTAAAAGTGACATGGATAATTTCGTGTTATTTTTATATTTGGGAATAAATAAATATTACATAGATATACTTGTAGAAAATGGTAAACAAAATCATATATAATTCATCTCTGATATTCTGACAACGAATGAATACGAAAAATGAGGGAAATACATACTTATTCATATTTTAGGGTGTGATGCACTGATTTCATAACAGACAGTTTTCGAATTATATACATATATAATTTACGGAAATGAAAAAGAAAGCTGATTATGAGCGAAATATCTGATATGGAAAAACATTCGAATTATATTAGTTTACTAAAAGTTTACATAATATGTATCTCAAAATAAATGTATTTTCGGTTACTGATCAGTATTGCAACACTTGTGTTGCATAATTCCCAATGTGGACATTTACCAATATAACGTTAAGTTTCGATTTCTGTTATGCTTACATCACATGCTATTATTTTTTCAGACAAATTTAGATTTCGACATTGATTAATTTTCGTACTATGATTTGTACATGATTTTATTTATTTTCTATAGAAACAGATAGGCTTTCGAATATGGATTGTGTTTCTCAATATTAATCTAAATCGAAATGAGCAATGGCATACAATACCGTGATACAGAACTGTCAGCATGGTTGCGTACCTTTTGGTTAAACATTTCGAATAATGGACATACTATTATTCAAGTATTTTCCAAACGGGAACTGTTCCATTCTACAATTAGTATGTAGTTCCAAATACGCAAAATCATCTACATCACTGATTGATAAAAAAATAGCAGCATTTTATTTTATATTTATTATAATGAAGTTTGAAGGTACATAGTCAGTTTTAATTAAACATTTACAAAGCCATAGATATCGTTATGTATTATACCATATAGATTTAATGCAGTAATAATAAATGTTGAATTATACAAGTATATAACTACATAATTGAAATTATAAAAAGTATAAAAATAAAAACATATTTCATGACCCACAGTCGGAATCGAACTTAGAATATTCTGAACAATCCTCGCCGAAAAAACTTATATTCAGGGGTGAGCTACAAAAATTTAAATAACGACTCACCTATTCACAAAACAGAAAAATCTGATAGAATTTGCTCTATGTCAAACAAAACAAAAAATATTAATATTATATTAAAACTTGTATACAAAAAACTACTTATAATGTTAACAATGGCTTCAGGTGACCTCCATACATGATCACATTCCAGATACTTAGAGATCTTCATCATAAGCGAAGCTTACGGTGCAATACCATTGTAAAATACTACATATTCCGGGTACGATTCACTGTGCACCTTCCAATCTTGGGGATGTCGCAGACTCTGTACCACTACAACACATTTGTCGGGATCGCTTCTTCTATTGTTACAATCAAACGGTGTCCGTCGTTTATCCATATTGTATCCAAGCGCGTCTTTGATCTGGCTTTCTTTCACTTGCAGAAAGTATCTCATCTGAAACATCACGTCCGTCTGTAACATCTGTTCGTTTTTATTTAAGTGAATATATATATATATATATATATATATATATATATATATATATATACATATATATATATATATATATATATATACATATATATATATATATATATATATATATATATATATATATATATATATATATATATATATATATATATATTATATTTTCAGTTCCGAAGTTCATCGTCAATATTATTAAAAACAAGTAATATGTCCGTATTATGAACTCGTTAATTTTAGTTATGATCACGACGCGTTTCGAACTCTCGTTCATTATCAAGTGATCACTTGAGGATCACTTGATAATGAACGAGAGTTCGAAACGCGTCGTGATCATAACTAAAATTAACGAGTTCATAATACGGACATATTACTTGTTTTTAATATATATATATATATATATATATATATATATATATATATATATATATATATATATATATATATATATATATATATATATTATCCCGGTGTGCTTACCGGTATATATTTCTTGTTTTCTCGTTTCTCAAGCTGTTCTTTGCGCAGCACGAATCGCCCATAAGCAAAGGGATGCTGGACCCGCTGAATACTACAGATTCTTTCGGCTAAACTGTCGTGTGTGTCACGTAGAACACTAACAATATCCTCATATTCGGTAGAGGCATTTTCAAGATCCACCGTCAAATAATTTTTGTTTCTGTAACTATCCGGTTGCCAGGTACTGGGTGCGATTCTCAGTACTTTGGCTACATAATCCGTCGTCATAGTGACCGCTGCAAGCTGCAATTATACACACTACATCAACTATTAATGGATTGGTTTGGTAATTACAATTGTATACAATTGTATTTCCATGTGATCTGCGTAATAATTGCACATTCGTGTACATTAATCATATAGTGTTACATAGTTGTATTTCTGAATATTCTAAAATTACATTATACTAGATACACTTGATACTCACCCGCTGTAATATTAACTTAAGCACTGCACTATATGGCTTGATATGACTGCATGAACTACGCATCACCATTCGCCGATTACTTCGGTAAATCCCGGTTACATATACTGCACGTTTAAAAAACATCATCCCACTGCTCGAGAATGTTTTTCTCATAAGTAATACGCAATTTTTGTGTGTACAATAAATGAATGGTGTCGAGTTTTATGTTATTAAAAAGATCGTTTGCTTATCGTGATTACACAATTCTTTATTCGCCGATAAAAGTGCACTATTATTCATTGTCCAGTTTCGCAGTAAAAAAATATTGTTGTACTTTTCAATGACTGCTTGATTCGTTTCTGAAGTGAAGTTGCGATCCCATAGCAGCACATCACTGGCTATGTGCACTGTTTTCTTACTGCTGCATGACCTTAGTTTAACTGATTGTCCGTCAACATAGCGAATTGTTGTAACATAATTACGTTACACTGTGTACTTGTGTGTTTGCAAAATATTATCAGTCGTATGTGGTGCACAGTCTGCATAACCTTCACGCTTCAGATAAATAATTTATTGGTACAAATGCATACATATAATCGCTGGACTACTGGACTGACATCAGGTTGCACTTGTAAAAGTGTAATATGGAAGATAAGTACAGTGGTTAACTTGAGTGTTGTGCATGTAGCAACTTTGTAAAGAACTTCTATTAAAATATCTGAACACAGAAAAAATACACATATGAGAATGTAACACAGCGAGTGAAATAGAACAATTATTTGTGAATATAATATATTTAACCATACATTTACCTGATACAGATCCAGTATTTGGAAATAATAAATTCTAATCAACAATATCATAACAACAATACTTATAGATTATTGATAATACATTAATACACATACATTGACACCAACCTAACTATTGCAATGCCAAGGATCACTTTGCACGTTCTATCTAGGTAATACAAACTGAAACAAATATATTTATTCAGCTACAGCTTCCATAAAATCTTATGTACGAAATGTCTACTTACAATTTT
Organism: Carabus problematicus; assembly: GCA_963422195.1. Classification (NCBI taxonomy): domain Eukaryota; kingdom Metazoa; phylum Arthropoda; class Insecta; order Coleoptera; family Carabidae; genus Carabus; species Carabus problematicus. Next base: position 696,224 of record OY728586.1, on the reverse strand, counting down.
ACAAATTTCCTTGCTTTTGGTAGAGATTCTGGATTTTCTTTCAGACAAAATCTTCTTGTGCCTAATACAAAATCTCTCACGGCATTCTGATCAATTTTTAATGCATCCGTGTAGAAAGTTTTCTTGTCTGCTTCACACAATTCTGCTGAAATACTTAGGAAATTATTGGTTTGAAGCGTCAAATCCCTCGACAGGTAAAATACATATGAGCCTAAAGCTTGTTTAATTTTTCCTTGATATCGAACCATCCTGTAAAACAATCATAAGTAATCGTTGAAGGATCTTTGTATCTCTTGTTTATATTCTCACTTACAAACTTTTTTTCCCAGCAAGTGCTAGTAAGATGTCTGTAAGATGAGCGGGAATATATTGAAACAAGAACACAATAATGTCATGGAAATATCTATTTCTGCATATGTAAGTATCAGGATACCACAATGGCTTGTTGTAAGGCGTATTCACGACTTCCTTTCCTGCTAAATTAAAAAATTTATCCCATGTAATGGGATGTACTTGGGATCCAGACAGGTTAATTACGGGTGTTTCTGTAAAACTAAATTTAAATGTATATTGTTGTATACACATAAAATCATAGTAATTATTACGATATAAAATGAATCGTACCTCCTGGTAGCACGTCGCCAGGCCGCTATGATAATTGCGTTACATGCAGTGTCTACAGGTATTATCTCGGCATATTTATTTGAAGGTACATGTAAAGACCTAATCATACCTTTACCCATACCAGGAAAGAATCCTACGGGACTATATAATGAATCAATCCAACCAGGAATAGGTTCCTTCAAAACCGGCAACACTGTAACACAATTAGGAGTAATCTATTAATAGAATGATTATTTATTGTCAGTCTGTATAATGTGTAATAAATCACACTACTTTATGAACAACATATGTAATATAATTTACATACTTTTTCAGGGAAAAAATAGGACGGAGTGAATGAAATTGCACTCACCTACAGAAGCCCTGGTAACTATAATGGGTAACTGATTTCCGTATTCTTCAATAATGTTCTCCGCAAGACGTTTAGTGAATGAGTACGTGTTTGGAAGAGGTCCTAGTAAACTGTTTGAGAAATTAAAATACTCGTATAATATAAATATGTACCTAATATAACTGCAAACACGATTTATATAGATTAAACTTCATACAAATAATTCCAAAAATGCAGCACATTACTGTATTCATAGGCAAAATTCATCCCATTGTACATATAAATGTAGAAGATCATTACAAAGGAAAATAATTATAAACAATTTTAGTGTATGTGCATGCAATGTCTGAAAAAATGAAAAGGCTCCTTACCTAGGGGTGACCAGTGATAAACAATTATCGTCCATCAAGTTGACTAAATTTATGATATCTCTGGGGTTCCGGGTGGGAGGGTACAGCTTCTCCTCAAGTACCGGAACATCACAGTGACAATATGTAGTGGAGACGTGCACAATAACCTGCATGTTTGCAAGAAAGAACTCAAATGTTTATACACTTAATAGTCGTACGATGATTACCAAATATGGAAGTAAATTGTTTTATTTTTATAACGTTAAATGAACCTGTACCAATTAATATAAATGAATATTTATATAATTTATGCAATTTTACTATTAACAATAATGCATGCATTTTACTTAATACTTACTTACTACTTAGCTCTTAGAACTTACCGCTAGTTTCATCATTCCTTTACATAAATTCAGTAAACGTTCGGTTCCACATACATTTATATTAACTGCTTTTTTCAATGGTTCTTCAAATTTGACACTGGCAGCAACGTGAAAAACTACAGACACGTTAGTATGCAACAATGTTGTGTTTTCTTCGCTGATCCCTAAATTGTCCAGTGTCACATCACCTTCGATACCAATAATCTTCTCCAGAGCCTGTGGATTATTGGCATGCAACTGCTCGAACAACTAAAACAACAACAAATATTATATTCTAATTAAAACACAGTCTAATATGTACATATATAATATATAATGTTAGTAGACTAAACTAGATTTAAATTAGCAACCATTGTTTTTCCACATTTCTACAAATATTTGTGCATTTACCGGTAGTTTGATTATCTTCCGTATGCGGGAATTCGGCGACAGCCCGTTCTTAGGTCTCAGTAGTAGGTATATCTTGTCAAGGTCAGGAAGAGTACGGACTAGTTTCTCCACCAGAACCTTCCCCATAAATCCAGAGGCGCCCGTCACTAGGATACTTCGGCCCTTGTACCATTCGGGAATAGACGACATGTCGCTGTAGAATGTTAATGGTCAAACTGCACAATAAAAGTTTATAATCTTGGATAATTTTATCGGAATGTGTAGTAGCTCTCGAGGAGATACTTAACTACGGTCCACAATGCCAATGCAGTTGAGTGTTGACTGCAGCATCTCTGGAGGGGGGAATGCATTGAACCTAAAATTTCTCGAGAAACGGGTATAATTTGTTTTTCTCGTTCCTCGAGCATTATAGTGCTTTCTCCCGCGAACTTTCTTTTTACTTTGTAAGTAATTTATTGACAATTTTATTCGAGTAAAAATTCGCTGATAATTTTAACGCTATATCTGAATTCGTTATGGAAAACATAAATAGAACGTGTTTTATTTCATAAAGAATATAGAATTCTATATATAAAGTGCGCCTAAGTTCTGCAAAGTATACATACTTTGTAGTAGAACTTCGAATGCGCTATGTTTCTTTAACAAATTATGTACTGCAAAGTTAAACAGCAAACCCATTAAATTTTGTATTTTGTGTTAAAATAATAAATAAAATAAATCATTAATTAAATATATTAAGGATTTATATTACATGAAAATTCTCGAGAATTCTCGAAAAATAAAATAAGGAAAATGTCTCTCGAGAAATGAAAACAATCGAGAAATCTTAAACACTAGTTGAAGCTATTCTCAAGTGTACATCGTAAAGCACCAGCTGAAAGAATTTTAAACTATTGTCTAGCGAGTGAAGTACGAAGAATAGTTGAGTTCATCGTCTTAACTGTGATGTGTCTTTAAGTTTTTTAAGAAAAAATAATGTTGCTCGATCATTATAGATTCCTCCGGCAGGCTTCGACTCAGAGAAATGACGTGTTGATAGAATGTAGCTGAAGATACGAAAAAAATGACGAAATGACTTCACTACTTTCCCTGACACAAAACTACAACTATTCTATTCCTACGTTGCTTAGGACCGCCGTTCCTTTGTATCTCCTCGTCCATACAGATATACTTACGATCTTCACTTTTTTTTCAAAATGAGATCTGTTCTAGACAAATCTTTCCTGATTTTCTTCCTATTTCGGGGTTAAAAAACTTGGTTTAATCGACTTTGTGAAAGTACAGCAGACAACCAGATATTTATAATAATATTCCAATGAATATCAAAGTATAATCTCGCAAATTACACATTGTTATAATCTAGTTTCTACAGTCAAACACATAAAACTCATTATTGGCAATAATTTCTCGCGTGTAAAAAATTTGCTTTTCTTGCGTTGTTGCTTATATCGTAGTTGTTTTTTCAAGGACTACATGAGGTAGATAATACTCCTAAAAAAAGTTAACCTACCAATAGAACGGTACTAGAACAGTGTGAAAAACACTTTGAATTTTTTTTTTTAATTTATTACTGGTGAATTAGTGGAGAAGATATCAATCTCTACGGATGCAGGATCAAAAATCTACCAGTGATGTTGTGAGAGCGAGTAGGAATACTCGCCAAATAGCAAATTTTTTAATATAATTATATTACTTTCTATATATCTTAGGCGGTCCTGAAGATAAATGATTTATTTACACATAGATAATGTAACGAAATACGGGCTAAATGAATTGGGTAGCGGGCTTTATAAAAAAAATAGAACCTTTCGAAGGATCTGAGCCCAGCAAATGTTCAACACCCCTTTGGAATGAACCGGGATGTTTTAGCGACTGCTGTAGTATCCTGCTGGGCTCCTGGGGCGACATACCTGATCACGTTGCACTTCCAGTACTCAGAGTTGTGAATGTAGCAACTTTATACGGCACTTCCATTGATAGCTACTTATTTAAATATCCGAACATATGGGGTTGTAGGAAAAAATCATCGTAAGTTCGTGAGCAACATTGTAAGAAATACACAAATAAAAATGTAACACACGTTGTGCGAAAGAAAACAATTATTAGTGAATATTTAACCATATATTTACATAGTAAACTACCAGTAGTTTGTAAATAATAAATTCTATTCTACAGTTATTACAACACCAACATTGATAGGTAATACATTAATACACATACACTGAGACCAACCAAACTATTGCAATGCCAAGGATCACTTTGCACGTTCTATCCAAGTAATACAAACTGAAACAAATATATTTATTTAGTTACAGCTTGCATAAAATCTTACGTGTCTTACATACAATTTTATAAATTTCCTTGCACTTGGCAGAGATTCTGGATTTTCTTTCAGGCAAAATCTTCTTGTGCCTAATATAAAATCTCGCACGGCATTCTGATCAATTTTTAATGCGTCTATGTAGAAAGTTTTCTTGTCTGCTTCACACAATTCTGCAGAAATACTTTGGAAATTATTGGTGTGAACCGTCCAATTCTTGGATAGGTAAAATAAATACATGTCCAAAATTTGTTTAATTTTTCCTTGATATCGAACCATGCTGTAAAACAATCATACGTAATCGTTGAAGGATCATTGTGTCTCATGCTTATATTCACACTTACAATCTATTTTTCCCAGCAAGTACAAGTAAGATGTCTATAAAGTAAGCGGGAATATATTGAAACAAAAACACAATAATGCCATGGAAATATCTATTACTGCTTCTGTAAGTATCAGGATACCACAATGGCTTGTTGTAAGGCGTATTTACGACCTCCTTGCGTGCTATATCTAAAAATTTATCCCATGTTATGGGATGCACTTGGGTTCAGTCAGTTTGAGTCAGATTAATTACGGGTGTTTCTGCAAAACTAAATTTAAATGTATATTGTTGTAAATATATAAAAACATAGTGATGATTATTCTATAAAATGAATCGTACCTTCTAGTAGCACGTTGCCAGGCCGCTATGATAATTGCGTTACATGCAGTGTCTACAGGTATTATCTCGGCATATTTATTTGCAGGTAAATTTAAAGACCTAATCATACCTTTCCCTATACCAGTAATTAATCCCACGGGACCATTTAATGAATCAATCCAACCAGGAAGAGGTTCCTTTAAAACCGGCAACACTGTAACACAATTAGGAGTAATTTATTAATAGAATGATTATTTATTGTCAGTCTGTATAACGTGTAATAAATCACACTACTTTATGAACAATGTATGTAAAATAACTTATATACTTTTTCAGGGAAAAAATAGGACGGAGTGAGTGAAATTGCACTCACCTATAGATGCCCTGGCAACTATAATGGGTAACTGATTTCCGTATTCTTCAACGATGCTCTCCGCAAGACGTTTAGTGAATGTGTACGTGTTTGGAAGAGGTCCTAGTAAACTGTTTGAGAAATTAAAATACTCGTATAATATAAATATGTACCTCACATAACTCCAAAAACGATTTATATAGATCAAACTTTATACAAATAAATCAAAAAAATGCAGCACATTACTATATTTATAGCCACTGTACATACAAATGTTGATCATTATAAAGGAAAATAATTATAAACAATTTTAGTGTATGTGCATGCAATGTCTGAAAAAAATGAAAAGGCTCCTTACGTAGGGGTGACCAGCGCTAAACAATTATCGTCCATCAAGTTGACTAAATTCATGATATCTCTGGGGTTCCGGGTTGGAGGGTACAGCTTCTCCTCAAGCACCGGAACATCACAGTGACAATATGTAGTGGAGACGTGCACAATAACCTGCATGGTGGTAAGGAAGAACTCAAATGTTTCTACACTTAATAGTCGTACGATGATTACCAAATATGGAAGTGAATTGTTTTATTTTTATAACGTTAAATTAACCTGTACCAATTAATCTAAATGAATAGTGTCAAATTTATGTTATCTATGAAGTTCTCAAAATATTTAATAATGCATACATATTACTTAATATTCAAGACTTACCGCCAGCTTCATCATTCCTTCACAAAAATTCAGTAAACGTTCGGTTCCACATAAATTTATATTAATTGCTCTTTTCAATGGTTCTTCAAATTTGACATTGGCCGCAACGTGAAAAACTACAGACACGTTAGTATGCAACAATGTTGTGTTTTCTTCGCTGATCCCTAAATTGTCCAGTGTCACATCACCTTCGATACCAATAATCTTTTCCAGAGCTTGTGGATTATTGTCATTCAATTGTTCGAACAACTGCAATAACAGATTTCATATTCGAATTAAAATACACTCTATGTACATATATAATATATAATATTATTATACTACACTAGATTTTAATTGGTAACTATTGTCTTTTTCCATATTTCTACAAATATTTGTGCATTTACCGGCTGTTTGATTATCTCCTGAATGCGGGAATTCGGCGATAGCCCGTTCTTAGTTCTCAGTAGTAGGTATATCTTGTCAATGTCAGGAAGAGATCTGACTAGTTTCTCCACCAGAACCTTTCCCATAAATCCAGTGGCGCCCGTCACTAGGATACTTCGGCCCTTGTACCATTCGGGAATAGACGACATGTCGCTGTAAAGTATCAATGTTCAAACTGCTGCTGCACAAATTATCCACAAGCTTTTTAAATACTTTTTATGACATTTTTTTTTTATCATTTTGCTTTTATATAGCACATAACATACGCAGATAATTATTAGCAATATTTAATATCGCCCGAGGAAGTACAAAATCATGTACTACATATGTATTTGTACAACAGTCAAAGTTTACTTTTTCAATGTTCTACACCAGGTGGATAACAGCGTGAGTACTATTGCTGGTTGTTACAAAAAATCAAAACATTATATTTTACCGATTATTATTTTGCCTATGCATTTTACTGATGCATGTAGACAGTAATGAATTCAGTGGGTGGTTCAGGGGAATTTCACCCGCCCCCGAGCAATCAAATACCTCCCCGGAGAAAAGTAAAATACCCCCCCAAAAAAAAGATGTTATCCACTTCGTGTAAACCTTGGTAACAACTTTGTTAAAAGCAAAAACGCAAGTAAATTAACCGCAGGAAAAGCATCTTTTCAATTCGGAATCCTTAAAATTGTTTAAAAACAAATTTCGATTTACTTTCTTTTGATAAACGCAACTTGTTTGTCCGCAATATAAATACGTGTATAAGCACGCAAAAAATAGACGAGGATATTTACTAAAATTTCCCGACAATAGGTATATTCTCACGTAATTTCTAAATATACAGAGATTCGATTGAAAAGGGTTGTGTAGTGGAATACTGCACACTCTGTACGGCTATCACGGCCCACATTAATAATTGATATTTTTGGAAATTTCTGTTTCTGCGGGTTTTGGGACTGTCGAAGTACATATGTAATGTACTGCCAACAGGGTTAAACCCATTTACCGGACAGGTAATACAACAGAAAACAAATCACACAGGTTAAATTACAAAAAACATATATAAATATTTATTTGTGGATATAATATATTTAACCATAAATTTACACAATACACTATCAATATTTGTAAATAATAACTTCCAATCAGAAGTATCATAATGCCCACATTTATAGATTATTGGTAATATATTAATACACCTATCAACACTATCTCACAACACCAACATTTATAGATAATATATTAATACACATACACTGAGACCAATCTAACTATTGCAATGACAAGGATCACTTTGCACGTTCTATCCAGGTAATACAAACTGAAACAAATATATTTATTTAGCTACAGCGTCCATAAAATCTTATGAACGAAATGTCGACTTACAATTTTATAAATTTCCTTGCACTTGGCAGAGATTCTGGATTTTCTTTCAGACAAAATCTTCTTGTTCCTAATACAAAATCTCTGATGGCATTCTGATCAATTTTTAATGCATCCGTGTAGAAGGTTTTCCTGTCTTCTTCACATAATTCTGCTGAAATCCTTTGGAAATTATTGGTTTGAACCGTCAAATCCCTCGACAGGTAAAATGAATATGAGCCTAAAACTTGTTTAATTTTTCTTTGATATCGAACCATGCTGTAAAACAATCATTAGTAATCGTTGAAGGATCTCTGTATCTCTTGTTTATATTTACACTTACAATCTCTTTTTCCCAGCAAGTACAAGTAAGATGTCTATAAAATAAGCGGGAATATATTGAAACAAGAACACAATAATGCCATGGGAATATCTATTTGTGCATATGCAGGTATCAGGATACCACAACGGCATGTTGCAAGGAGTATTTACGACCTCCTTTCGTGATAAATTAAACAATTTATTCCATGTGATGGGATGTGCTTGGGATCCAGTCAGGTTAATAACGGGTGTTTCTGCAAAACTAAATTTAAATGTATAGAAGCATAGTGATTATTATTTTATAAAATGAATCGTACCTCTTAGTAGCACGTCGCCAGGCCGCTATGATAATTGCGTTACATGCAGTGTCTACAGGTATTATGTCGGCATATTTATTTGCAGGTAAATTTAAAGACCTAATCATACCTTTACCTATACCAGTAATTACTCCCATGGGACTATATAATGAATCAATCCAACCAGGAAGAGGTTCCTTTAAAACCGGCAACACTGTAACACAATTAGGAGTAATTCATTAATGGAATGATTATTTATTGTCAGTCTGTATAATGTGTTACTTATATCCTTTTTCAGGGAAAAAATAGGAAGGAGTGAACGAAATTGCACTCACCTATAGAAGCCCTGGCAACTACAATGGGTAAATGATTTCCGTATTCTTCAATAATGCTCTCCGCAAGACGTTTAGTGAATGAGTACGTGTTTGGAAGAGGTCCTAGAAAACTGTTTGAGAAATTAAAATATAATATAAATATCTACCTAATATAACTCCAAACACGATTTATATAGATCAAACTTTATACAAATAATTACATAAATGCAGCACATTATTATATTTATAGCCATAAAATGTTGAAGATCATTATAAAGGAAAATAATTATAAACAATTTTAGTGTATGTGCATGCAATGTCCGAAAATATGGAAAGTCTCCTTACCTAGGGGTGACCAGGGCTAAACAATTATCGTCCATCAAGTTGACTAAATTCATAATATCTCTGGGATTCCGGGTTGGAGGGTACAGCTTCTCCTCAAGTACCGGAACATCACTGTGACAATATGTAGTGGAGACGTGCACAATAACCTGCATGTTTGTAAAGAAGAACTCAAATGTTTCTATACTTATTAGTTATGGGATGATTACCAAATATGGAAGTAAATTGTTTTATTTTTATAATGTTAAATGAACCTGTACCAATTAATATAAATGAATAGTGTCAAATTTATATCATCTATGAGGTTCTCCAAATATTTAATAATGCATACATATTATTTAATACTCAAGCTGTTAAAACTTACCGCCAGTTTCTTCATTCCCTCACAAAAATTCAGTAAACGTTCGGTTCCACATAAATTTATATTTACTGCTATTTTCAATGGTTCTTCAAATTTGACATTGGCCGCAACGTGAAAAACTACAGACACGTTAGTATGCAGCAATGTTGTGTCTTCTTCACTGATCCCTAAATTGTCCAGTGTCACATCACCGTCGATACCAATAATCTTTTCCAGAGCCTTTGGATTATTGTCATGCAATTGTTCGAACAACTGCAACAACAACAGTTTTTATTTCGAATTAAAATACACTCTAATATATACATGTATAATATATAATATTAGTGTATACTAAACTAGATTTTAATTGGTAACTATTGTCTTTTTCATATTTTACAAATATTTGTGCATTTACCGGTAGTTTGATTATCTGCTGAATGCGGGAATTCGGCGACAGCCCGTTCTTAGTTCTCAGTAGTAGGTATATCTTGTCAATGTCTGGAAGAGATCTGACTAGTTTCTCCAGCAGAACCTTTCCCATAAATCCAGTGGCGCCCGTCACTAGGATACTTCGGCCCTTGTATCATTCGGGAATAGACGACATGTCGCTGTAAAGTATCAATGTGCAAACTGCAACTACAAAAATTATGCACAAGCTTGTTACGTACTATTTGTGATATTGTTTCTCTTCTTGCTTTTATATAGCACATAGTAACCTTGGATAATTCATTCAGAATATGTATTATCACTCGTGGAGACACGTAACAATGTTCTAGATAATTTACTTGTTCTAGGTTTTACATGCGGTGGATAACGGAGCATGTTACTTGCAATCTACTTTTTTCAAAATAATTCCTGCTCCAGATAAGTATCTTGATTTTGTCTAGTTTTCCATGTTTCCTGTTTTTCTCCATCTAAACTACTCCGGTATAATCTCTCAAATTGCAAAATTACGCATTGCTGTAATCTAGTTTCTATGCTGAAACACACAAAATTCATTATTGACGTTCATTTCTTCACATGTTTCTTTTAGAAATGGAATCGTCTTATCAGAAAATTGCTTTTTTGCTTCTATCAAAGTTGTTTTTTCAATGTTGTTATCATGTTGGAACTATGTGATCGCGGCCTGAGCTTACCAAGACCAAGAATCGGAATAGTCCCAGTATAATCGCGGTTCTCTAGTGTGAAATATCAGCGACCGCGGGCTGGTCACGAAATTGACAATCAATCTATTATTTGCAATCATTCGGTACACATACACACATCACACATAGATCTGTTTTGGGTTGCAGACAACAGACAGTCATAAACATATCTAGACTTGAATCTATTTTCTCACTAATACGATTGTACTACTACCAATTTAAACTAAACTACAGTTAATTTTGAACAAAATAGTTTTCTTTCAAACACGTAATATATTTTCACTTGATAATGAATAAAAATTCGAAACGCGTCGTGCTCGTAACTGAAACTAAAATAAACGAATTCAGGAAACGGACATATTACATCCTATTATTACTGATATATTTTACATAAAAAAATATCAAGTATCTAGGAGTTTTATTTAATTTAAGTGTATCCCTTAATGTATAAAATAGAAAACATTATTATTAACATGATTCATCCAAGAAAAATACATTCCTTTATATTAGTATTAAACAAACCATTTCAAAACATTTATTTACTACAGTATCACAATACCAATATTGATAGGTAATACATTAATACACAAACATTGACACCAACCAAACTATTGCAATACCAAGAATCACTTTGCATGTTCTATCCAGGTAATATAAACTGAAACAAATATATTTATTTAGCTACAGCTTCCATAAAATCTTATGTACGAAATGTCGACTTACAATTTTACAAATTTCCTTGCACTTGGCAGAGATTCTGGATTTTCTTTCAAACAAAATCTTCTTGTGCCTAATACAAAATCTCTCACGGCATTCTGATCAATTTTTAATGCATCCGTGTAGAATGTTTTCTTGTCTTCTTCACATAATTCTGCTGAAATCCTTTGGAAATTATTAGTTTGTACGTTCATATCCAGTGACATGAAAAATAGATGTGCGTCTGAAAATTTTTTAATTTTTCTTTGATATCGAACCATGCTGTAAAACAATAGTAAGTAATCGTTGAAGGATCTCTGTATCTCTTGTTTATATTCTCACTTACAATCTTTTTTTTCCAGCAAGTGCAAGTAAGATGTCTATAAAGTAAGCGGGAATATATTGAAACAAGAACACAATAACGGCATGGAAATATCTATTTGTGCCCGAAAATGTACCAGGATACCAGAAGGGCATGTTGTAAGGAGTATTTACGACCTCCCGCCGTGCTAATTCTAAAAATTTGACCCATGTTATGGGATGTACTTGGGTTCCAGACAGGTTAATTACGGGTGTTTCTGCAAAACTAAATTTAAATGTATATTGTTGTAATTACATAGAATCCTAGTGATTATTACTATATAAATTGAATCGTACCTCCTGGTAGCACGTTGCCAGGCCGCTATGATAATTGCATTACATGCAGTGTCTATTGGTATTAGCTCGGGTTTTTTATTTGGAGGTACGATTAAAGACCTAATCATACCTTTACCTATACCTGGAAAGTATCCCACGGGACCATTTAATGAATCAATCCAACCAGGAATAGGTTCCTTTATGATTGGCAACACTGTAGAACAGTGAGGAATTATTGTCAATCACACTACTATATGACTAATAAGTGTAATATAAATTACGTACCTTTTCAGGGAAAAAATGGGACTGAGTGAATCAAATGCAGTTAGGTTAATATAATGTTAATTAGTTGTTGACATATATACCGAGTGCACTCACCTATAGACGCCCTGGCAACTATAATTGGCAACTGATTCTCATATTCGTCAACAATGCTCTCCGTAAGACGTTTAGTGAATGCGTACGTGTTTGGAAGAGGTCCTAGTAAACTGTGCGATACATTAAAATATAACACAAATATGTACTTAATATAAGTTCAAACATGAAAATTTCGGGGATCAGATTAGTAACATGTCTCCATTGCTATTTGCACAGATCAAACTTCATGTAAATAATTCCAAAAATGCAGCACATTGCTATATTCACAGGCAAAGTTCGTTCCATTCCATATCACAAACGACATTTACATGTACAAGATCATTCAAAAAGGAAAACAATTACTATTAAAATAAGTCTTTACCTAGGAGTGACCAGTGCTAAACAATTATCGTCCATCAAGTTCACCAAATTCATGATATCTCTGGGGTTCCGGGTTGGAGGGTACAGCTTCTCCTCAAGTACCGGAACATCACAGTGACAATATGTGGTAGAGACGTGCACAATAACCTGCATGGTGGTAAGGAAGAACTCAAATGTTTCTACACTTAATAGTTATAGGATGATTACCAAAAATAGAAATATATTTGTGTAACGTTAAATAAATCTAAATGAATAGTGTCAAATGTATATCATCTATGAAGTTCGCCAAATATTTAATAATGCATACACATTACTTAATACTCAAGCTGTTAAAACTTACCGCCAACTTCATCATTCCTTCACATAAATTCAGCAAACGTTCGGTTCCACATAGATTTATATGAACTGCTATTTTCAAAGGTTCGTCAAATTTGACATTGGCTGCAAGGTGAAAAACTACAGACACGTTAGTATGCAGTAATGTCGTGTCTTCTTCGCTGATCCCTAAATTGTCCAGTGTCACATCACCTTCGATACCAATAATCTTCACCAGAGCCTGTGGATTCTTGTCATGCAATTGTTCGAACAACTGCAACAACAGATTTCATGTTCGAATTAAAAGTGAATATTAAGAAAAAGTATTGAAACACATACTAATATGTAATATAATAATATATAATATTAGAATACTAAACTAGATTTTAATTGGTAACTATTGTCTTTTTCTATATCTCTACAAATATTTGTGCATTTACCGGTAGTTTGATTATTTCCTGAATGCGAGAATTCGGCGATAGCCCGTTCTTAGTTCTTAGTAGTAGGTATATCTTGTCAATGTCAGGGAGAGATCTGACTAGTTTCTCCACCAGAACCTTTCCCATAAATCCAGTGGCGCCCGTCACTAGGATACTTCGACCCCTGTACCATTCGGGAATAGACGACATGTCGCTGGAGAGTATCAATGTTCAAAATGAAACAGAACTGTAACAGATTTTTACCTTTTATATGTGAGACAAAAACCTTGGATAATTCATTAGGAATATGTATTATGGTTCAAGGTGTTACATAATTTTGTTCTACATAAACTTTTTTCACGGTTTTACATGACCTGAATAACATTCTGATGCTTAATACCACATTACCATTAAGAAATCTTATAAATTATAACATAGACTTATAAATGCCCAACTTTTGTCTAATTTAACCAACTTCTTATGGTTTCTAAGATTTCTTAATGGTATTATGTTGTTAGGCATTTGAATTTATTCATCCGACTTTGTACTCTTGTAGTTACTGAACCAATTTGAATAGGACCCTTGTTCAAATGACATTTTTTACTCAAAATGACCTCCCCAGCATCGTGTTAAAATTTTTACTCTCTTCGTGAAGCTGTATATCTGTATCTTTAGAAATTAAATAAGAGTGCATCTAATGTCTGGAGATTTCAGATATTAATAAATATCCTCTTCCATCTGCCTATTTTCAGTTCTTCTAATTTCTATTTCTCTGCTTTATATTCTCACAAAAAAAGTAAAAATAAATGGAATTGAAATTCGTTGCTATTCTCGAAAAATAGTTGTTTATATCAAGGTGGCAGAATTGAATAAAATTGTTTATTCTGCGTTGTTACTTCTGTGAAAGTTGATATATTTTCCATAAAGAGTAAGAAGAGTTTATGTGTTTTATTTAATTTAAGTGTATACACAATGTATAAAATAAAAAACATTATTAAAAACTTAACAATTCAAATGTTTCAACGAAGTACATTCCCTGATATTAAGTATTAAGCAAACCATTTTAAAACATTTGTATTCTAAAGTATTATAGTAATTTAATAACAGGATCACAACACCAACATTTATAGATAATACTTTAATACACATACATTGACAACAACCTAACTATTGCAATGCCAAGAATAATTTTGCACGATCTATCCAGGTAATACAAACTGAAACAAATATATTTATTTAGCTACAGCGTCCATAAAATCTTACATTCAAAATGTCGACTTACAATTTGACAAATTTCCTTGCACTTGGCAGAGATTCTAGATTTTCTTTCAGACAAAATCTTCTTGTGCCTAATACAAAATCTCTGATGGCATTCTGATCAATTTTTAATGCATCCGTGTAGAAGGTTTTCCTGTCTTCTTCGGATAATTCTGCAGAAATACTTAGGAAATTATTGGTTTGAATGTTCCATTCTTTTAACAGGAAAGGAAATTGTGTTTCTAAAAGTTTTTGAATTTTTCTTTGATATCGAACCATGCTGTAAAACAATAGTAAGTAATCGTTGAAGAATCATTGTGTTTCTTGTTTATATTCTCACTTACAATCTATTTTTCCCAGCAAGTGCAAGTAAGATGTCTATAAAATAAGCGGGGATATATTGAAACAAGAACATAATAATGCCATGGAAATATCTATTTGTGCATATGTAGGCATCAGGATACCATAACGGCTTGTTGTAAGGAGTATTTGCTACCTCCTTTCGTGATAAATCTATAAATTTATCCCAAGCCAGGGGATGTACTTGGGATCCTGACAGGTTAATTACGGGTGTTTCTGCAAAACTAAATTTAAATGTATATTGTTGTGTATACACATAAAAGCATAGTGATTATTACTATATAAAATGAATCGTACCTCCTGGTAGCACGTCGCCAGGCCGCTATGATAATTGCGTTACATGCAGTGTCTACTGGTATTAGCTGGGTATATCTATTTGGAGGCACAATTACAGACCTAATCATACCTTTACCTATACCAAGCATGAATCCCACAGGACCGCTTAGTGAATCCACCCAACCAGGAATTGGTTCCTTTAGAACCGGCAACACTGTAACACAGTTAGAAGTAATCTATTAATAGAATGATTATTTATTGTCAGTCTGTATAATGTGTAATAAATCACACTACTTTATGAACAATATATGTAGTATAATTTACATACTTTTTCAGGGAAAAAAATAGGACGGAGTGAATGAAATTGTACTCACCTATAGAAGCCCTGGCAACTATAATTGGCAATTGATTCCCGTATTCTTCAACAATGCTCTCCGTAAGACGTTTAGTGAATGCGTACGTGTTTGGAAGAGGTCCTAGTAAACTGTCCGAGAAATTGAAATATAATTTAAATATATACCTAATTCAAACATGAAAATTTCGTCGACCAAATTTGTTACATGTCTCCATTGCTAGTTGACTGAACAAACTGGAAAGGCACCTTACCTAGGGGTGACCAATGTTAAACAATTATCGTCCATCAAGTTGACCAAATTCATGATATCTCTGGGGTTTCGGGTTGGAGGGTACAGCTTCTCCTCAAGTACCGGAACATCAAAATGACAATATGTGGTAGAGACGTGCACAATAACCTGAATGGTTCATTTTTGTAAGAAAATACCCAAATGTTTCTAGATTTAATAAAGTTAAATAAACCTGTACCAATTAGTGTAAATGAATAGTGGCAAATTTACATAACGTATTCTCCAATTATTTAATAACATTACTTAATATTCAAGCTGTTAAAACTTACCGCCAGCTTCATCATTCCTTCACATAAATTCATCAAATGTTCGGTTCCACATACATTTGTATTTACTGCTCTTTTCAATGGTTCTGCATATTTGACATTGGCTGCAACGTGAAAAACTACAGACACGTTACTATGCAGCAATGTTGTGTCTTCTGCGCTGATCCCTAAATTGTCCAGTGTCACATCACCTTCGATACCAATAATCTTTTCCAGAGCCTGTGGATTATTGTCATGCAGTTGTTCGAACAACTGTAACAACAACAACAGATTTCATATTACAATTAAAAGTTAATATTAAAACAAATATAATAAGACACATTCGAATATGCATATAATATATAATGTTAGTATACTAAACTAGCTTTAAATTAGCAACCATTGTTTTCCCATATTTCTACAAATATTTGTGCATTTACCGGTAGTTTGATTATCTGCTGAATGCGGGAATTCGGCGACAGCCCGTTCTTAGTTCTCAGTAGTAGGTATATCTTGTCAATGTCAGGGAGAGATCTGACTAGTTTCTCCACCAGAACCTTCCCCATAAATCCAGTGCCGCCTGTTACTAGGATACTTCGGCCCCTGTACCATTCGGGAATAGACGACATGTCGCTGTAGAATGTTGATGGTCAAACTGCACAACAAAATTTTATATGTCGCTTGAGAGTATCAGTGTTCAAACTAAAACAGCATAAATTTCGCGCAAGCTTTTTACATTATATTTGTGACATTGATTTTTATCTTTTTATAGCAGATAAAAACCTTAGATAATTTAGCTCGAGGAGTGCATAATCATGGTGTACATAATTTACTCTTTCAAGGTTTTACATGAGGTGAATAACAGCGAATATATATATATATATATATATATATATATATATATATATATATATATATATATATATATATAACGAGCCCTAACAACTATATATTGGGACAAGATAAAATACATATGTAATTAAGTTATTTGACAGTTTATTTGTTTTTTTCTAATAATTTTTTAAATTTAATACTAAGTAACTAGTTAATTAACAATAATTGGGGCCAATCAGCAACTTAAAATCAAATACTTATTCTATTATCTCTAATTAACAAGAAAAATGTTCATATTATGTGGCAACTAAATATTGGGACATAGCACGAATTTTTATGTCTAAAATGGAGTAACATCGAATTCGAGCCGGCAATTAAATTAACCGGTTAACATATTTTTTTCGGTTACTGTTTTTTCCATGTTTAAAAATGTCGGTTTCGGTTAAAATGACGTCGTAATAGCAAAAAATAAAGGTTAACCGGTTTTTTAACCGTTTCCGAGCCCTGTTACCATTAAAAGACTTGAATCTATTTTGTCACTAATACGATTGCAACTAAGTAGGTATCATAAGTTTAATAGAGTACTTCCCACTTACGAATATTTGTTGGTAACTTTGATATACTGCTACAAAATAAATTATATTTAATAGTCCATGTTTTGTAACAAAATCCGTATCCAATTATATTATATACCCTTCATCATAACTTTAAATACACTGTTATCTGTTAAAATTTAAAGAAAATTATATTTTCCATAAAAAATATTCGGTGTGTATTTGTTTTATTTAATTTTATTTTATTCATAATATATAAAATAGAAAACATTAATAACATAACAACTGAAATATTTCATCCAAGTATAACACATTTCCTTATATTAAATATTAAACAAACCTTTCCAAAACATTTATTCACCAACGTATTATGGCAATTGAACGATCAAAATATTTATAATAATATAAAATACACTGCATCACAGCCGATTTGGCTTTAAATCATAGTATTGGTCGTGGAATAGTTGACCCGCTGTGCTTATTTTCAACAACATCCAGAACAGTCCAATCACGATTATGGTTTTGCAAAATCGATCCAGTAAGTACAAACTGAAATATTAAAAGCATATGAATAAAAACGTATCGTTCATTGTCTGTATTCCCTAACAGGTATTTCATAAATGAATACACGATTTATAGAAGAATGTGCAGCATTTATGGTTACACATAACATTCTCATGAACTTTAACTCACAATGTTAAATATCTCTTCGCTCTGGGCAAGGTTTTCGGGTCTTCTTTCAAACAGTACTTTCTAGTACCCAAGATAATGTCTCTCAAATACTCATCTATATCGAATTCTACATTAGCCATGTAAAACGTTTCAGTGTCCTTGTCTGTTAGTTCTTTGAAAACGTCCAGAAATTGTTTATTTTGGAAGTTCCATTCGCGCAACGTAAAGTACTGCAGAAACTGCATACCCAAACGTATTCGTTTCTGAATTCGAACCATACTGCCAACATAAATTCGCATTAAACATCAAATAACAATTACGGAATGGTAATTCACAGTTGATTGTGTAAATGGGTATATCTAATCAAACTTATAAAAGCATATACATGTTTATGCAATGTACTCACAATCGTTTTTGAAAGATAAGCATAAATAGCACATCCAAGAAATAAGCAGGAATCAGTTGAAATAGAAATACGATGATGTGATGCAGTAGTCTGTTCGTACGTATATCTCCATCGGGATACCACAGTGGCCAATCGAAAGGATTCTCCAGGAACTGTTTCCGTCCCCTTAGTAACACTTCCCCCCACGTAATAGTATGTGTGTCAGACTGGGACATATTGTAAACGGGCGTTTCTGTAAATCTGTAAAATAGTCACACATTTAAAGCCATTTGACAAGAATCACTAGTATGGATTTATAACATTATTATACCTTCTCGTTCCACGGTACCAAGCAATGATGATCATACCGTTACTGGCAACATCAACCGGCATTATTTCTGCATGATTTTCCGGTTCTACAAGCATAGATCTTATGACTCCTTTGCCAGCACCAGCCAGTACACCGACAGGTCCATTCAGAGAATCTACCCAACCAGGCATGGGTTCCTTGATTGTAGGGATAACTGAAATTAAATTTGTCAATTAGTTCTCTAGTATATTTATCTAAAATCAACACACACACAATTGATAGTTTTGTTATCAAATCTATGCACAAGAATATCACGCACGTTTCACAAACTCAATGTCAAACAGCAGTTTAATTAAAATGCTTTTAAACATGCACTTTAAGAAACTAAAAATCATCTTACTATTACTTCTAGTCGTGTTACATTTTGTCAAGAATTCATGAGCGATTGGTTTTTTTTTTTTACAAATAAAGTGACAAGACGTACCTATGGATGGTCTAATGATCGCAATAGGCAATTCCTTTCCATACTCATTGACTACAGTCTCGGCAAGTCGTTTCGTGAAGGTGTAAGTGTTTGGATGAGGTTCAATTATGCTACAAACATAATAAGATACATTAGCACCTGCATGAACGTTGTAATTTTAAATAATAGTAATAATTAAAGAACTATTATTAATTGTGCTGATTATACTTCTTGTAGATTGTTTTATTTATGAAAAGAAAAACATTAAACCATCATTAAAATAGCAATATTTGCTATGAAATTTAGTTTCGACATCGAATCTGTCTAGTTTTTTCGTTAGTTAAATTCGATCTAGAAAACAGACATTAATGTTTTTTTCTTTTCTTTTAAGTGAATATCTTTTATACTCCTATAATTTAATTTGCATATAGTTTAAATCACTGACGGGATTCGTTTTCAAATGAAGTAATATTAATATGATGTATGTATTTGTAAGGTCAGTGGACAGAATATAGTTCTTTCAACTCACCTAGAAGTGATCATTTGCAAACTCCGCTCGTCCATCCAGTTTACAATGTTCATGATGTCTTTGGGGTTCTTGGTAGGTGGGTACAGCTTCTCTTCCAGAACTGGTACATCACAGTGACAGAATGCAGTTGATAAGTGGATGACAGACTGTAAGTCATCAAGTAATAATAAACATCTAAGTCTCTACTAACATGCTTGAAATAGTTCCAAAAAAAATGGTGCAAATACACAGTGTAAAAAACAATAAAATGCATATCAAATAATACCAGATAACGAATAGAAATAAACATTTTAACAGGACTGAATTCAATAGAGATTTAATAAAAAAACGCTCCATTTGAAATGTATCATCGGCAAAAAATGCCGTCTAAAAATAGAATCTTATTTTTTGAAAACCGTGTCGAATTGGAATCTTGTAAAAAGTGAATTATTGGTAGAATTAAATCGTAGGCAATTTAGTAAACATATTGTTAGTTATGTTAACATTCCGAAGACTAGTAATTAGCTTAATGAAAGAAGAATTAATTATGTGACATTCACAACAAAATCTTCGACAAACAATATTTGTATGCGCTAAGATATGTAGGTAAGAACTGGTTTTTCTATATCAGATGCTTGGCGGAATTATTTGTTCAAAACATCCTCTACAGCAGAGGTCGGCAACCTTTTGTAGATGGCGAGCGAATTTGAATTGACAACGGATTCAGGAGATATTTTTTTTTTAGTTAATATCTATTTGGCCGAGTAATGTTTTTTCGACTGAGGTTATATCGGAGTTAATGTTCGTTCGGCTGAGCCTATTTTTTACCTAAAATGTTGAATTTTTTCATCATTCTATGTATTACGATTATTACTTGGCGGGCCGCATCAAAGCATGTGGCGGGCCGCAGGTTGTCTACCCCCGCTCTACAGTACAAATAATTCAACATAATATTAAATAATAATATTAAATTATGTGTAGGTATTGAAAAAACATAATAAATATTTGTTAAAAGTTAAATGGGAATAATATTGTTAAAACATCACAATGCGTACCTCTAATTTCTTCATTCCTTTACAGAACTTCAACACATTATCAGTTCCATGCAAGTTTTGTCGCACGGAATCTTTCAGTACTGCCTCTAATCTTAAGATGGCCGCCGCATGAAACACCACAGACACTTCAGCTTGTAATAATTTTGCGTTTTCTTCACTGATTCCCAAATTCTTGAATGTCACATCACCCTCAATAGCCACAAGTTTCTTCAACACGTGTGGACTGCCTTCACGTAATTGCTGGAACAGCTGAAGTCGAACACGAGAAGAAGATATTTATTATCGATGAAAAAAAAATGTCATTGAAGAAACGTATCTGTGTTATCAGTTAAATATAGGGGGCGGTTCAAAACATATCTGTATTATCAGTTAAACATAGGGGGGCGGTTCATTATTCCACTATGACATGTGACAAAAAAAGCTGTTGCATGAATTGCACTATTAACAAACTCTTATCGCTGAATGGCTGAGCACATGTTTGTAGTTTGTATTGGAGCGATTTTGTAATAAAAGTTTTAACTAATACTTAACACTATGTAGTGCATAAAAAGCATGTTAATTTCAGTCAT
This sequence comes from Carabus problematicus, assembly GCA_963422195.1. Lineage (NCBI taxonomy): Eukaryota > Metazoa > Arthropoda > Insecta > Coleoptera > Carabidae > Carabus > Carabus problematicus. Next base: position 674,647 of record OY728586.1, on the reverse strand, counting down.
TCGTATATAAACCTAATTATAAAATAATACGAATATAAGCTGAGCTAAATAAATTCAAAAGAATTTTCAATACAGAGGAATCCACTTATAGTGAACCCGCATTTAGTGAGAACTCGCTTATAATGAACGATCTCCGAGTGCCAACAAAATAGATAATAAACTAAATACCTTCGTTATAGTGTACACTCGCTTATTGTGAACCAAATATCTGGTCCCTTCAAGTTCACTATAAGCGAACTCCACTGTAGTTATATCTATATAAACCTTGATTTTCTTGATGTTAAGTGTTAAAAATACTTGCTTCAATTACGGTCCAATAACGGGAAACTTTTTACATATTGCTAAAGAAATAAATTCTACTACAAATTTACATATTCTGGACCAGTGAAATATTTTCTTTCTCTATCGACCTTGCGAATATTTGGTTATATAGAAATTACATTAACATAATGTTCAATGATCTATAACCAGCTCTTACTTTTCCAACAACAAATTGAAAACTATTAAGAACTATATATTTGTGACTCGGATTCAAGATGATGAAAAATATTTAAAAAATAAACCATGTCATATAATTCGGTAATAAATTATTACATTTATAACAAATCTAATTTAATATCACGTTCAATACATTAATAATACTAATTTCCCACAGTAATTTAAAAATATTTTTTGGAATGTAGCCAAACTAATTCGTAGTATGGAAAGAATGTAAAGCATTCTAACTTTAGCAATGTTTATTTTCTACAACAACCAATTCAATTGTATTGTGTCCTATACTTATTTATCAATCAATTGCACTACTATTTTGTAAATAACAAGTTTACAGGTAAACAAGGCCAATTTTATGTGTTTTTTTATGGCAGTTTAAACCGATTACGGAACGATTAATTGAACTTGATTCTGAACATTTTCGCTGAAGTTAATTGTTTTATAAAAATATATGTTTATATTTTTAACATAACAAGTGTAAGGTTAAATTAGTATTCGATTTTTTACGTAATAAAAATACACCATACAAGATTGTTGGATAAATAATTTTTGTTAAAAAAATATTTAAATTACGTTCAAAATTTCCGTATTAACAATTAAGTTGGAAAAAATATTTTAATACAACAAAAATACTAGAAAAAAATTAAAGTTTAATACGAAAAATAACAGCAAGAAATTATGATTGTGCACAATTTGTTCACATACATACCACTAATATTTTAGATAATATAATTATTGTTACATAGAGGAGTGTACTGTATAAAATTTATTTAATTATATAAACTATAAATTCAATAAGTATAAATCACAGTACATGAACAGAAAATTCCTTTCCGACCTTTGATTACTTAGATTAAAAGCTCGAAGCGTTATAAATGTATACACCTTCTAGTAAAAGCATACATTTACTAATTCTATATTAACCTGTGTAGCTGTTATACAATATTCTCTATTACAATATCATTAGATGTGGGGGTTATATTATTTATTTGGTTCATTGCTTAACAAACAAATATGCCAAATCGTTGAGCAAACATATTAGTACTTACCGGTAGTTTTACCATTTCTTGAACTCGTATACCAGGAGGTATTCCACGTTTCTCCCTCACAAGCATGAAGATGGCACCGATGTCAGGTATGGATCGCAATAGTTTCTCTAGGAGCACCTTGCCCATAAACCCAGTGGCTCCTGTCACTAGGATATGGCGGCCCTTGAACCATTCGGCGATGGTGGGCATGTTGTCTTCGGGTTTGTGCGAGACGGAGCTCATCATTCTGTGCTTGTGTCAGACGAACTGACTTGTTCTTAGTCGGCACACTTCCAGGTATATCTATGCAAAACTAACCTCGCCCATGGTCAACCGACATGAACTTTCAGCCATCTAAAATATAGCTTTATTTTTCATGACATTTATAACGAATCGGATTTCATCAGGATTTTATTTACCTATAAACAAAACAATTAATCAGTCAATTAATGCGTAACGCATATGTGTATCACAAACAACATTCTATTATAATTTTAATGAAAGAAATTGTCACATTAAGGTTGCCATTAAGCGAATGTAGAAAATAAATGTAATTATATGTAACGAATTGTATATAATATGTTATTTTATTAACTAATTGTATGTCACATTAAAAGTATCAGTTCAGGTAATGGATATTAGGTTGGTTTTTGGTGAGTACTGTAGAGGAAGGTTAAGTTAGGTTAGGGTAGGGTAAGGTAGGGTAGGGTCAGTAATGTATGTGTATATGTTAATAGTTACGGACTAGTAGGATGACACTGTGAAACCTTGTCTTTGTGCATACTATGAATGTGCATAAATTTTTAATTGTTGCCTATTTGGAATAGTATTAGCAAACATTTTTTACACATCAATATTTATACTTATCCAGCTAGTATTTTCCAAAAAGCGTTGTGCCCGAATGGGAACAGATTCAGTTATTTTTAAATTCTTTGACATTATCCAAGTACATAATATTTCATGCTATCATCTCTTATCACTAATGATTTATTTTGGTACAGAATGGGCACGTTCGTCCCAGTGCCCATGGAATTGTTTTCAACAGAAGATATATTTTGCGTAATTCAATAGCAAGAATGAACAACTAAACTTTTATGCAAATAACAGTCCTACCTTCTACGTCAGTCAAAGTGTTTTGATAAATTTTAGAAGTCAACGATTATCGCAGTAATTACACAGAAAATTTATTTGAAAATACAACTAATCGATTAGATTTATATGTTATATTCGGCGAACATGTATTTTTTTCTCTATTTCTGATTAAACAAACACGTAACATTTCTAAACAAAACTGAACGTCAGAAAATGGAAAGGATTAGCCCTGCATGCGGGGTTGAAAACACAACTTGAGAATTTCGTGGTGGTGTGGAATAACATATTGCTAAAACATTTTCGTACAGTTATGTCCACGTTTCGACCTTGTGGATACAGGTCATTATCCCAGACACTAAAAACCAAAATAGAACAACAGTCAGTACAATAAAAAAAAAATAGGTTTACGTTTTTATTGACTGTTGTTTAATTTTGGTTTCAGTGTCTTGATAATGACCTGTATCCACAAGGTCGAAATGTCGAAATAACTGAACGAAAATGTTTTAACAATACATATATTATTCCACACCACCAGCAACTTCTCAAGTCGTTATACCAACCCCCATGAGGAGATATACCTTCCCATTATCAATATTGTGACTTAATAAGAAGAATGTATAAACGTTAGAAAAACTAATCCGTGGAAAATAAATATACAGCGTTGTCTCATTAGGAATTATGTATTACGTTTTCCAATTTTGAACAAACTTTTTTATTTACATTTTTGCTCTAAAATGTATTGGTCCGAAGTAATCACAATTTTTCTATATTTACATGTTAATTCCCTATGTCCCAGATTTCTTGGGACACCCGGTACATTATATATGGATTTTAATTCATATTATTTTAAGGTAGTTTACAATTTGGCAATAAAATTTGAAAGCATATTTATACATTTTGATTCACGTTACAAATTAATTAGTAATCGTATTGTTTGAACAGGCAGTACAAATTTAATTATATTCCGATATATACAAGCTTTAACTGACATTATTATGTATACACAGTCAGTATAATACTCACATTTCCAACCAACAACAGTGTCTTCACGTTTCTAAGCAATTTTTTCTCTTCTACTTTACACTGTTCAATACATACTTTATATTAAATGAAAAGAACCAGAATGGCACGATCTCAAGCAGAGCCCGTAAGTACAAAATATTGCATAGATAATAATTAAACCACAGTAAAGCTTACCATTACAAGTGTCAAAATAAATTAGTGCATTTTAACGTTGGCCATTTTGTACACAAGTATCTAATAAATGCAAAACTTATTTAGAATGAAATATTCAAGGTTTCAGACCAAAGTGGAACAATGGATATCAAAAGAATTTACATTGTATTGTATTATAATAACAGTTCAACATAATATGTACTATTTTTAACAAATACTATGAATATTCAATATTATGTGATATAGTTGTGTACATACGGAGAATTTCATGATCCTACTTGTTTATATTTAAAATAACAATAAAAGTTACTGTAATTTTGTTTAGAGATATTTATAAACACATCTGAGCTTGATATTTCTATCGTTTTTATGATGCGTAGACTAGGTCATTTAAATATCGATTATATTATTTACTAAAAATCATGAGGAAATACTACCATTTTGTAGTTATGTAATGTCAAGTACATATTATATATATATATATATATATATATATATATATATATATATATATATAATATGTATATATATATATATATATATATATATATATATATATATATATATATATGAATATTATATTTTCAGTTCCGAAGTTCATCGTCAATATTATTAAAAACAAGTAATATGTCCGTATTATGAACTCGTCAAATTTAGTTAAGATCACGACGCGTTTCGAACTCTCGTTCATTATCACTTGATAATGAACGAGAGTTCGAAACGCGTCGTGATCTTAACTAAATTTGACGAGTTCATAATACGGACATATTACTTGTTTTTAATAATATATATATATATATATATATATATATATATATATATATATATATATGTATATATTCTCTGCTGCCTGTCTTATATTACATACAAATGTTTTATAATGAAATAAAATAGCTATACTAATAAGTATCTATACGAGAGATGTTATAAAATCGTTTCAAATTATCTTTTAGATTTGTGATTCTCTAAGCAAGGAAGCTTCCCCCCGATTCAAGAAGCATTACAGCATACTGTTAGAGATGCTTCCCGAGGCAGATCCTGATTACCTGAAACATAAATGTTTAAAATATTTCCACGATAAGTATAAACTGCAACAATTTGTTTCTAAATGTTTGAGCAAGAAGGATTATCCAACGAAAAAAGAATACGAAAGGTACGAATTTTCAATATTCTTGATACTAAAACACTGATAGAAATATTTGTGTGTCGATTAAAAGTGTAATACATAACTTTCGGCGATAGAGAAATATTTAAATCTATAAAATTGTTTTAGAAAAATGGAAATTTGTCAAATGCAACAATTCTATACAACGAAATTCAATGTGCAAATGTTTCTGGAATTATTTCCGGACCCAAATGCGTATTTCAACAATCCAAACAGGAAACCAACACTAGAAAAAGACAAAAATAATTGGAACGATGAAGAACATGCGCTAATATTTTTAAAAAATCATTTTAACAATATCTACGTGAAGACAATCATTTCCAAGTTTAGAGAAAACGATTACGATGTGTTAAGAACGGCAAACGAATTAGAAAACGTTCCTAGTAATCTGAAAGTAAAAAGGAAAATGATGCCTAACAATTCAACGAACAATATTGAATTGTTAAAACACGTAAGCCGATTTCACATGTTTCAGTAAATATTGGTATTGTTTGTGTGTTATTTTCAGATTGCTTACATTCGAAATAAAAAGGAAATTATGGCGTACATTGATGGACAAGAAACAACACGTAAACGAAAAGTTAGTGAAGCCAAAGTATCTGGTTTCCTGAACATCTGCGAATGCTGCTATGATGATGAGGTAAATCTAGAATTGCACAAAATTGTATATATGTATTAGAAATTTACGGAGTAGCAATTTTTTCACTCGCTACCGAATTATTAGTACATTATACACCAAGGGAGAGAAACCACTTATTTTTCCTGAGGTGTAGTTTGAAGCCCGAGGGCGAAGCCAGAGGGCTACAAATACATCGAGGGAAAAATGGTGATCTCTCCCGAGGTGTATATACTATTTTTTCCACGTTCGGGAGTAGAAGCACTTAATTTCATAAATAATGAATTATAATAAATCGGAGCGAAATTGCAATATTTAGAAGCCTTTGGAAATGTTTCCATGCAACGCGTACCATGACAACAGACATTTATTTACAAAAACCATTGTTATAATAAAAACTCCCTTACGAAAAGTGTTTTCGTCCCTAGGGAGTAAATGCTTCATTTCTGTCCCGCGTTTGACGCCATAGAAACCGACTTCTACTCCCGGACGTGTAAAAAGTTGTTTATTTTTGCTTTTTAACCTGTTGTTTATATTATTGAATCGCATTGTTTTTTTCAGTTATTAGTTGATGAGGCAATACGTTGCGAAAATGGACATATTTTTTGTAAAGCATGTGTACGTAAAGGTTGCGAAGTGTTGATGGGACAAGGAAAGCTGGAATTTCATTGTCTACAGAATTGCCAGGTGCAGTTCAGGTTGTCTGACTTGCAGGTATGCACACATGAAACATGAAGATAACTTTTTTGTTCTAGGATTTGACAGCGGTTAAGTTAGGTTATCTATTAATACATTTTAAACATGTTTTATTGACTGTTGTTGTTCAACTTTGGTTTTGAGTGTCTTTCAAATGATCTCTACTCTCAAGGTCGAACATAATTGTATGAACATGTTTTGACAATATATATTTTTCCACACCACCAAGGAAATTCTAAGTCGTTATTCCAATTCCATGTGGGGATAAATCTTTCCAGGATCAATATTGTGACTTAGGCCGTGTTCGAATTCAAGATTTTAGTATTTTAGGCAACGAAATTAAAAGATTTTTGGATCTTGGCGGTCAATTTAGGGTATGCAATTCAGGGCGTAGTGTGCTTTTACAAATCCTAATGTCTATTTCTAAAATCATAATGTTATTTAGTGCACAATTTAAGTTATAAAACCAGTCACGTGGTTCATTAGTGCACTAAATAGTCCAATTCGAACGCAGCCTTAACAAAAAGAATCTTCAACATGTTATCTAGAATTCAAAGAGTACTAAAATAGAGAAATGAATAGATTCTTAGATGAATGAATATCAGTTTGACGTATAATATTTTATTTTACATTTTGTGCTATTTTAACATGTATATGTAGAGTAGCAAATCTATTATGATCGACAATGACGTTTATGAAGATTATATTTCATGGTTCCTGTAATTTAACGGAATTCATCTTAGGCTACCAAAAAGTGTACTAAACATGAGAATACATATCTAGACCTACAAATTGAATGACAAAGTAATAAATACTAGCTATTATCTGAGTAAAATTGTACAAAACGGTACTTAAAAAATCATCAGATACTTTCATATATATATATATATATATATAATTAACCAATTATCGGAACACTGCATAAGGCATTATTATTGCATGCAATCTTTGTATATTGAAGTGAAAAGCCTCTAAATTATATATTGTACCTGCACAGTATATATATTTCAAAATAATTTATTACAATTATTTACGTACGCCGATTGTAATCACATGAAACATGTTTTCTAGATGGCCTTACCACCGAACGTATTTTCTAAAATTGCCCAAAAGAAACAACTAGAAGAAGTGAAGGCAGCAGGACTGAAAGATCTGGAATTTTGTGCATTTTGTGATTTTGCATTTATACCTGCTCCTGATGATAAAATATTTCGGTGTATGAATACCAAATGTTTGCGGGAAACGTGTCGATTATGCCAACAACCTTCGCACATACCTTTACGATGTAACGAAGTGGAGAAGGAAGCCGACATTAAAATACGAACGTATATAGAAGACAAAATGACCGAAGCTCTAGTCAGGTATGATATTAATTAAAGTTTAGATTGATTCTAGGAACAAACATGTTATTGAATGCACTTACAAAACATCACTGTTAATTGCAAGTAAATTGGATATCTTATCAAAACAAGCAAAAACGAATACAATCTATTGTGTGTTCAACAAATTTTTCTTTATATTACACTTGCCTATTATTAGCTGTTTTCACCTTGGATACGAAATACGAAAACAAACCTATAACAACTTGGGGCATAATAAGAGGGCGTATTGCCGCGCCCGCTAACTATATACTTTATTTTCCAACTTTTAGTCAAGATATACCTGACAGATTTTTTCATAAATTGCCCTTGATTTCGTTGGTAATAGATCTTCATTAGCTCTCTTCGTTCTGATTAAAATCTCTTCATCAAAAACACGTTATAGAATCGACGCGATTTGCAATTTTTCATACTTATAGTCTTAGTTTTTGTAGCAAATATTAGTAGTGCCATTTGTATTGGGCTATGAATAGCACTGAATGTAATTAACTCCGATAGTTATGCCTTTGCTAATACCTAGACGATTGATTCTAGAACGTGTTATAAATGCAACATGAAATTTATCAAAGAAGATGGTTGCAACAAGATGACATGCTCCTGTGGCGCCATGATGTGTTATGTCTGTAAACAACCTGTCAAAGATTACAAACATTTCAATGGTCAGGGTGGGGACAAACACGAACTGTAAGTTAACCATAATATGTCTTTATGTAACGGCATCAATTAATAAATAAGAACAATAAGCGCCTTCGTTGTATGTAGTCTATTTTGAGTGACGAAGTTTATAATATTGTATTTCAAAAGCTTTACCTTCAACATTAGTAGAACACTAACTGTGAACACGCCATTAAATGTATTAGAATTGTTCGTAACATTATTCGTCGTCGACAAAAGTGTCAAATTCTATGTCAGTTGAAATGTTATGAAGTGAATTAAGCGCTTTGATTAAATATGTTTCCCAAAACATAATTGCGAAGTACTGCTAACATAAAATGTCTATAAATGAATAACAAATACAGGGTGTTTTTATTTTAGGTGTCCGCTATTCAGCGATACTTTAAAATTACATGTTCGTGCTGTGTGCAAAGAAGCAGAGAAGGCAAAAGAAGAACTAGGTGTCAAAGAAAACAAAAATGCTTTAAAATTCGACCCTGCCAGAGATTACAGACAATATTATGAAGAACTGAAAAGGAAAAGAAGAAACACAAGTCATAATTGATAAATCACTTAAAAGTTTACTCCTTCAAATGGAAGTGTTATACTGTATGCTGTACACAGAGGCTTAGTTGGTTGACAGTTGACAAGGCGTTGCAAAAAAAATAATTATTCGAATATTATTGCTGTATTATGTTATAATAGCTTGGCTCTTACCGAATTCTAATGCAGTTGAATATTAATAACTATTTACAGATTATATTTATTTTTGTATGTGTCTTGCTTATGATTAACTATACACAAATGTATTAGTATTGTTGTAAAACTATTTACGTCATATTTATTTTTTTATATGTTAAATTATTGAAAGTATACGTGTAACATTTATATATTCACATTTTTAAAATTACAGCAATAAAATATTAATTTACTTCGTTTTATTATTATTTTATTAATATAAACGCAACTTGTGATACATATATACGTTGGTAAAAAAAACGAACTAAATAAATATTTTATTTATATATTATGGTCCATAATATATAAATAAAATATAATTTCTGCAGTACTACAAATTAAATGAAAAAAGGAATTTTTTATTTATGTAATATGTACTACATATTATAAAACATATGTTTATATGTATTACAAAACATTCGTACAGTCGGTTGATATTTTTATGCATTGAATATTTCTATAGACTATAATTACAATTCACAATAATATAATAATAACAGATAATCGCATATGACGTGATTTTTATATAATACTTGATATTTTCAATTTTAAATTAGAGTAATAACGTGCGCAGATGTGATCATGCGCAATGCATACGAGCCAGAATCTGTGATTGAAGTGGGTCGATGGTGGCATGGCGGCTTGTTGTGTGTGAGGTGCTAATGAAAATGTAAAATCCTTATCTTGTTTGGTATATTCGGCGTTTGTGATTATTGTTATTAGAACTCTAAATTCGTAGCAGAGATAACATCAAACCATTTCCAATGCTGAAGCAATTGCAAATGGGCCTTCGCGCGTTCTTACTACTGGCGTCGAGGGTATGGACTTGCCTGTGTTTTATGTTTAAGAAGCAGGTTAGAGCAGTGAGTATTCGTATTTTATCGTTGCAAAGTTATAAAGAGCGATCACATTAACGTGCAGATGCATTCAAAGCAAACTTTCTTTTATAACTTTGCTAGTGGTGCCGTATTTACATTGCCAACATGTTTGACATTTGACAAGGTGATAAGAGAGGTTCTTGTTTATCTCGATGACATTTTAACATCTCTATATTTATTAGCAGAGCACTAGTTGGTGCTACGTGTTTTGGTTTTTTTGACAATTACCTAGGCCTGTCACCCACTGTTTGGACTTTGCCCAAAACGTGACTATAAATACGTGCATGATACAGGAAACGTGTGAAGAAATTCAGATACATAACCGTTTTTTTTTACAGGTGGTACAACATCAGCCTGTGAAATATGAATTATTCCCATTATCTCCACTGTCCCGGCACAGACTCAGTAAGTAAATAATACGTATTTGTATAAATATGTACAACATATTGATCGAATAGATGAGAAATGAACATGTTTTATTTAGAGCTGATATGGTTATGCATATTTATAGACTACCCTATCTTCCACTCGCTGTAATTTGAGTGTTTTATGTGTTGTAGGTATTGTTAAACAGAAAGTACTTGTGCTAGACTTGGACGAGACATTAATCCACTCACATCATGACGGAGTCGTGCGACAAACTGTCAAGCCTGGCACGCCGCCTGACTTTGTACTCAAAGTCATCATTGACAGACATCCCGTCCGTTTCTTCGTTCACAAAAGACCGCATGTGGATTTCTTCTTAGATATTGTAAGTACTATTGTAATTATTTGTTTGTTGCGCACATTTGCAATGATAAGTATTTGATAAATATCGTATGAATGATAAGATTAGTACATGTGATTATTTCTTACTATCATTCTGTCGTATCTATGAGTGCGAGGATTAATATAATTAATACTGTGAGTTGTAATTTGTTCTTGCCAGGTTTCACAATGGTATGAACTGGTGGTATTCACTGCCAGCATGGAGATATATGGTGCAGCTGTAGCGGATAAGTTAGATAACGGTCGCGGCATCTTGCAACGTCGCTTCTACCGGCAACACTGTACTCCCGACCTTGGTTCTTACACGAAAGACTTGTCGGCGATATGCGGTGATCTGACGAGTGTTTTCATCCTTGACAATTCACCAGGAGCTTACAGAGCATATCCAGGTGAATATTTAGATAGATAGATAGATAGATAGATAGATATATTTATTCCATTTAAATAATACAAATTATTTGTTGGAGGGAGTCAGTAGCAAAAAAAAAATTAACACAAAGTACACATTTACCGGTGCATAGCGCGCCGTAGACAACGCAAATTGCCGACAAGGCAAAATGTCGACAATCCAGATCCACGTTGAGGCAAAATGTAGAAATTACCCCCACCATTGGTGCAATTCGCCGACGATCACAGATGGTTCAAAATGTCGACAACCGATGTTACACAACTAGAATTATAAATATTACAAGCATAGTTCACTATTTTTACCACAGATGCCACTAGAATGAATTAAATTAATTTAATTGACATATGACAGCTGAAATAAAGATAAAAGGAAATATTTGTGTGCAATATATATTTATATGATTTGAAATTGGACTATATTATTACTACAAATATTACAAGTATAGTTCACTATTGTCGACATTTTGCCTTGTCGGCAATTTGCGTTGTCTGCGGCGCGCACCTTACTCACATTTACATACATTGTAAAATTGAAATACGCTGTAGATAATCTTAAAAATTGTTTACATATTCATATAAATTGTATTTATAAAATTATACACGTGTAATTTAAATATATACACAGCATTGCTTTTATAAATTATGTACATACATTTGCCAATACACCAAAGGCTGTGCTTAACGTTACTTCAATCAACGCTGATTCGGTTTAACGCCAAAAAGCGCTAATTTTACAAAGATTCATTGTAACGCGACACAATTACACACAATTGTGAATCAATGCATAGAAAATATTAGCTGTATTAATACTGCCTCATACAACGCTATGACGCTAAACGAAATGTCGCTGTATTTTCATTTCGAGCAAAAGCTATGTGTAATAACGAATATTTTTCCACGTCCGGGAGTAGAAGTCGGTTTCTATGGCGTCAAACGCGGGACAGAAATGAAGCATTTACTCCCTAGGGACGAAAACACTTTTCGGAAGGGAGTTTTTATTATAACAAAGGTTTTTGTAAATAAATGTGTGTTGTCATGGTACGCGTTGCATGGGAACATTTCCAAAGGCTTCTAAATATTGCAATTTCGTTCCGATTTATTATAATTCATTATTTATGAAATTAGGTGTTTCTACTCCCGAACGTGGAAAAAATAGTATATACACCTCGGGAGAAACCACTTATTTTTCCCTCGATGTATTTGTAGCCCTCTGGCTTCGCCCTCGGGCTTCAAACTACACCTCAGGAAAAATAAGTGGTTTCTCTCCCTTGGTGTATAATGTACTATTCATCATCAGTCACATGTCTGACTGTATAAAATGATTTATGTTGATAATACTTGCAGATAATGCAATTCCTATAAAGTCCTGGTTCTCCGATCCCATGGACACGGCCCTTCTGAACTTGTTACCGGTGTTAGACGCCCTCAGGTTCACGCAAGACGTACGATCCGTGCTCTCCAGGAACCTGCATCTACATCGACTGTGGTAGCATTAAGGTAATCGAATAATTCCACTTGTACTTACCCAAAATTGCCTTCTATCAATTAGTGTACTGTCATTTTAGTTTTTATTTTGTAGTACTGTTGATTTTGTATTTTATAACATTTTTTTTTTTTATGTATTTATAACCTGTGTAAATATGTTCATTTTACTAGTACTATTATTTTTTGTGTGTTGATGAATCTCGGTTGAATGATTTCATTCTGGTTTATACCTCATAGTTTTTGCCAAACAACTACTAATTTGTAAGATTATATTATAAGTGTTTATACAAAGAAGCTCACTGACAATTGCTTGAAAATTTGCAGCATGAAAGTTAGTTGTTATACAAATAAAGTTTCTAAAAACAAGTTTTGTTGTATAAATTTATTGCGAGTTATAAAATTTCATTCGGTTTAGAGAACGCGAAATGATTGTGTTATATTTTCGCCATTTGTGTGCTAATTTCAGTTTCATCGATTCAAATAAATCCATGTTTTCTGACACCGATTTGTATAAAAAGCTTATCACTTGGTAATGTGAATGGATATTTAATTTTGCCAGACGATTAAAAACGTAATTGGTATCAGATTTTAATCGACAAATACCTTTTGAATTGCATGGCTTACTATCTTAGGTCTTTTGTAGACGAAAATAATTTCTGTGTTGACAGTTGTTTGGTAAAAATCGGTTAAAACCAGTGCGGTGTTTCCCAAAATGTGTGCCTGATTGTGTGTTCCTGTAGGTTTGGGAACCACTGAACTTCGTAGACGCTGTGAATGTCAATGATAACATTTTTGACGCGGCTGTCATTTCTGTTGTTGTGTTCTAGGCTTACACGACTGGTGCTCAAAAGTGTGTTTTCCTAAAAATAGACATCGGTGTGAGTTGTGTGGTACAGTCCGGACTAATAGTTTTGCCTAAAATAACACTTTACACATAACGTTCGCAGAACATTATACAGTTTCACACATGAACCTAATGGAGTGTTGATTCATTGTTTTGCTACCTAGATAGCGTTACGGTCGGCTAACGGCGACCTTGAATGATTTCGCGCCATTATAGTTGAATTATTATTATTGTTTATTTTTATTTTTTTATATAGCAATCTGTTTATCTGTACGGCTTTTGACCTATTTGACTCTTTTTCGTATACTGTATGCTTGTTTATTCATATTCACAACACACTTTTTCCGTTACAGATAGCTTGTGAAGGATTGACGTTAAGCATATGACGTAATTTTGCTTGTAATATTTGTACATAAAGTTATAATCATCTCCATTTGCTAATATCTTATATCCAATGTACACGGATGACTTTAATATTTAATTCCCCAAACACAATTCGTAATTATAAAAGTAACTTTACACATTTTGACACATAACCTATATGGAATGAAGCCAGTAAACAAAGTACAAAGAACTCATTCAACTGGAATATTAATTTCCTGATCTAGTATTACGAATATTGACAGTAAACAAAATATATTCAGTTCTATAATTGTAGTGTAAAATTGCAATGACTTATGAAGAAAATTACAAGAATTTTAGAGAATCTAGACGATCGTGTATAATTGTAGATGGTTAATAATTAATAACAAACACGATTTAGTATTTATCAACGCAGTTGACATCATGTTTTTTGTTCTTCTGATTGTGAGTTTCAAATTATTTTAAATACAATGTACTTGTCATTTATAATTGGAGTTATCCGTGTAAGTCCAACTTGCATCTTCTCTGTGCCTTCCCATCCTCTGTGAACTTTGTGGTATGAATTAGCAGTCATTCAGTATATGTACATACATTTCCTAGTTCTATATATACATTGGATGCGAGTGTAAATGCTCTATTATTTTGCTTGATTATATTATTCACCGTTTTACACCAAAGATCTCGGAATTCCAAACACGAATACCTGATTCTTTCTCACTTTCCACGGCAACATAACCTACAAATATGTATGCGTTGATGCATGTATGATTAGAGGACACATTTCATCGATTCCCGTTATGTAAAGTGCACAAGCAGCCTACTTAAATGCAGTTGTAGTAATCATCAACAAACAGACAATTAACATACATATATATAGGTCGGTCGTTGTATCTTGGCGTATACGTCAGCATTCATATAAAATGGTGTCGTTTCTGTATGTGTCACGATGCAACGACCAGACGATACGTAACTCTTAAGCTACCTATGATGAAGAACGGTTTTCTGTATCAGAAAACTTGAATTTAGAATTATTTAATGCAAAAACTAACCTGTACAGCCGTTTGATACGTACGTTGTAATATACAAACTGGTGTTTGACATTGAACGACGGAAGAACAATGACTATTAGTAATTATTAGTTATGTACATTGATATATCTGTGTAAATAGGACGGTAAAATGGAGACTATTACTAGTGCAACTGGTAACAGTGAAATCATAATTATTTGTTGTTGTTCCGTATCAGAAATATAAATAATCATAATAAACTGTCACCGTTTTAGTTCCACTGGTTACCAACACAAAACTTATTGTGAATATTCCTGTGTAAATGTATTGTAATAAATATTTCATTTTGTTTTTTACTTGACGTATATTTATTCTGACCATTTTGACAATCATGTATAGTCGTGGATATTATCAATAATTTTGACAAAATACGAACACAAGCCTACATAATATATGTAAAGAATGAAGATATTTAGATTTTTAGTATTTGACAATTCTAGAAAATAACTCATTTCAAGTCATAAGTATTTTCTTACTTTTTTTTCGAATATATTTTCTACTCAAATGGAAAATATTTGCACAGAATTATATAGTACAACAAAAATTATGTATCACAATTAGTTTTGTGCGGTAACAATCATTTTGTCGTGGTTCAAAATGTATAGAGTAACATTAATATTGTAAAAAAGTTAGAGAAGTAAATGTATTTGACAATTGTTCTAAATATTTGGATGTATTATTTATTATTGTTTTGAGTATTGTGGTCAGTATTGGGAGATTTATACTAAATGTTCTGAATCCAAATAAATCATATTTTTATTCTTTTGACTTGTGTAAAAAAATAACTATTAAAATAATACACGAAATTGTCTAAAAACAAAATTTCTACCTAACGGATTTTGCTAAAGGTTAAGTATAAATTTATCAATACCGTCTACAAATAATAAATATTGTTTTGACGAAAGTTTGTCAGGTGTTTTGGTCAGTTTAAAGCAAGAAAGTGTTCTTAATATATATATAGATCCACACTAATTGTAACAACGTTATTTGATTGATTGTGAAATTGTAGATAATAAGCTAAATCCTTTCTGTTTATTTTTGTTTTGTATTATACTCTGTATGTAATGTGAAATGTTTTTAATAAAAAAATATACCTAAACTGACGAAATGATCAGCATAATATGTAGTATGAATTTTAAACATTTTTTTGCTGATTTATTTAGAAATTATCGGTATATTAACAAGAAATGGTTTACTGTTGAAATGTATGTATGTTGCATACAGAGTTTAATAAGTAATTAAATTATTTTCAATTTTAAAATTCATTATCAAATAGAAAGTGAGTTATTTGTGCGTTTTAATGATATCTGTCATTTTTGTGTTAAATTCTCATTCCTTTTTTTTTTGTAAATATTTTCCCAGGCAGATATTGACATATATTTTCAGGTTATGGCTGATTGCAAAATGTCATTTTCATATCAAACAATACTAAAATGCCAATGTTGTGGGACCTAGGTATTTATAAATTTCATCAGTCTTTCATTTCGAATTCTAAAATAGCTGTACAAAATTCATATTCGTTCTGAAGAAATGTTTTACCATGAGCATAGTTGATGATATTTGGAATTAGTCAAGCTGTGAATACCTGTGTCTGTCACGTAAATGTATATAGATTAGTTATTATGATTAGAAATTCGTATACGTAGTTATTATTTTCGTTTTTGTGTAAAGAATTATACTCTCGTACTCTTGGTACCTAAATATATTCGTATGTGAGTTTATAAAATAATTATTTCTGTGGAAGAAAACAAAACAAAGGTAAACATTTATTAATGTAACGATACATAATCAGTCTAGTTTACGCCTGACAAATGGGAAACAGTACAAATTTCTAACACTTCATGTTGTATACTGTAGTAAAGTACGTTGAATATTGTACGAAGATATGATCTATTTATACCATAGCATAAATAGTAACAACTATACGTATAGTACATTTCCATCATTACACATTGTAGACAAATGTCATTTGTGGAGTCTATATATGCAGGGCCGTCTTAGGATATTTGCGATAACACGCTGCTCTTCGTAAGAAAACGACCCGGTACATATTCGACTAGTTTTTTTTTTATAATATTCATTCAACTGAGGTTTTTTTAGTTAATAGTAAAAAAACAAAATTATCACAACAAAATGGCCGCGGCCCCGGGGCCATTTAGCCTTGTGGTAAGAGCCGACCTTGTATATATGATCATGATGAAAATAAATGTTTAAAACTCTACTTGTTTCATACATTCCTCACTCTATGTCACTTCTCACTTGATTTATTTAATCACCCTGTGTATACGGAAATGTAGATTACAAAATCACTGATAACAATACTTACTTTCGCTTATAAAGTATAAAATATACACGGTTTAAAAGTGATATATTTATTTGACAGTACTGAATACATTGTTGATGCAGTAATTTGAAGTAAAATAACCTTTTTTTTTTGTATTAACCAAACTTAATATGTATGTTTAAAAAACTCCATTACATCGCACGATGAATGATTTAGTTAAAAATATATTTCCCATTTAAAAAAAAAAAAGTAATAATCAACAATACACCGCGTGCATATTATAAAATAACAATAATTCCTCTGACATCGCACATCTGTAACGCACATTTGAGCAATCTTGTCACATGACATAACCTAATTGTTTCAAAATGTACTTTACAGTATTTGCGGGGGTAATTGTGTATAAAAAACCGATTTCTATGATTCGTGATTGATAGATATTTGCCTGTGTGTGTGTGTGTGTGTGTGTTGTTACATAATTTCAAGACTGCTGTCGCTGTTCTTGGTAACGACTTCTGTTTCGCTGGAACCAGAGCCGGAACCGATCTCCATGAGTTCTTCCGCCTTCCCGTCGCCGTCCTGATCGGGCGGCACGGATGAGAGCTGCCACGCGGGGATGGAAGGGGGCACCAGGGTATTAGACGGTACACTCGGGAACTGCTTCCTGTATAGACATATTCGTACATATCATCTAGCCCAGTGATGCACAACCTTTTATGTAAAACGGGCCGCGTATAACTTTGTTTTTCACTTTTATTAAAAGATTTCGTTACCGCTGAGGCTTTTGTTTGTGTTTAGCTCATTATATTGCGAAAACAGCGGCCGTAAAAAATTGAAAAAGAGGTTATGTATCACTGAACCATCTAATAGTTAAACAACAGAAAACTACCATTTTAAAAATAGGTTAGTCACAATTCCTACTTATATTATTAAATACTTCAATGCGTAATCATTTCGTGCGTTAATATCTTCTCTTAAAGACAGCAACAGTAGAAGATCATAAACTTATCATTTGGTATTATTTTTTTCAGAAATGTAAACGAAATATATCAGGGATGCTAAATAATAATAAATAAGGACAGTATAAAGCAGATGGCAGTATAAAAACCAGCATACCATATAATCTCTTCATATTTCCATCTTTATCCTGAGTACGTTTCAACAATTTTATAACCAAACTAAAACGTAGTGTCCTTTTTGAAATATCCTGTAATAACAGTAACCTTGCACTCTTAATACATCGACTATATTTTGGTTGAAATTGTTAATAGAAAAACAGTTACATAATGATAAAAATGTAAAAACTACTAACGTAAAAAAGAAACCACTACGTCACGACCTTGTTTTCAAATTATCCGCGATTACTTTCTATCTGACACATGATGAATTATTTACCTGCTTAGTAACAGCCCTTTGACAGAAGACACTTCGTTTTTTAAATCTTGCAACTGCATATTTGTAGTGGGACTGTCAGTTTGGAGATTTTTAATTCTGTCGACCTGAGTACGAACTTCAGTTAAATTATCACGCAAGTCATTGATAGACTCTGTCACTGATTTATTCAAGTCCAATATGGAGTCTTCTATGGTTTTCTTCTTTTTATCACCAAATAGCCACGGTCGGATATATTTCTACACAAACGTACAAGTTTAATCATAAGCAAAAAGCGTAATAATACAGCAACCACGTACCTTATAAAACTGATAAACTAAGTACACTAATCCACCAAATATCGCAGCTGACTGAAGAGTATCTCTGATTTTTATAAACATAGACTGCGGCGCTGGCATGTATAATTGTTGCATGGGTAAAGCTGGAGGAAGACTTGGTGGCTAAAGTTGATATTCCGAAGTATTATAACACTGTGACACAGAGTGAATTTACTAAATTTACCTTCTCATTGAAGTAATGTACACTGTACGCTCCAGATCTTTCACATGCTACTTGAATTTCCTGATCTGTGAGACCCTTCGATCGCAGGAATTGCTGCGATTTAGCCAAAGGACTTTTGGATACATGGGGATTTTGTAGAAATTTTACAGCAGTCTTTATCTGTAACAAAGAAATATTCATTAATTTTAGGTTATAATGATAATTTGTACAACTTACAAGTTCTTCCCTAGGTTCTTGTGATGAATTTACGTTATTATTTGTATCTTGATCTGACGTTGACATTATGAATGACTGCTAGTAAAACCAATACTTTAAAAAAAAACGTAATATTATTTTACATCATTTATAAAAGTCACACCTGACTCAACTGCGCGAGTCAAAACTATTGATTGTTGATAAATATTGATTAGTCAAATTACATAAATAAATATTTACTTTCATAAAGTGGATAACAAACAAAATTAAAAACGATAATATTAATAATGACAGTATAGCTTTAAATCTTTTAGATGGATATTTACTTTTTGATAAATAGTATTCGGGTTTGTCAAAGTTGGTTAAAGTAGTACGTGGGAAGTGGGTGTACGAGTGAGGAGCTGAAGTATGTCACTTCGTGTCATCTACACGACTAATTTCCATTAGTTTTATTTCAAATAAAGATGAAAACGTATTGCTAATAGCAGGTAAATCAAAATTCTAACGTATTTATTAATATACAACTCAGATAATTTTGCAATATGCTGAATTTCATTATACATTCTACAGATCAATTTACGTTATCCATTTTAGACGTTTAATCAACTTGCAAATGATTCATTATTAAGCATAACTGGTAGTCTTCTTTTTCGTTTATTCTACACAGTTTTATTTTCATTCTTGTCGTATGGAAGTTATCTGGTATAAAAGTGATTTTCTGTAAAAATTTGACATTTGCCATGTAATACGTTCCTGTTTCGGCATTTGCCAGACTTCATCCTGTTGTCGCGTTCTTATCTTTTAGATAATTGCAGCGCTGTTTGTGAAAGTTAAACCATTTCCATGGTTAGTTCAAAGCACACGAGTGTAACTGATCTAGTTAGTCTATTCGAATGTCACATATTTCATTTATGTAATGTAATGTGTGTGTGCATGTTGTATTTGTAGCAAATAAGGTTAATAATTTGTTGTTCAGGTGAACATACGGGCACAGTAGACTGTGCACTGGGACCATGATTGGGGGTTTATTTGTGTATAATCACAAGGGGGAGGTGTTGATATCGCGCGTGTACCGAGATGATATTGGCAGAAATGCTGTTGACGCATTTCGAGTTAATGTTATTCATGCTCGCCAACAAGTGCGATCGCCGGTCACTAATATAGCTAGAACATCATTTTTCCACATAAAGGTCAGTGCCCACCCAACCCTGACCGATTCATTTATTACAGCCGATATTGATTTACTTGATTATTGACAGCGTGCGAACATCTGGTTGGCAGCCGTCACAAAACAAAATGTTAACGCAGCCATGGTGTTTGAATTTCTGCTTAAAATCATTGAAGTTATGCAGTCGTACTTCGGCAAGATATCCGAGGAGAATATTAAGAACAATTTTGTACTCATTTATGAACTATTAGATGGTGAGTCGTTGTTATATTCATACAAATAAGTGTTATACCAATACATAAGAATGTGTTCTTAGACAGACTTGAATGATAGTATTATTGTTATTGTGTGCTCTTGTTACAGAAATACTCGACTTTGGTTACCCACAGAACTCCGATACGGGTGTGTTGAAGACTTTCATCACCCAACAGGGTATCAAGTCTGCGACTAAAGAAGAACAAGCCCAGATCACGTCACAAGTTACCGGTCAAATCGGCTGGAGACGCGAAGGCATCAAGTATCGTCGGAACGAACTGTTCCTGGACGTTTTAGAATATGTAAACCTGCTTATGTCACCACAAGGTGAGTTGTTCTTCCGATATCTACCAGTTGATGAGTTATTTCATTCGCGAAATTATGTTTTATCAACACTATGAGCGAAACATTAGTTTGACTTACTTAATAAACTGGTTTAGTTTATCTGTGACAGTACTACTAATAATTGTAGTCTACTATTGGCTAATTCCTGGCGTTATATTCGTATTCCTGTTTACTTAACTATCTCTGTTTCAGGCCAAGTTTTGTCAGCTCATGTGGCTGGCAAAGTTGTAATGAAATCCTACTTGTCCGGCATGCCCGAATGCAAGTTCGGCATTAACGACAAGATCGTCATGGAGGCGAAAGGCAAAGGCGGTCTGTCGGGTAACACGGACACGGACCCCGCTCGCTCTGGGAAACCCGTCGTAGTGATCGATGATTGCCAGTTCCATCAGTGCGTCAAACTGTCGAAGTTCGAAACTGAACATTCCATTAGTTTTATACCACCGGATGGCGAATTTGAACTTATGAGGTGAGCGCTGATGTTTTTGTTAAATATGTTTCTACTTGCAATATTCTCGCTTGGATGCAAGACTTGTGCAAGCAGATTGAATATTCCCGTTTACAGATACCGTACCACTAAGGACATATCGCTACCGTTCCGGGTAATCCCGCTCGTTAGAGAAGTCGGGCGCACAAAAATGGAAGTGAAAGTCGTGCTGAAAAGTAACTTTAAACCATCGTTGCTGGGTCAGAAGATCGAAGTGAAGATTCCGACGCCGTTGAACACATCCGGGGTGCAGTTGATATGTCTGAAGGGAAAAGCCAAGTACAAAGCCTCCGAGAACGCCATTGTATGGAAGTAAGTCGCAAATCTGCAAGCTAGAAACAACAAAATGCGTAATTAATAACACATTTCTTAGAAATCAAACATGTAACATCACAAGATGGGATTTCCGAAGAATATACAGTTCTTAGAAGTCATTTAGAGTCAATAAACATTCACAATTTCATGTAAAGTTCTACATTCATTTACAACGAAGCTTGTATTATGCATAATTGTTAAATAGATTACAGCTTTCTTTATTTCTTATACGATTCAAGCTCTGACATTTATTCGAATTGGATTTTCGGGCAAAGCGAAAAATGTAAATAAAATTAGTTGCGTCGTGTGTATATATTATATTATATTATATTGTTTATAATAGATTATTATTTAGGGGGGCGATACTCTTTATCGACATAGAGGTCTCCAATTTCCTTAATATCTATAAACTAAATTATATTTCAACTTTATATAGAAATTAAAATGTTGAGTGATTGTAGGGAATAAAGGGCCTGCTACCCCAGTAATGGGAAAGGCGTGATGTTATGTATGTATGTATATTTCAACTTTCGCGCGAATTGTCCGCGATTTTATTTTGTTGTTGTTGTTTGTTTGTTTTTCTAAATGTTGTTGACTGATTTCAGGATTAAGCGAATGGCCGGCATGAAAGAAACACAACTGTCCGCAGAGATCGAACTGCTAGAGACGGACACGAAGAAGAAATGGACAAGACCACCGATATCGATGAACTTCGAAGTACCATTCGCGCCGTCCGGCTTCAAAGTTCGCTACTTGAAGGTGTTCGAACCGAAACTGAACTACTCCGATCATGATGTTATAAAATGGGTCCGGTATATTGGCCGAAGTGGCCTGTACGAGACAAGATGTTAGAAACTACACAACTAAATCTAGCAACTCTTTAAATGATAATTGAACAAAACACAAAACAAAACCAATGATTATCTCTATAAATGCGTAGCAGCGATATTTTGATTGGTCGACAGACAGACAGACAGCAGCAAATGGTATATTTTACATTACTGTAAAAAAGTTCTTCGTGGAATTTGTGGATCAAGTAAATACTTTGGCACCATTGAAATCGTACTCGTCATTGAATACACGCATCGGTCAACCGATATTTGCGTGACTGTACCACTGATTAAGCCTGGTTTACACAGCTCAATATTTACCGCCGCGTCTACTACCTGATGTGTCGCGAATAGAATATTAGATTGAATTTTTAACATCTCTGTCGGTTAATTTCACATTTGTGTATTACGCGGAATATTGGTGTGTTGTTACACAACTGCATTGTACTCTTCTGTAAGTGTTGAACCCTGTAAACTAGCCTTTATTTAATTCACCGTGACTCGTACATTACTGTTCTCATTCGATATGTTCATATTTTATCGTATCTATATATTTAAATATTTTCTGCTTCTTAATGTCAGAAGTACGAGGATATTCTGTGTAATTTTATTTTTGTTACTGATATTCGTACACGCCACAAATGAAGATAACTGAATGTACAATGTTTATTCAACAAACGATCAAGAATCTTCACCGTTCTATCCGAATAATGTCATACCAACACACACATACCTTAGGTTTTAAACACACAAATCACAAAAAAGTGTATAAAGATGTTGAGGTTATGAACGAACAGTGTATCTTGCCGGGTACACTGTTATACGTTTCGAATTACATAAACCTATGAATATGTATATTGTAATCTAGAGAAATCTCATTTGAAATAATTAGATAAATACTTAATGATATTTATGGAAATGCGTGTTTGCTAGAAACTAGAACTGTACCAATAACTGGTACGCAATGAATGTTCATTGCTGTGGTTAATATTTTATTGCAA
Source organism: Carabus problematicus (assembly GCA_963422195.1). Classification (NCBI taxonomy): domain Eukaryota; kingdom Metazoa; phylum Arthropoda; class Insecta; order Coleoptera; family Carabidae; genus Carabus; species Carabus problematicus. The sequence goes on along the minus strand of OY728586.1, from coordinate 651,025 downwards.
ATGGCGACTGTCATGTCAACTAACCTTATGCGCATGCGTCATGACTACGATGGACGAATCCACTTACTGTGTGCTTTATGCGAAATCAGCGTAGTTTTCTACATAAACATATCTGAAAATTGTTACGTGAAAACACTCCACTGTGGGTACAGTTCTGCTAGAAAATGTCTTGTTATTGAATTACTGTAGTTTAAATGTCTTGTCAGTTCGCTCCGGACATGTGGCGCCATCTTTGTAATGAATGCTTATGCGAAACTACCTACGTATATTATGAATTGGACACATTTCTTCAATTTTTCCATGTAATTTGTTATTTTTTATTTGAAAACAATAATAATAATAATAATAACGAGTAAATAATCATACTCTGCTGACGTGCCGGTTGTATAGTTTCCATTTGTGTGACATTTATTTATGTTGTTTACAGGGTAAGAATGATATTCTCTAATGTGGAATAATGAACTGTAGTTGCTGCACATATTCAGAAGACTACTGATCGATATGCTTGTAATTCTGGAATAGTGTCCGCCATAGCTGTATATTTGATTAATGGACAATAAGAGTAGATTGAAAATGTTAATTTTTGATGTTTGATTTGATTGGGACATTTTCGTGTTTTGCCGTTTTTTTTTTCTTTAAGTATATTTTATTTCTGCCTTGTAGTATGTTAATAACAATTATTTTTTTCAATTTATCCGCTTTTTATATTCATTTTAAACGACACGCTTTTATACAAATCGGATAATTCAGAAATTGTCATAGTATTAAATTATAAATCAAGTTTTGTATTCTGAATACAGTATAATAGCCCACCTAATATATTTATGTTAACAAATATTTTAATCCAGTAGATTTAAAATATAGGAAAATTCGTAAAGATTTTTTTAAATTCGAATTTATTTTGCGGTATATTAACTACAAGTACGGCTATAGTAGAATTTACCGCGCTCAATACGTTGCCTAACTTCACACTAGTAACCTGACATTTCTACGGAACAAGCGTTTTAAAACATTTTCATATTTGACTTTTGTAAAGATGTGTTAAAAGTGTACAAGTGTTTGTTTACAACATTATAAATAGTTTAGTAATTCATCATGGCAAACGGTCCAATTGCGGAACGTAACAGAGGTAAATATACTTGCATGTTTTTATAATATGTGTTAATCATAACCTAAATAATTAAAACAGATTTCTTTCGTAAATTTAAATATATAACTATATTTCAGATGCGACTATATATGTGGGTGGATTGGACGACAAAGTGTCTGAATCCTTGATGTGGGAATTATTCGTACAAGCCGGTCCTCTAGGTTAGTTTGTGCTTTCATGTTAAACATGCAAATATCCGTTATTTATACAATTCCTCTGTAGTTAATGTCCACATGCCAAAGGATCGTGTAACAATGATGCATCAAGGATACGGATTTGTGGAATTCATGGGCGAAGAAGATGCTGATTACGCGATAAAAATAATGAACATGATCAAACTCTACGGGAAACCGATACGAGTTAATAAAGCTTCCGCCCATCAGAAGAATTTGGACGTGGGTGCGAATATATTTATAGGAAACTTGGATCCCGAAGTGGATGAAAAGTTACTGTACGACACGTTTTCTGCGTTTGGCGTGATACTTCAGACACCGAAGGTGAGTTATTGATTTACTTCTGCATACTTTACACTAAAAATCTATTAAATTTTCATGTAGATTATGCGAGATCCGGAGACTGGCAACTCCAAGGGTTTCGCGTTCATTAATTTCGCCAGTTTCGATGCATCCGATGCTTCGATTGAAGCCATGAATGGTCAATACTTATGTAATCGGCCGATTTCAGTGTCGTACGCTTTCAAGAAAGACGCCAAAGGTGAACGTCACGGTTCGGCGGCTGAACGTCTACTGGCCGCGCAAAATCCTCTGTCACAGGCGGACCGCCCACATCAGCTATTCGCTGACGCTCCACCAATGGGAATGATGCCGCCCGGTATGTCCATGGCCCCGCCCCCTCCGCCTGTATCAATGATGGGTATGATGCCACCGCCCCCACCAACGTCCACAAACATGCAACCACCACCACCACCGCCTGTACCACCACCGAACAGCTTCCCGTCCGGTATACCGCCCCCACCGTTGCCGCCGATGAACATGCAACCCCCACTGCCGCCAGGCATGCCCCCGACGGGCGGGCCGCCCCTACCGCCAATGCCGCCGACAACACAGAGCCAGCCGGCCCCGCCGCCGCCCAGAATGATGCCGCCCCCGTGGCAAGGGGCGACCGGCTCATTCCCCCCGCCGCCCGGCCCCCCGGGCCACTTCCAAGGCAGTTTCCCCCCGCCGCCCCCGCCTGGGGGACGCCCGCCCCCCGGATGGCGACCACCCCCGCCGGGGGCGGCATTTAATCGGCCACCGTTCCCGCCCAGGGCACCGCCCCCACCCAACGCCAACTACGATGGAAACTACGATGGGTACGGGGAAAATGGATATAACTATTAATGATTGTCATTGTAACATTTTACTCTGTTAAGCGTTTTATAAGAATGATTCAATAAATATATTATTCTTGACATATAAATTCTCGTCTAATGTATCGTACGGTTTACAAAATAAAATTTAATTTAAACAAATATATTCGTATATTATTTTCAAACAATTTGAATATCGTCACCGTGCTTTTGTTTTAAATGTTTTCGAATTATTTGACAGCTGTCATAAACGTGTAAGTCGTACGGAATTTATCATCGATTGTGTGATAAAAATGGACAGAGAAGTCGAACGGTATATTAACTTGAAAGATTACCGCAGAACCCGTGACGTAATGTCAAGAAGTAGATCGTTGTTGAGTTGTTTGCGAGCACCAGCTGGAACTGAGCCGGGCCCGTCTGGTGAATTCCCAGTAACCAATATGTTGTTTCTAACTCCTGCCGGCCGGCATAATAATCGGTTGGCAGCACTGTTCCCGCGCAGATACAATTCGGAAACGCGGCTCGAGTCCATTCCGTCCGTGGGCAGTTTAGAAGTTTTATCGACTGACAGCTCTAGCGCCTCGGAATCGTATCATACGGCCGAATCAAGTTCAGCGTGGTCCTTCATTGATAGTGAGGTTACCCTGGTACAGATTAGCAATTGGGTGCAGAGAGCAAGAAGCTGGTTAGCGCGGTACGGTTTCTATATAGCTGTAGGAGCTGCCGGTGGATGTATACTAGGCTATACCCTAGCACGGACATACAAAACCTAACCTAATTTGTGTTAATATTACGAGTTGTAGTGTAAGTTAAAAGTGTGGCTCATTTTGAACACTTACGTCAAACAATTCTGTCAATGGCACTTCGTGATGACTATGAAGGAATACCTGGTAAAGAAGAACAATGTATGTACACAATTCTAAACAATATGGGATAATAAATAAACAAACAAACGTTGGATAAATATTTACTATTTATTTATTTATTGAAATAAAAATCCCTCCGACGGTATATGCCAGAGATAACAACAGTTGTCACAGTTCGCTTATTTTACTACTCAATTCATCAACAACAGATCCTAGTAACCTTGTTTTCAGATTACAAATAAAACTACGTAATTACACAAATCTTCATATACGTAAATTAAAAAAAATGTTCAAGTCTTTTTAATATTGTATTAGCATACATTTAGGACCTTGGAAATCAAAATAACGCCGATTAATTTTAAAAATAAATAAATTTAAATCGTAAGTATTGCTGTTTCAAATACAAATAATAATAACGAAAGGCAGAAGTAAATATAATCACAAATAATGCTACGAAACCAATACTGTGCTCGATTTGGTTTAATACTAAAAATGTTCGCTGCCCGAGCAGCCTAACTTCGGCTAAATTCGTAAATCTTCGTATCGCTGCGTTTCCACATCGTCGCAATTGGCCAAAACAAAACCAGTCGAATGAAGTTTATTTTCGGTTGCTCTCTAAATGCTAAAAAATCTCACATATTTCCTGCTACAACGTGCGCAATATTTCCACTGCACTCGTTCACTAGCGATATACAAATAAATATTGTAAACTAATACTATATATTATAATACATATGCACCGCGAGTTTTCCGGGAACGGTATGGATTAAGATTTCGTCCCAGGATAATTCAATATTTACAACTAATATGTATGTGTGTTCACATCTGACTAAATATATATTTATATACGTGTACTGTAAGTATGTGATAAATGTATGTGTGTTCCTAACATTTTTAGGTTAGTAAGCGCTCAGCTGTCAAGTTACAAGTTCAACATAATTGTCTGTGACAGATAGTAATATGTGTTTTGCTGTATATCGAAGAAATTAAAGGTTCTTTCATGGAATTTTGTGGAAGCACACAGTCGATAATCAAGTACGTATGAAAAATTAGCCCATTTGTACACTTTAAAAATTATTTAAAGCTTTTTCTAAATCAAATTTGTTAGGTTAAGTACTGAGAACTGGGTTTGTAGATATATTGGGAACAACGTAATCGATAAGGTAAGTAAAACGTTTCTTTTGAACACGCCAATACAGTGCATACATATAATTTTTGAGGTCAAGATAATAAAATAGCATTTATCGGCCGTGAAACTATTGACAAAAAGAATTAATTAAACGCATAAATGGACAATCTTATAAACAAAAGATTGACAATAGCGTAATTGTAAATGAAATACGTCATTCGGTAACTAGTATACTTGTTACAATTAACAAAAACATAGTAAAAGTAAGATACAACGTTGAGAAAAAATAGCACCAATGGCTTCTGATTAATCACTTAGTAGTCAGTTTAACGAAAATATGCATGTACATTAAGTAGTAATTTTATCGGAATGCTAAATTCAAAACATACGGCCGTACTAAAACTATATGCTAAAGTCTGTGAAAACAGTAGTAAGCAAGCTACTAAATAACTAAAACAATTACTATATAATATACATGATTATTCTGCTCCACCGGCACATACGATAACGATTACAGAAAACCAAAATTCAAATCGAAAAGCTGCACATTATTAATGAAAACATTCACGGCACCTAAACTTTTAGCTACAAGTAAAAAAATGATTACATTATGAAAACATGTAAATAACTTGTGCCATCGAATTTAAAAGTAAGTAACAAAAGATGAAATATGAATCATTCAACTGTTCACTACCAACGTAAAACGTGATTTTATCCATCGCAGTAATCGAGTTTTGTAAATATGTACAATATTAAAAATCATTTAATATAAATGATTTCCTGGATATAACCTACAAAAATCGATTTCCACATAAGATGATTTTAGAATCTGGTAGTGAAATGCTTTCTGAAAACTGCTGTTTTATAATAACCATTAAGTATGTAATTGGCATATGCATTATTTACTCTTTATTCGCGCTGTAATATTTTCTCTTGACCAGCAAATGCAATAATCAAAGGTACTAGTTGTATTTCGAAACGCAGAAAACTCGTATCCATCCTAATCATTTGTACAAATAAAATTATAAATTAACGGAAACATACACGTTTATAATACAAGAATTCGCTAGTACTACTTTCGAGTTGAATGAAACAAAAATGTGTGAAATGAATGACGTGTTTACCAGCGGGGTGGGTTTACAGGAGTCCTCCTTTTCGGCCGAACAGCAGTGAGCTGATCGTGCCGAGGGTGGTGCTAGCCAGCGACGTCTGTTCTACGTCCGATGCTTTCGGTCCGTTCTGCGGCACGGTACCGAGCACTAGACCCAGGTCCGGCCGTGTACTGCTGCCCGACTGTCGGCGATGTTGGCGAGCGGCGAGCTGATCCAGTCGTTTGTTCAGCGCACCGGTGCCGGGCCGCCCCGGGACGCCAAGGCTCGGCGCCGGCGTCTTCTCTCGATGTACGGACGGTGGAAGTGGCGGCTACAAGGTGAACGGCAAAATTGCAATCATTACTTTCCTCGCTAGCGACATATTTAGTTCATCATTCGATGTAATACATACAGTGAATATTCAAAATTTGATTAATCGTTACTACGCGATACCTTTTTGGACATATCAGGCTTGTCCAGCAATTGTTCCTGACTTGTGCTCGGGGACATTGTGCTCTTGAGACATGTTAGTTGCGCCATGGGGCTGCTGTGCGAGCGGCGAGTGTACAGGGCACCTTGCAATGCTAGCGGGGATAGTGTGGACGTCGTCACCGCCATTATACTCTCGAGACCGATACGTTCGATTTTCTCTACGATACGCATACCGGACAACGCCTGTAAACAATAACAATATGTATAAATCTAGAGATAGATACAGGTATAGTCTCTATATGCTGCATGCCCTTCGCGGTCACTCAACAGACGCTCTTCGTGGTCACACAATGAAAATTAAAACGATTTAAGAAACAATACACCAATTGTTAGATCCAAAACTGTGTTAGTTCAGAGCACTTAAAATTATTTATTTACTTATTCTGTATTAAGCAATAAAAATAACGTAGGTATAGTCTCTATGTGCTGCATGCTCTTCGCGGTCACACAATCGAAATTAAAACGATTTAAGAAACAATACACCAATTGTTAGATCCAAAACAGTGTTAGTGCACAGCATTTAAAATTATTTATTTATTCTGTATTAAGCAATAAAAATAACGTAGGTATAGTCTCTATGTGCTGCATGCCCTTCGCGGTCACTCAAAAGACGCCTTTCGTGGTCACACAATGGAAATTAAAACGATTTACGAAACAATACATCGTTGTTGGATCCAAAACAGTGTTAGTCCAGAGCATTTAAAATTATTTATTTCCTTATTCTGTATTAAGCAATAAAAATAGTGGTGAAATAAAATAAAGATTATTATAATTATACAAAACATAGATTTTCTAATTAATATAAAAGTCAACAACTAGTATTTTTTCTCACAAATATTTAGCGATTATCTCAAGTTGATCCAACTGAATTTCTGTATATTTACCGGGATAATATGAATGAAATAAGCAGTGTTGTACCTTTTTATCCGTTCTAGACAATGCCAGTTTGCCGCGCTTGGATCGACTGCGGCCAACTGAAGCCGATGTTGAGGATCGGTCATCGCCGCTGATTGTGCGTCGCAACATCTCGGCACCGGTGCCCAGAATCCCCGGCAGTCGGAGAGGGTTGTAGGGTGGTGGTGATGTCGACCGGGACGGAGGCGGCGTACCATCGGGACTGTTACACGGCGTAGCAGTTGGTGTGAAACTGTTCACACCGCTAGGTGTACTGAGAGCAGAAGGTGTCACAGCTTTGATACCACGTTCATTCAACATCTTGGCCAAGCCTACAAGAACAAATACAAATAATTGTTGTAGATTCACTTCACTATACGATATTCAAATACGGTTTACATAATTTGAGCCACTAAACAAATTACATTACCATATTATAATTATTATAAATGAATCAAATATTAGTATATTACAAATACCATGAAGATTAACTATGTATAGGTTTTTAAAAAGTCTGGCTACAACAAAAGTTCAATAACGCACTTTGTTTATAAATTACTACAATGGTTACGAAGGATTATAACTCAAATTATGCACCGGCCCTTGTACCAGCAATGTATTTGTTCGCTAGGCGTATAAAAGCAACCATTTCCGATAAAATTAGCTGCACAAGCCCCAACCTGTGTAAGTGAAAGATTTCGTAAGCACCTGATCTAGATGTATTAGAAGCGCTAGTGGTCGAAATTGCGTTTCTAAAGTATGTTTGCACTTCCCGCCAGTGTCCTATCGACCACTGTCTGTCCAAATGTACAAGCTTATATCCTAAACACTAATTGAAAACCTTCGAAAACGCATTCACAGGAACAGCACAACACAAAAATCTAGCAAAAAGAAAGATTAAGAAGGTAGTGTGTAGTGGAAGAAACATTAAAAGCAACATTAATATATTATAGTGTGTTACATATCTAGATATGAATATCACTGAGCATGACATTGAATAAACTTTTGTACTCTAAACTTTTCAACTTAAATACACCAAATTGTGCAGTAAAATAATAAGTATAAAATGCACAATTCTTACCGAGCGTTGTTGAGAATGTGCTCGTGGAGTTCCTCCTCGTCAGGCAGGTGGGTGTTGGCGGGGCTGTGTTCTGTTCGCTGGGGCACATCGACGCCAGACGACTACCACCAACACTATGCGTTACACTCGTTGTACCATCATCGGGATGCATAACGGTGCTCATTGTGTATGTGTACACACAACTGGAACTGTCGAACTTCTTGCCCGGATTCGAGTACTCGTCGTCTTCCTCCAGGTCGCTCAGCGCGTACGTTTCCAGGCCGATGTCTTCCAATTCGCGGCCGCCGCGTATCTTCACGCCCGGTCGTTCATCCAACAGGCCACTGAGTGTTGGCGTGGCTAGTTGTGCCCAATGGTGGAGTGTTTGTGAGCCTTCCAACGGTTTGACAATCTGTAGTTTCTCGGGCAACTTCCACGCGTTACCCGTGCTGTGACTGCTGAACGCACTCAGACCACTCGACCCGGTTGACATTATACTGTCTGGTGTTCGACAACCGAACGGTAAGTACGAGATACCATCGCTGTCGTAACCGTAACCGGAGCTGTGTTGCAAGGTGGCACGACGCGCGGATACTTCTGCAGGTGTGAGCCGTCGGAGTGCGGCCTCTAGTTCAGTGGCGCCGGGTACGCCGGGGATACCAGGTTGGGGAGCCGCACTATACACACCATTTAGACGGTTTAATATACATAAATTAATAATAATCAGAAACAAATTCAAGTTATCTGAAAGAGAACAAATCAATGTCGAGTGCGACTGCTCTACCAACTAAGCAACGGGTAGAGCAGTCGCCCGGCAAGTGACAAGACCCGAGTTCGGTTCCCGGCGAGGGACATTGATTTTTCTCTTTCAGATAACTTGAATTTGTTTCTGAATATTATCGTCAATGCCGTTTGCTAACCTTTCCTCAATTAACAAGAATAATAATACATTATAACCATTAATAATACATAAATAACACACAATACTGACAGCAATCCACTTACGGATAATATTCCTCCGACTGTTGCGATTCGTTATCGCTGTGTCCGGTCGAGTCTAGACTCGGATAACCGAGTGATCCCGTACTGTACATGGAACCAGAGTATCTGCGCACCGTGGCACTTGTGCTCGTGTGCGCGACCGAGCTCATTCTCGGCTGCGCGGAAGATGACAAGGTGGTGGTCATCATCATCATCGTACTACTGCCGGTCTGCAGATGTGGTGGAGGTCGAGGGAAGAGTCCTTGATTGTGACCAGCGCCTACACTACCACCAGAACCTACACTACCACCGTAGAGGCTGCCCTCGGAACTGCCTAGAGAACTGCGTGATGCACAGCGCACGGTTTCGAATACTTTCTTGTACGACGGCCTACAAAGAGAGAATAATATTAGTTAAATTCACAACTGTTCAGTGTAGTGTTGTGTGGGATTGTTCGTGTAACGTACGTTTTATCGTTGTTTGAGATGCCAGAATCCACACTGAGCTCCGAATACATCGAACTCTCCAACTCCGACTGCAGACTGTCTGGTTGACCGGTGGCTGTGGTCGACAAGTATGGGAACAGTGCACCGCCCCGTACCGTCGGCATACCCTTGCGTCGCTGTTTGCGTAGCTGTTCTTGGGCTTCACGCAACAAACCCACCACTTCATCGTACCGTTCCTTGAAGTCGACCAGTTCCGTGGCCAGGCTTGCCTGGTTCTCTTTCGTTATGCTGAGCAACCCGCTGACCTCTTCATTTTCCATTGTAAACTGCAATCGAAAAGTAAAAAAAAAATCACAAAACACCCTTCATTTATTCTCGAAAAAGTTATATTATTCAGAATGAATGAATGGTGATGTAACATTTCAAGTTTCGTAGATTAATTCAGGGATTTTTGAAAGAGAAAATATATTTATTACTGAACAGGAATATCTAATAAGATACTGCTGGATCATTCGTTAGATAATCCAGACTCTATTTGTTGTTTTGGCGGTAATACAAGTGGAACATCTAGATTAGTTCGTGACAAGCACAGAATCGGTACAAATTATATACACTTTATACATTTAATACGGTGTTGAATTGACTTACTTTGTGCAGACGCATTTCAGCATCAGATAATTTGGCCTGCAGCGTCAGTATCTGTTCATGTTGCAGCCGATTCTCCTCTTTCTGGCGGTCCAGTTCATCGGTGAGTGCTCCTATATCCATGTTGACGGTTGCTGCAGAAACAATAAATAAATAACTCATTCCACATAACACTAGCAGTATCTGTAGTATGTTCTGTAACGTATTATATCATTCGGTTACGGCTAAATGAACACAGGTTACTGATTACATAGCACAAGGTACAAAATAGGTAACTGTGTCAATAACAAAAGTTTACGCGCATGCATTGTTCAGTAACCACTGCAATGTTTACCGCTGTGTAGCGGTCAATACTGGCGCTACCGGTAAATCTCTGGTATGCATAATATGTTCCATTGATTACGTGTAATTTTCCGATCATACATTATTCAACACGCAACAGTGTAATGTTTATAACTTTTATGTTATGACACATGTACGACGTTCTGACGAATTTACATATTACAACTATGAACTGTGATTACAAAAATAACTGTGTTTATCTGAAATGGTGACATAAGTTTTTTTTTTTTTAACTGTTGATGATGTAAGATCTTCGTTCATAAATATTAGAATTGCTCGTAAAACAATATTTTATCTACACTGCTAGAATCTACACTTACAATAAGCATAGAAAATATATGAAATATAGTAATAGTTTGTGCAAAATGTTGGTTAAATAAATGAATTATGCGAACTCACCTAGTCGAAGCGTGATATCGTTTACAAGCCGCTGCTCTTGAGCTTCACATTCATCGGTATCGTCTGCTAATTTCGAATATTCCCGTCTCAAAGCTCTGTTCTCTTCTTCTAACGATCCAATTCGCCTTTGCATGAGATCCAAATTGATGGTTCGAATGCCTGTCGGTGTACCTATTGTGTACCGAAGAAAGTTTGAAGTTCATATTCGCTACTAGCTTTGAACAAAGTGTGTAAATTTGCTTACCAGTTTCTGATCCTGTTTCGTCCATGTCATTCGTGAGCACTTGGATGAGCTCCGTCTTCTTGTGAAGCTCGTGTGTGAGCTGTATGATCTTCTCATTGGCGCTTTTGAGTTCCGCCTGAAGTGACGCGACATCGCTCTCGAGTTTAGTGTTGTACGTCAAAAGATCTTTACCGATACGAGCTGTCAGCTCAATATCTTTTTCTTTCTGTAATGAGAAACCACGCACATTTAACGTAGAAAAATGTACAACACACGTATGTTAGGTTAGAAAATTACTTTACTGACAGTGTTGTCAGTTGTAGGCAACTTCACCATTATGATGTGTGCACAACGCGAGTCAAGTGAAGAATGCAAGTGATACTTTGTATTGTAGCGAAATGTCGATTTGGCAAGTGATCATCAAGGTTATTTGCAAAGGTCATTTACTAAAATGTATAATTCATAACATTTTCAATATAAACTGGTTATAATTGGGAATATGTTTTTTGTATTGTTTATTATATATTTGAAACATGTATTTAAAATTATTGACAAATAATAATGTTTTGGATAATTTTGTCATTCTTAAATAAGTATATCTTGCAAACTATGAGACGGTTCAAAATGAAAATACGCATAACGGAAGTTGCACTTTAAAAATACTTAAAATAAGTCTGACTAATACAAACAGATGTTCTTACTGCGTTGTATTTTCAACAAGGAATTGTATTTTCAAGTAACTAGCACTATAAACTAACCCATATGATGTGAAATATTGATCGTTTCTATTGAATGCTATTGGAGTTTCATAACTTGATTAATATGGTGATCATAGTCCATAAATGTTTATTAAAGTTCCATTATTGATACATAGTAGGTCGGGCCAATTCATTTAGCTTTAATTGTGTGTTCACAATATATGGGTAATGGAATTGTAGTATAATCGATAAAACATACATATGATGTCTAACTTAACATATATTATGTATAGTATCATTTAATTAAAATAAAAATGTATTTCATTCCATATACTATGACAGTTTGCTAGAATTTAACTTGAGTCTCGTAGGAGAAATTCAGCACAAGTAAATTTTAAAGTTCTGAATGCCAAACTCTATATTTTCTGTGGTTATTTTAAGATATATTTTCAATGTAATGGTGTTTAAATCTACGCTTGGTGATACGATAACAAAAACTGTGATGATTTTTAAACATGTACGATTTTAGCAAAAGTCTATGATGCAACGTAGTGTTTTGTACTCACCTCTTCCAGAAGCCTAGTAACTGCTTCTATATCATTGTAGGTTTTGGTCATTTGGCTCACCCTGTTGCTACATAGGACTGCAACAACGGAGAAACAGGTCTTATAATCAACGCAATCAAACAGTGACATGGTGTTATCATTAACGACAAATACGAACGAACCACCGTGACAGCCAACATGGCCGAGTTCGTACTGCTACATTTGTCATATACCAATGCGGGCCATATACCTACGCGAACATCATATAGCAGGTACTGTGCTTGTTGTGTCGTGTAATCGTGTGCGATGCGTTGTGTCGTGCCACATCAGGCACATACAGAATTTACGAAAAATTATATCAACGTCCTTTGAGAAAAAAAATTATGATGTTTACCAGTGGCGGTTCGTTATTTGTGACCTTCGAAGCAGCATGCAAGTCCGTTTATAACTAATGTGTTTTAATAATCAGATAATCACTCACGACATTATAACATTGAAATAAATAAATAAATATAATATATATATATATATATATATATATATATATATATATATATATATATATATATATATATATATATATATATATATGTGTGTGTGTGTGTGTGTGTGTCTATGTATATTATATAGATAAAACAAATATTATTCATTGAAATTTCGCTAATAAAAATGATTTTTACGACTTGGCCGAATGTATTTTCCTACAATATTACTAATCAGAATTACTTATAATAAATACTCGATATATGTATTTATGAATGTTAGAGTAAAAGCTTAACGGATAGTACATGTATACATTGACCAAGAAAAGTATACATTTAGTGACATTTCAACACCAACATCTAACCATCAAAACCTTACCGTATGCATACTTTTACTAATAATTGCATACACTCACTGAATTGATGCTTTTACTGTGACATATATTCCACTAACATTCGCAGCAAATCTTTCAAAATACCGCGGATATAAATACACTAGATTACTATGTTAAAATAGCCGGTGATTGCAGCATCGGATTGTTTTACGATTGTTATGTCACTATAACCGCATACGATGTTATGCACTAGAAATAGTGGAATTTCGCCTTATAAATAAATAATGAAGTTGTGTTAATAAACTTGACCAACTGCAGTGGTAAATATAGAAGCATACACGATGAACTGCACATGAAATAATCACCAACTCTAGTCAATATAATGTTGTGATACAGATTGTAATGTATCTGAAATAGACACACATACACAAGTCACTCCCCTTGATACTAATTATTGGCACTATGCTGAACGCACCCACACAATTACTTAACTGAACGCACATTTTTCCGGTTTGAACTCTAGTTTGAATGACCCGTGATACTAGACAACCTAGATATTAGCATTTAGTATTCTATACTTTATACTACATATTTCCATAATTAACATAACATACACAACATTTTCATCGTACGAAAAAAACTACGAAAGTTCTTTGTGATTTTTCTTGCTGAGGTACCAACTTATGAATATATAATATCCCTACAACAATACTGTATTTTTGTTTTGCCTTCAATGTAGAAACACGGTAACCGTTATTGTTTTGTATTATAACAATCAACAACTATAAAAACAATGTTTGTGGTTCGGAAATGTAATTATCAGTTTCATACAGGTGTTAGTCAGTACATTAACACTGTCTGCCAAGTGTCTCATTGTTCATCTATCATCGAGGTAGGCTGTGCCAGATTGTATCGATACAAGTGTTAGGTTACATCATTGCAAAGCACAGCTGACAGTAGATAAATACTGGTAATGTATATGGTATACATCATAAATATTGCTGAATGAACTCGTACTAACAAGTTTTGATCGAAGTAACCGTGTTATAATCATTTATTACACATGATATGTGAACCTGTTTCCGGAAGTAGCAACGACTGTGAAAGACACATAACTGTGCCAAGAGTAATGTCATATAAGTTATTTAATTAAATGTAAAAAGCGATGTTCTAAATATATTTAACCGTAGAAAATCTACTGCGAAGGTATTTAGTATAAATATTTGTTGTATTACTTGCAGTACTTTATATTATCACAAGTTATTTAACAACAATAAATAAATACAAATATTGGCGCAAACTGAGTTAAGATTTAGTCATATCCTTTCTTCAATATGTACATAATTAAGATAAGATATTAGTATTATGTACAAAATTGTTTTTAGGCGATGTGTTTAAATATGACATGGTAATATTTTCTTGTTATATTTGAGTAAATTTTTTAGGATTTGTAATTTAAAGAACTGTTAAAAATGATTTATTTTAATACTGTTCATGTTAGTAAGCTACAAGAGAAAATTAAAATTTAGTCACATATACAATTAAACTCGTTGTAATAATATTGTAATTTCTGGTCGCATGAGCAGAGTTTGACACAGACTATACCGTGTACATTTCAAGTACAAGTTAAACATTAAATTAGTGTGCTTATACTACGATTATTACATGCTCCAACATTGCATATTTGTGTTTCACAGTAACTATCAATAATATTCACACTGATTTGTGAATAAATGATCTTTTCTATCGGTCAGGTATAAATAATAAAATGTGTACACTTACAAAAACACCAATCATTCCTGAAGTAACTGTCAAATACACTGTTATTTCTCAATGACATTCTTCACAAAACTAGTGACTCTTATGACTAACACACGAATGTTAACTTCTCAATAGTACACGTCGATCTATACGGGCTATTGTTGCCTAGTGAATCTATGAGAATATTCTGTAAGCGCATTGCACAGACTAATGTTTATAAATGACGCTGAGGTACAGACATTGAGGCTGCAAGTGACTGAATAGAGAGATGTCCCGTTTCCACCTCAGCATTGGGGAACTTGTGACTATTGTGGGCTGACCATACACCTCTTGACAGGTAGGAAAGGTAACCGCAGTAGGCCATGATATACACATAAGCTTACCATTGATTTAACATTAGAATGCAACTATACTAATTTTTTCATCAACATGTAAATGTAATAAATGTTACATTATGCATTTTAATGTCACTAGAAATACATATATGTATTCAGACGTCTATTAAGCGCTAAATTAATCGCTAATTTATTACATTTTATTAATAGTATTACTGATATAAGTATTTATGTCAATGATTATCTAATCTAACAATTACTTTATACAATAACAAAAACATTTGCTTAATCTTCGTCTATTATCTTTGAAGATAAGAACCAAAAAACAGGAATGAGAATTGGCAAAAATTAACGTAAAGGTGACATTCACAATACTTGGAATTATTTATTTACGAAACTAGACATTGTCTTATTGTATCAAATATTGAGACAATATTAAAAAAAAAATATAGTCATCAATTAGGACATATTGTGTATTTTAAGGAAGGAATGTATATTTCAGATGTCAGTCATAATTTATAATTAAAAATTGGGGTCCTACGTGTTGCTCAGCACAGAGTCCTTTCCATAAGATATGTTTCAAATCAAAGGATCAGAAAAATAATGTATTGTAAATTTGAAAGAGCGGCTTACTTTATAAATACCATCTACAAACTAGAAATTAACTCGCATATTAAACCTATTCATATATCTAAAACTAAAGTCGCATTTTATTTCCATTCGAGAAATTTTTTTTCTGCCATTTTAATTTGTCGTTTTATTAAATTTATATAAAAATAAATTAATAAATCTTTTACAATTAAACTGACATAACAATTGTGTATTTATACCAGTTTTCAATAAGAACAAAAAAATGTGTCATTTTTGGTACCGCGAAATGAAATTTAATTAGCCACTCAAATGGTTAAACACGTTGACAATTTATCAGTGGAACAGTTCAAATACCTTGTATTTTATTTGTAAATCCCGAATAGTAAATCACCAGCTTTATGAAGTGCAAAACATACGCTATAGAGCACTTCTTACATCGTAATTATAGTGTCGCATTGCATATATTTCTGTCACGAAGGTGTGTTTCGACTTGGCTTGAAAATACCGTGGCAATATTGCATACCGTGCAGTGCAATTTGCCAGGGTTGCTGCCAAATGGTATGTCTGTAGCAGGTAAACAGAACCGAATGCGACGCGCCATATTGATCCTGAACAAGCGTCGAGTCACTGACACCATTAGAACACGGCACACCCTGTATATATAAACACATAAAATACGAGCAGAAGGCACTACTCTACCCTAGCTTTTCTGCGAGTTTAAACACGCTTAGTCTCGGAAGAAATACAAAGCCACAAAAGCCATTTTGGCTTCATTAGAATTGTGTTATCCATAAATAAAGAATACAGTTATGTGTATATTTCTTACTATTAAAATATATGGTAAAGCGATAACAGATACAGAATAATATTTAAAAAGTTGAACTTTAATTTAAAGTTTATTATCAGAAGGAAAAAAACTATATCATATTTTAATAAAATGATACATTTTTTAGTATCTTACTATTGTCGTATACTTTTTTTGGAAAATTGTTATTTAAATGACTGAAATTCAATGATGCGCCCTGAAAATTAAGAAGAACGACAAATTGTTTGATGAAAACTTTTTGACAAAAACAACAATACAAAAAAACCTCTTGTTGATAAAAGAATGAATGTATGAAATTGAAATAGTTAGAAAATCAATAACCACATCATGATTTTGCGAAAATCCGAGCAACCCCTACAGGGGCGAGCTCATCCTGGTGCTATTTTTAGACGTAGGGAGCGTCTACGTAGCTATCCTTTGTGTGCAAATAGGAATTGCGAATTTACATTTGACAAAATCGATGCAAAGCGAATTATATTGCTTCCCATGATTAAAAAAAAAAACTAAATTACTAAGTTGATTTGTAATAAGTACCTGCATTCTTTCCTATTTCTTTAATATTAGAAGTGAATAATTATATTTTTTATAAGAAACTAATATAATAACAGTTTTATCATTAAAATTCATCTATTTTTTTTCTTTCCTACGTCAAATTAGAAATGCAGTAAAAGTGCATACTTGTTGCCATTGTCTCGTACAATGAATTACATCACGACAAATATAAAACAAGATTAATTTACAAGTTGATATTCATAATGAGATGTTTCCCATATTGTATCAGGTGCAAAAATGGCATTATATAAGTTTAATAGGTATTGTTCTGGAGTGCTTTATGGGAACAATTTGTATTGTTTTGTAAGTTACAGTAAAAAAAAATCTGTATCAAATAAAAGTCTGTATATTGACATCTTGTAACGCGAGAGTATTTTCTCGAATACAAACTTATCTTACATCTTTTTTCTCTCTGCTAGTTTCTTTATTGAAATAGCTTTTAGTATCTTTTAATAGTGAACATGTATAGTATGTTCCGAGATAACATAATATGACTTAAGGCACACCGTGCTATTAGCTACTAAAATAATAAAAATGTATTCAAAACTCTTCACTATAACTCTGAGTACACATTGATCTGTTTTAAATGCTTCACTTTTATAAATTCAGGCCTATATAAATCGTAGTAACTCTTTCGACCCGAGAGAAATTGTTTACATCTTTGTATGAAGAAGAAGAAGACGACGACAGGAGAGGTAGGAAGTTGAGATGACAGAATTGCGCCAAGCATTCAGTAACAGTTATCGCTGTGCAGGTGTGTACATGAGAAAGTAATATCAGGTGAACTGTGCGGGACAGTTGTGGTATAGTGTGGTCACGAATTACCGACACTCTGGTTTAATAAACGGCCCGGCGTACTTCTCGATGCGGGCGTGATACACGATCGAGACGAACTCGAGACTTTCCACAACGTAAAACCTTTCTCTAATCTAAACAACGATAATTCATAAAATATATATATATACTGTGTGGTCATCTTAAGTAATGAACGCATTTATTAGCCTGTAGACTGACAGTTGAGAGTAGTAAAAGTTACTATCGACACAGCACCTGAAGCTATATAATAGTATTTATAGTATATACTAACAATAATTGCATTCACCTTGAAATTGACTATTTTAAGATCGAATTAAAATATTACCTCTGATTTAGTATTGTTTTTAATTCAAGATGCAGATAAACTACGATGTAATAGTTTATGATTAAATGTCGACTATAATCGATTCAATTATGCGAGAATTTTGGCCTAACTGTGGAAGAATGCAGGAACAACATACCAAAGTATGATACCGAATCTATCATTTCACAGCTGATTGACCCTTAACGATGCATGTCAGATCTTTGGCCGGTAAGAATCGCGATGTACTCTTTATCGACTGGCTATGCAAGCACTTCCTGTTATTCGGCAGCTATATCCACACAGCAAGCAATAACAAACTCCGCATCAAGCACGGCATGGCTCAAGGTGTACAAAACAAGTTATCCACACACAGGATTGAGGTAAGTAGATGCTGGACGCATTCCAGAATAAACAGTTGCACTCGTGATTCCATGAATGTATAAAATTGTCCATGAATTATGGCTTCATAAACAGGTACACAATCGTCAAGCACAGGGGGTGACATGGTTATTCCCCGTCCTGTCCCAAATAACACACACATTGTGCTGTTAACCATTACGAAGTAAATATTAGGAACAATGTCACCGAGATGCCGAATGAAAATACTCATAACTATATGTTATTCTCCATTACATAATTGTGTTTTTGTACTGTGAAATATATGCGTTTGATTGTAGTAAAATGTGCAACAATTGTATAGGAATAATTGTGAATGAATATGTACGTTTATTTGACGTGAAAAAAGAGTATTATTATTGTGAAACATGAGCTTGATATTTCTGTGAGGTCAAGTGTGTGAACTTGCAGTTAACATGTATGTTTCTTCTTATATTTTTACACACATACTCTCTCTCTGTATATATATATATATATATATATATATATATATATATATATATATATATATATATAAATATTAATATCTCCCGTGAATGTGACAACATTCTAGAAGCCATGTAGGAGGTTCACATTGCACTAGTCACTTCCGTACATATGCCAGGTGCCACAAGGAGATTGTGCCTAACCTCGATCCACTAGCGGTACAATAATTGATAACTGTTCAATGTAAAAATACTCCCCCCTGTGATAGATAGATCTTCTAATAGACAATAATAATTAACAAGTTAATTTATGATGAATTATCAACATCTGTATAAGATCCGTCATTGATACGAGGTTTACCGTTAATCTGTGCTAAATACGCGCTAAGCTCATACAAACAATTATACAGAATTAATTGAAATAACAATTTGCAAACTATTAATGCAACTATCAATATTGGAATATTAGTATTTCGTATTTTTGACAAAATATTGGTTTCTCATTAAGTTTATCTTGATTTCATATACACTTTTTACAATAAATTATCCAATTTTTTTTTAGATTATAAATTTTATTTTCGAAATAATGTTCATATTTTTATGTTCGGCTTCTAAACGAATCACGAAATTGGAGTTCTATTATTCTGTCTGTTTGCTGTCAGTTTGTTAATGCTGAGAAAACAGTATTTAGTTTCTTCACTGTAAATTACAATTCGTTATTTCAAAAAAATACCGCTACATTTACAATACAGGAAACTATAAAATAGTACCGAGATTTCAGAAACGAATTTGGAACGAATGCGTGGGAACTTCATTTGAAAGAAGAGCAAATTAAGGTCGTTCCGTTATCAATTCGATTACGTGAAACTAATCAGGTAAACACGTCAGAACTAGACCAGAATGTTATGTGTATAATTTTACAAATAGAAGATCTATAGTCAATCATGCGTTATATGTTACAGAATACGGTTCATTTAGCTAACTAAACATATAATACAATACATAATGTTTATCTACAAATACAATAAATTGATATAAAACATAGACGAGTAACCCCACTGGTATGAAATAATAAAGTTTTATTTATTACATTCGCATGATTCATCCATCGTTATCGTTCTTACAGCGAGATAATCGCATTGAATATTGCAGTTTCCTGGATAATTTTGCTGCTTACGGTATTATCATTGCATATGCGGAGTTATTTGTATTTTTTCTTCATGCAGTCTGTTGCTTATCATATGTTATGCAATGGTGTTTTGTACAGGAATATATATAGAAGAGTGAATTGGAAAATAATCACCTTGAATGTCAAAGAACGGTACTCTTGACATGCCAAAACATATGTCAGATGGACGGAAGTGATTGCATCACGATGTTTATAACTGATTTTCTGTTAATGATTATAAAGATACATGATAGGTGAGTCAACTTAAAGATCCACCGTGCTGAGAACATGCTGCTTCAGCGGATATCACACAATTATCGGTAATTAGTTGCTTGTGTTTTTTTATATAAACATCGCTATAAACGGCTTTTTTAATCTTTCATACTGTTGTGAAAATGATTGATTACCCTAAGAGATAGATGAATATTGCTTAGTTAATGGCGATTGTTTATAGCTAGCCAAGACTGCAAAAATATTTAAACAAAAATTGTTAATTATTAAGTGCGTATGATTATTCGTATTTTATACTAATATTATATTCAAGTAACTATAACTAAATCATGTTTTTGTAGATCAAATTGTTTATATATTTGCATTCATTGTTGATATTTCACAACAAGTTTCTAGAAAATATCCAAAGATGTCTCTACTTTAAACATTATGAATATTTATTCGATGTATTAAAACAGTCTAATTTGTTTGATATTTCTGGGAAAATTGTATATAATACAAGGCGAAGTATTTAAAGTAAATGTATGCAAAATGTGATTACGATCAACAAGATTGATATACGCAGTTTCCGTCATGCAAATTTCGTTCTAGAAATATGAAATGGTAAAAGTAGTTTTATCAAAAATAATACAGTGCAGTGTCATTGCATTGTGCACGGTTTGCGAAACTAAAATTAATGTTACAATGAGACTTTTTTCACGTAGCTCTATTCAAAATGCAAAATCACAGACGATACAATATAATTTCACTTTTTAGACAATGCAGTCTGATTCAGTTATGTTAGAGATATTTTATAATTATTCAACACTGAAAGTGTAGATTATTTCCCATCAGAGACTTATCAAAAAGGTATAATACGTGCCCCGCGGGCCAAATACTTCTGGCACGGCCCTGCTTATCAGGTTAAGTAGGTAATACATACTGTATGTTCACATACGAGAATCCGTGAAATATACAAATACCGCGACCAAATGTAAACAAGATAATGAACATTACGAGAAGTATTTGTCTAACGGTAAAAACAATTTGTTTCCATAATTTCCCTAACTGAAATATATCATTAACAATTCTACTTTAGAACAAAAGCAAATCAACTTAGTTCTGGTAAATTGTTACATAAAAAAAATCCATTGTTTATAAATTAAGTGCAAATAGAATTAAGTTCTTGTGTACACGTCAGATGTAAGTAAATGTGAAATAAATTACACAGAAAAATGTTCACGAGAAAAATCATTTAATTTCGAATTTGCCAAGTGAAAGATGATTGCAAGACCAGAAGAGAATGTATACGATTTAATACGTACTGGCAAATTGCCAGCTATAACAATTTATATTAACGATAGTACGTAGAATAGCAGAAAAAAATTCCCGTCAGTTTTATATTATATCAGATTAAGTTTTTACAATTCTAGTACGGGTTTTCGCGATATAATTTTTTAAAAATGAAGAGAAAGTAAATGAATATCGCTTGCTGATGTATTCATCTAATTGATCATTTCTCTCAATTAGTGCATGTTGCAATTAAAATATAAATAAACAATTTACTACTAGAGATTATCTTTTAGGTGAATGTACAATTATTTATATGTGTGACAAGTTCAATGTTAGAATGTAAATACACAATTTACTTGATATTCTCTTTCAGTAATTTATAAAAGTTCATTGAAATTTTCTAATAACAAGTTCTGTTATTAAATTATATACTCTACCTTAATTAATATAGTATGTAAAATAATATACTATTTAAAATAGGTTTTAATAAAATAGATATAATTCCCCACAAATACTACTTTATAGCAATTAATACTCATTCATAAATAAATACAAATATTGCAGTTGTATTTATGCGGTTTTTTCATTATGAATTAGTGGTAAATGAACAAGTATATAAGATACATATTACTTTATACCACAAAACGATATATGTATTTCCATTCAGCGTTTATAAATAACAGTAATGTGGGTTACAAATTTCCCACGATGTTATACCTGGTATAGAAATGATCATGTGATGCGTTACCAACGATATAATCAAAATGCTACCGTATAGAAATTACCCGAGCAAATTGTGTGTGCGCCTATGTGTACAAGGCCAAAAATAATACGTATTCATTTTGAGCAAACATTAATAATTGCTTGTTCAACATTTACTTAGCCTGTCTTTAAGCACATTAACCGTTATTTAACAAAACAGATTATTACGTAGGGTTGTTTATTTTTAGTTTTATTTTTATAATCGTATTCAACTATTAATATTGATTAAATTAAGAAATAAAACTATGTAATATATACAAGTTCAAGGGAGTTGTGGTGTGTTTAAGCAAATATATAAAGTGCATCAAAACGAATTACTCAAATTACAAAGAAACCAGCCCTGTTCAAGAACTAATACTTGCAAAGAGCTTCAACAAATATTTCTTAAAATGCAACCAATCAGCGTGTTCTGTTCCCCTAAGCCACAACCAATCACAGACAAGAAGCGTGCTCAGCTTGACGGAAATGGTCGAGCGCGTTCGAATGCTTGCGTTACGCGGACCAATCAAGCGCGACCGTCTACTCCGCGCATCCAATCACATACCAAGCAGTGTGTTCGGCGTTTTGCGGCGGAAACGTCCGAGTTTAGCCGAGTGCATGTGTGCGTGTGCGTGTTATGGTACATTTGCAGTGGGGATTTGTTATTGATTGTTTTACCTTCATGCAAGAGATCATCGTCCAGCACATCGTCATTCGCGCCGTTCTTTTTCGGCGCGACAATGTCATCGTCGTACTCGTACGGATCGTCATCGTCACCGTCCAATGTAAAGTCCGTCGGTTCCGTGGCCAGGATTTCCGGCGAGTACGCGCATGCGCACTCGAACGACTCGCTGATGCAGTAGTTTCGGTGCACGAAATGACTGTTTGACATTTTGTTTATGATAAAGTAATAGTGCAACGACATAGTAGCAACATACGTAGAATCACCGAGCAACTGTCCATCCAAATGTACATAATCCCGTTCCGTTAGGACTTGTGTTCATTCACACTTACGAGTATTCACAGAATAAAATCAAATCTAACCAAACAACTGTTCATCGGCGCCCTTAGTTACAATGCAAAGATAATGAAAATTTCAATATAGAATAACAAACTACATAAATTCTATGCGGATTCATATCAAATAAACTTGTCATGCAATTGTATTTATCACGTACCGATAAATTTTATCAAACGATTGTTATTTTTGGACTTTATAAAAGTCTGGTATTGTATCGATAATATACTTGGAAATTTTGCAAATATAATGAACTGAAATTTATTTGAATCGACAATTTATATTGAAAATCGAATATTTCTGTTGTTCAAATGTAATTACGCAATTTCGTGTAATAATACACTTAATTTAATTACAAATAATCGAGGAACTTTTATCACAGATATAGGCCGGCTTAAAACAGAACAATTGTTAACCGAATTCAATACAGTAAATGGAAATATGTAACTTACTAATTGACAAACAAACAAAAAATGTAATATTCACAAAGAAAATAAAAATTGTATAATTTGATGAATAAAAACAAAGAATAGTAAATGACACACGGAAATTAAGCAGAATTGTAAAAAATATAGAACGACAATGTTTGGAGATAATTTATAAATTCGAATGCCGCAAAATAATTATTTAAAAAACACACAATTTTTAATGATGCACAGGCACTTTTTGTTCTAAACACATCTAATTCACTAATGATACACGTTCAAAACACCAATTTAAACTATCGTCAACAGAGTCCACTGCCAAGTTCAGATAAAAAAAAACTAAAAACTACTGAAAAACATCTTGACATGAACACGTACTGCCGTGCAAACTCGGATCAAATTGAACAGACAGACAAATGTTTTCAGTTGTGAATCTAATCTGAGCTTATCTGATTGCAACGGAACAGAGTTCGAACATAACTAACCGAGTTTAGTATAAACAATGACCGGAGTTGTACAACGCGCCAACCACAAGATCGCCTCTCAATTTTAGAGGGGCAACGGTTGAATCCAGTGGCGTGCAAAAACGAACTAGCCAACTGATAGTAAACATAAGTGTACTACGGTTGTGAAAGTTGTACAGAACGAAATGATTTACGTGAAAACTCATTTGTAAACATGGAAAATTCACAGTTGATTATTTGGGGCTCAGAAATGTGTATGAGACTTTCAATTATATATCAGACCATATATGATGATTCAAAGTTCATATAAAGTATTTTACATGTAAGGTTGTTAACTTTGAAAGATCTACGTAGAAGGAACCTGCATATTAATTCAGTTTATACTAGTTTGTCACTATCGTGAATATATTAATCTAAATAATTTCGTTGAACTTTCGAGTTTCAAATCTTGACAGCGGCGAAAGTGAGACGGTTTAGACGAAAATATGTAACACGTTTTTTTTTCCGAAATATCAACGCCTACACCCGGAACGGAAATAATGATTTTGAATTAATTAAATGATGAATTTTCTCTACAATCTGATTGTCTTCCAGCTAAACAACGAATTCATTGTTTTAAACAAGAATTCCAAGTACTATAGACTGCAAATTTCACATATTAAATATTCAGAAATAAATAATAATAATAATTATATCAGTTATGTTGTTTTTTAGTAACTACTCTTACTAAAGATGCATTTTTAAAGTTACATTTGTTAATAGCAAATAATAATAAAAATAGAAAATGATAGTGGAAAATTGAGTAATACTTTTGATGCATAAACCTATGAAAAAAGTTTTAGACAGAATTAAATGATTAAAAAATTTCACGTACATTTCTGGGTAAATTTTTGTTTCTCATGCACGTTATTAGTTGCGGGCATTGTGCGTAGTGGGAGTCCGGCATATGACAGCCAGACAATGTGGTAAACGTGAGACAAATTCACACCCGAATGTGAAGAGATATAGTTTAAACATCAGACGATCAGATAAGAAAACATCAAGCGCCTATCATCGCTCCAAACTAAATTAGCACCTAACCGTGACAACGGCCTTAAGCTCAGGTGGGAGTAATGTTTTGTTTTTTTTTTTTACTATAATTTTCCTTTCTTTTATAACTCAGACCAGCTACACAAAGCTTTCACTCGTGTCGACTTGTGTAAGGATGAGAAACAGATGTCAAACATCGAGCTGCGATTCTCCGAGTTCAGGAAAAGGTAATTACAAACGTTAATTGAGTTATTATGTGAATAAATTACAAGTTCAATGTTGCTACCAGCAAAAGATTTTTATCAAACACAACAAAATTCACTGAAGAAAAAGTAAACGATGTTGGAAAGTGAAGCGAATGAGTAATTAGGTTCTGTTGCTTCTGAGATGACAGTTCACCGGGCGAGTTCATTCAACGGACAAGCGAATTCTGGAGGGAAGTAGTGTACAACATTTAGTTTATAATACGCAACAATATGAAAGAACAATATTTACAGCAGCAAATGTGATTTATATGTTTGTATACAAAACGAACTATAATTTATTATTAATTCCGTGAATGTTCAATGTGAATCAATGTTTTTATTGTTATATACACAATTGAATTTACGTTTAATTTTCCGTATTTTAATTTGCGTTTGTGGTTAGCGGTTAGTTGTTTTCATTAATAATACTTTTAATTGTACCTTGTTACCAAATAAAACGATCAATTGAATATGAAAAATATTGCGAAAGTAGAAAAACAAAAATTAATTAAGTGCGCCAGGAAATTGTGGATCGAATAACCGGGGATGACACGTGACTCATTGGGATTATTCACAGTACAGCGAACTGAGGGGTTCGCAAGCAAGATGACGCCAGAGGGATGATTGTGTAGCAAAACGAAAGTTGGCTTTCAACGCACGTAAAATATGTTGAAATTCGTGGGATATTTGTTTAACAAATGAACAATTCTTCCGATAGTTATTTAATAAATTAACAATTCTTTCAATAGTTATTTAACAAATTAACAATTCTTTCGATAGTTATTTAACAAATCAACAATTCTTTCGATAGTTATTTAATAAATGAATAATTCTGTCGATAGTTATTTAATAAAATAACAATTCTGTCGATAGTTATTTAATAAATTAATAATTCTGTCTATATTTAATACACTAATTTAAAAATTCTTCCGACATTTAATTCACTAATATAAAAATTTTCTGTTATTTATTTACCATTTAAAAAAAAATCCACATTGATAAAAAGATTTTAAAGCAAATCTATAAAATTATTATTTGTTAATGAATACAGGTAATATTTACGATTTCCTGGTATAAACGTTAATCAACAAATTCTGTATTAAATATTAGTGTAAGAGACGTTAATTTGTAATATAAATATGTACAAAAATAAAGAGTTTTTATGAAAGTTTACATGTACATTCTAACGAATCTTCCAGCAGTTATTATTTACAGTTACAGTGTAAAAAAAACCAGCTCATTAAAATGATCCGTAATATGGAAAATTTCACTATATTTTATTACGTTATTAACACTAACGATAATAAAAAAAAACGTGGGATAAAACAACTGGGCGCTAATGAATGACAACTATTTGAGAATCTTCGTTTCACTTTTCACATATGAACTCGTAATGTTTATTAGTGAAAATATATCCGCTAATTTATATAATTATTTACAGGAAACCAAAAACATCTTTAAGTTTGGTATATAATTAATAATTTTTTGTTTTGGTGCATATATTAAGCATTTCAGTTAAGGTTAATTTAATATACATGAAGATTGCTTTGAATTACGTGATAGTTTAAGTTTTTTATTTTTCTGTCAGTGTAGCGTGTACCTGTATGAAGCTGACGCAACCCGTTATACAGTTGAGGAAAGCGTATACTGCACAATAAGGCGCAAACATGTTGTTTACCAGCAAAAAAAATTTAAATCTCTAATTTTCGAGTATATTATAAAGTAAAAGTGGGCTTAGAAAATATATAGAATTATTTTGAATAAAATAACCATCGGAATACAATATTAACCATTGCAGTTCACATTTCTTTGTCGATTGTCTATGGATATTAATTTCGTTTTCAAAGTTTAAATTATGAATGTATGAATGTACCTACATATGTTAGTTACAATACACAATTGGATTGAACTTTAAACGAAAACACTTTTATTGTTCATTGTTAACAAGTAAATAGTTGTAAAACAGAAGAAATAAAACAATACCATATATCGTTATGTTATGCGTGATTACTTTCATGATATGTAAATGACATGTAGGAATTTAAATTGGTAAGCATATTTTAAGTATTTTTTATTGGAAAATTTACGAATATAAAAAAATGTTATTAATTCCTGTACTAATACTTAAATTATATAAAATTGTTAAAAAAATCTTATTTTTATATACACAAGGCATGTATTTTTTACCAAAAAAGTTTAAAAAAATGGTTTGCTAATGAAACACATAATGAAAGGATGACCTTGAGTTTTCGTGATACCAAAATGGCTTCGGGCTTTTTTTACAGTACCGCTTACTGAAATATACCTGCTTTTCAAATACTGGCTCTAAGTATGAATATTTTCTAGGGTTTTAAATACTTCAATTCTGTGTCTATTTGTGAATACATATCGCGAAAACAAGAACATATTTTCCTTTGCTTTCCTTACACCTGATTGGCCACAATAACATAACAGGGTGACACCCTCGAAGCATTATCAGAGCGATTACGCATGCGCAAGCCGGTTCAAATACGCATAACTTGCCAGATATATTATGAATGATAACACACATTTCGTAATTCTCATGCAAAACAACAGAACTATTGATTTCATTCATTTAATTAACATAACACCACTTTAAACTTTACAATGAAGTCTATGAGTGAAAGTATGACCTTCATCGTAATAATATTTAATTAAAATTGTTAGTTTCAATAGGCCAGAGAGCAAAGAAAGAAAAAAGATTATTCATAACATAATTAAATCGTTTGCTAATGAAAGTAACATTGTAGTCATGTAAAAAGTGAATTGAATATCAAGATATAGCGAGTAGAATTCAATAAATTCAGATATGTAATTAAAACAACTTGTGTTTATATTGAATGATCTTTCACTTTCACTCGTTTCGATATTGTGCCAATGTACAAAAGATAAAAATACATTCACTTCATTTGGACACTACCGTATACCAACAACGCATTAAAGATTAAAATAATCAACTGTAGAAACGCAAACATTCAAGGTGTACAACCGGCGACAGGACTCTGTCGCTTATCACACATCAATTTTGTATTTACCTTGTGAAACGGACTTGCGACACCACGTAATCAAACGATCTATCGCGACAGTAGCACGTGATTGATGAATGGTATGGTAAACAGTGCGACAAACACACAGAGATATCAACAACAAGCCAAGATGATTTGGTAGAAAGACACAGAGTTCTGTGGTGCACAAATTCTATATCTACGTACTGCCGTATGCAACTGACGTTTGTTAGTACATTGAGACATACACAGAGGGCGTTGTAACTCGCCGTACAGCGTGGTGGGGGATAAATCAATTCTAAAAGATGAGCGAGACGAATACACCGTTGCCATCTAGCGGCCAAACGGCTAAATTTAGTATTGCAAGCTTCACGTGCTAAATAATTTCACTTGTAAATTATAATTTGTACTGTTCACGAGCTGGACCTTTGTGTAAACACGACAAAAATAATTCGGCTTGTACATTTTCAGATGTAAAAGTTCCTGATTCAGATTCTCAGTGCCTGTTATGGTTGAAATATATTTCAATCGATCATAAAAGTTTCGTCAAGTGTCAAATGCAGAATCTAACCTAATTCTAACCTACAATAATCTAGTGTGTTGGTTAATTAACACATTGAGGTGTATGCTGCGTGGTTGAGAAGACGTGGCTTTTGCACATGGATGGTTAATTTTCGTTGGCCCACTTTCTAATGAAGGGCTTCGACCCAGTGATCGTAACAACACGAGGAAACTGACCGATAGATGCGAAGTGCAACTATGTTGCCCGTTACCTAGTTCCTAGTTCGAGGTAGAAAAAAATTATTAAAACGTGCACGACCGCCATTTTTCGTTCTCAAAATGTCAGGTGAACGGGATGGGTACCTGTACTTGTCCGTGGTTAACACTTCACGTCTTTGGCACAGGGTTGTACTTAGAGAAATTTAACAAGCGGTAATGTTAGTTATTAAAATAAAATCGAGTAAATACAATTATAGTAACTTTCTACGAAAAGGTTATAATTTTGTATTATCTTTAATCTCGCGTACATTATTACCCGATACGGGCCTGCAATAGCGATGGGTGTGTCCTCGGCTTACAGTTTCTGATATCTGAAAATTTTTTCGCGTTTCTCAAATGTCAAGGGAATTCTAGCATTTTGTTTTGATAATATTACAATGTTACATTTTCAAACGCTCAACGTTATGTAATATTTATCGAGAAATAAACAAGTATAGCTGCACGATGTTTGTTAACATAATGAAAGATTAGTTCTATTCGAAGAGCAAATAGTTTATTGAAAATATTCCCACCAGATCAATGTGATAAATCGATATTTCGTGAGTTCCGCGCCCAAATTAAAATAGAACCGAAGATCAATCTAAATGGATTGACGCAATAAGCAGATACTTCGTATGTTTTTCTTTAAAATATACAACTTTATGTATTTTTAATGTTTCTTGCAAACATTTTGTTGCATAAGTATATTTAAATGTGGTTAGAAATTACTGCAAGACCATACGATTTACGATCAATAACATAAACAAAATGTGGAAACGTAATAATGTATTTACATATAAATATTTGTTTTGCAAATTTAAAAACACGAGTCATTATTATAAATTGCTTATTTTTGTCGTATAATGAAGCTAAACGTATTATTTTTTAATGCTATATTTTATAGTATTTGTTTATAGTTATTCCAATTAGTCTATACAAAATTCAAACATTCATACTCTTTTATGGAAATATTCAGGTGAAACCTGAATACATATTTTTCTTATGACTTGCAGGTTCAAAGAAAACCTCTATAAAATATTGTTTTGAGGACAGTAAGATTAAGTAAAGATTATATCATGAACGTTAAATGATAAGTACATAGAAACAGTTGGTTTTCATATTGTCATTGAGAACCAGCCAGAATATTAATGAGAGCCATAGTATGACGGTATGAGTCATAGCATTTTGCTTATTCACTAGCAAGAATACAATTACAATACAATGCAAGAAGACTTTACATGAATGAGATACAAGAATGTATACCCCGTGCCATAATTATATTCCGTGACTTCTTGGTTTGTAATAGTTTATCAAGGGTGCTCTATTCTAACAATACAAAGTCTGTGAAATATTTCAATAGATAATAAGATCGAAACTACCTCTGTTCACTAGTGATCTCAAGTATGAATCCTAGTACTCGTACCGAGCGTGCAGTATTACACTGTTTATACTATAAGTAGATATCCTCGAATGAGATCAAACAATTCTACAATAGCAGTCCATTTTTGAACAATGCAAGGGTTCCGCAAATTCTTAATACCTGCTGCTTGAAACGTTCAATAACATTTACCAAAGTGAAAAGTTTCACTTAAATACCGTACATCAATCATTGCAATGTTTGTTTTCTCCAATTTTTTAAGGCATAGCAATTTATCATACAGATAATTATTACAAAAAACCGGTTATGAAGAAATAAAAAAAATCAAAACCAAACATTGACTTTACGCACGTATAGAAATAAGGCCAAATGGTCAACAACCTTATAGACGTTCTACGATATCAACACGTTAGTATTTTTTTTTTATAGATATTGGAGTACAAGTCTAGTTGTTTTTTAAACACAAGAGTAAACTATTATCACCTAATTAATTAGTGTTATTGATAGATTTCATGAATATTTATATGTTTACAATTTGAAATGGATTGTAAAGAAAAATA
The DNA here is from genome assembly GCA_963422195.1 of Carabus problematicus. Taxonomy (NCBI): domain Eukaryota; kingdom Metazoa; phylum Arthropoda; class Insecta; order Coleoptera; family Carabidae; genus Carabus; species Carabus problematicus. The sequence goes on along the minus strand of OY728586.1, from coordinate 619,616 downwards.
TCGTCATTGATTCCATTAGACATACAACTTTCTAAAAATGCACTTGAATATTTTATTACATTTGCTGTAAAATGCAAGTGAATATTTAATTATATTTGTTGTAAATAGAGCAAATAAAATTATTTACAAATTACTATGTTTTCGAGTGTTATTTTAACAAACATGCATATTTTTTCTTATAAATAACATTAGTATGTCCGTCAATTTTAGTTTTAATTAAAATACCTTCATAATACAGACACATTATATGTTATTAATAATATAGACGATGAACTTCGGAACAGACAAATATAATATTTAATATTATAAACAACTATGACAAAGGTTTCTGTGTGTGGGAAAAATTTGTTGACAATTATACTTTAAATGCACTTTGCATTTGACGCTTTTTATGATAGCCGAGTATTTATATATCTCCAATGTACGTTCAGTAAAAAACTAGATATAACCTGTGCTTGAAAACGTGTGTAAACACAGCATGACTCATACACCTGAACAAGCAGTCTTGTCCGGCGCACCTAACCTAACAACATTCACTTTCGCTATCCAGATAATGTATCTTCCATTAGGTCAGTTCATCTGACAAGACGCTAAACGATTTCACGATTAAAAAATAAACAGCCTATTTGGCCGTGAGCAACGCAAGATTCAGGCGTGCCACGATATTAAAAAAAAAGTAAGTTATCGAAGGTGAACGTGGAACTTTCATTACCAATCTTGGCAATATACTATATTGAATGGTCACTGGCTTTACACATCTGATGCGGCTGTACGAGAAACTGATTATTTATCAGATGTATCCCTAGAAATTATCACTGGTCGATCAATGATCCTTGATGTGAATAAATCGATACAGCGCACACATTTAAATCCAAGTTACTGACTGGAATATTAAATGTATTACTTTCGCTATTTTCTTTATCGAGAAGCAGCAGTGAATATTTGATTGTATACAGAAAAATTATAACCTCAAACTGTATAAAATCCTACAATTGCGGTCCTCCAAAACAAAGTTTCCATATTCATTATCTAGAAGATATTGAGGTTCATTGGGGGTAAAGAATTTTCTTACATAATAAAATACGTTAAAAAGAATGACATATAAAATCTTCAACTAGAGGTATATTTTATAGGCCTTGCAAGGATTTAGCATTTAATCAAAGAACATGTACTCTTATTTACATCAAGATGATGATGATGGGAAAAGAATGCCTACTTTGAATGTCCATCGTGCGTGATCGTCGTTAACACGATCGCTCAATTCGGTACTTTTAACAGCGGTCACTAAAAGCCTTAGCGGTTACAGCGTGTCATTAGTTTCGAAATCAAAACGCCGGTTAACGGTTAGTGACTTCCTGGTAGCACTGTCAATGTCAACATCGTGCATGTAGAAAAAAACATTTGATCAAATTACAAACAATTTTACGTATTGTCGCTCGTAATTCTTTAGCTGCTTTCAATACAGATAATGTATTCTTGGCAATGTTTCTATTCGTTTTTGCAACATACAATGTTGCTTACATATCTTACTATGGCATTTGTGGAATTCATCGTTAAATTGAATTTATTTTAACAAATGTATGTAATAAAATTCATAGTTAGCCACTGCTTGAATACCATTTTATTAATAATTCCTCACAATTAAAGAACCATTATCTGCTGAAGCTTAACTGATGTGTTACATTACGGAACTGTTATTAATGCGTAACTTGTTCCGATATATTCTGGTGCATGACTGCAACGGACGATGCACAACACTTATGAATGAACCTCGATCCGATGTAAATGACGTCAATGGTCTGTTGGGAGTTCGTGAGTTCCGTTTATAAGATATTGCCGAGTATTTTTAGATCCATTATTGAATTTCCGTCGGCTGAATATCAACTTGGACGTAAATGAAGAGAAATGGCAAATACATGTTCACTTTGATTCCAATATCTTACAACAGTGATTCACTATTGGTGAACTGAATTTATAAATAACTTTTTTAATGTTACGTAAACTGCTAATATTATTTCACTTTTAATTAAAATAGATTCCAATTGAAATAACAAAACGAACAAAACGTGTTATACAATGAATATAGAATGAAATAAATAACTGACAGTAATGCGTAAATTTGTTGAAATTAGCAAACGATAATTAGAATCATATATAAAGAAGACTTTTTGTGTCAAATCATCAACAGTAACAAGTTAGTTTTTACCTTTAATTACTTATTGTTCATGGTCCACAGATATTACAATTATAAAAAATAAAATTGCACTTTTTTTCAACAAGATTCTTCAGAAAATAAATCTAATATTTAAGGACCTCTGTACAAGGTGATCAGCTTTAAAGATCGTTACATTAATTAGTAAAAACATTTAGAATATATTTCGAATGATCTCAAAAATACCGCATTGTTGAATAGTTTGAAATTTTCGCTGAAAATCCTTACAAAACACGTGTATTTCATGAAAACATGTAGTAAAATTCTCGCTTAACGCCATCCTGATTACGCTGATTCGCTCTTGGCTTCCCGAAAAGCGCAAAATTATCGATGAATCCGCAAAGCGCGGTTGATGAAAACGGTAATTTTGAAAATAAGAGCATTGAATTTATCGATTTCCTAAATTACCACCGTTTAACCCGGTTTCGCCTAGCACTTGTCTTACAGAAACGTATCTTGAGGGTTATTCAAGATACTAGTGTTAGTAACTGTAATATCTACTATGTAAAAATTAAATACTCGGCAAAATTTAATTTTCTGCGTTATACAGGGTGATTCACGAAGAGCGGAAAAAATTTTAACACGATGTTGGGGAGGTCATTTTGAGTAAAAAATGTCATATGAACATGGGTCCTATTCCATTTGGTTAAGTAACTAGAGGAGATCAAACTTTGATGAATTCAAATGCTAAACAGTATATTACCATTAAGATATCTTAGAAACTATAAGAGATATGAAGCTGGTTAAATTAGACAAAAGTTGCGCATTTATAAGTTAAAGTTAGTGATAATTTACTATTTTGAAAATTTTGCATGGCTTACTAGATGTGTGCAAAAAAAACAGTGAATTTACTTAGGCACTTATAAAACCTTAATTTCTTATAGTTATGTAATTAAATGAGATAGGACCTATGTTCATATGACATATTTTACTCAAAATGATCTTCCAACAACGTATTAATTTTTCTTACACTCTTCGTGAATCACCCGATAAAAATTTTGCGCACATCTAGTAAGCCATGCAAATTTTTCAAATTGTAAATTTTCACTAACTTTAACTTATAAATGCGCAACTTTTGTCTAATTTAACCAACTTCATATCTCTTATAGTTTCTAAGATATCTTAATGGTAATATGCTGTTTAGCATTTGAATTCATCAAACTTTAATCTCCTCTAGTTACCTAACCAAATGAAATAGGACCCATGTTCATATGACATTTTTTACTAAAAATGACCTCCCCAACATCGTGTTAAAATTTTTTCCGCTCTTCGTGAATCACCCTGTATATAAAAAAAAATGTCGAGATAAAAAGTCGAGACCTTGTCAATGAAAATACCACAGAAACTAGAATGGTCAGTGAATTTAGCGCAGTTCGGTAACAATTTCACGGTTAAACCATGGTTAACTGATCAACTAGGTTATCCTCGGATTTACTTAACTTACATACGAAAGCGAGCGATAATTTCCTACTAGAGAACAATTAAAACTAGAACAACAATAACGTCAGATATGGTTCAGAGAAAATCTTCGATTCAGTAGTAAATATAATTTAAAGTAATGTGAATATTATGCGCAAGTAGAGTTGAAATGAAATCTAATAACGATTCTCTACGTTGTGAAACGTGTTTGTCAAGTTGAAAGTGCACAGTGAATGGTAGTAGTAGTACATCGGGAATCGTAAAATATGATTGATTGAACATGCATTTTTAGAAATCACATAGGACATGATTTCTAGTTTATTGAGACTGCTCGTAACTATGCTAATTTAATGTTTATTTAATGGCTAACAACTAATCAATAGTGTGAATATTTACATGATATATTATAAATTATTTACACATTATTAGGTTAATGACGACCATATTATTAGGTTCCAGAATGAGGTGGATAATTCCTAATTTATAAGACATTAACATGGGAAATTTCCTCCCTAAAAAACTGCACTTTTATATAAAATTATTTCAGTTTGACTTATTTACAAGTACAGAATGATGTAGCGTTATTTGTTTTTATATTAAAATGTTTCACAGTGAAATGAATTATTTATTTATTAACCAGGTATGTTCGGAATTAGAATATAATACAAAAGCAAAATTTGTTTTAAATAAGGTCAAGGAATAAAACAGTACCAAGTTCCCAGTGAATATTTCAATCATATACACGGACGATTACAAGGGAAAATTAGTGTGAAAACACACATATATATAAGTAAATATGAGCGCAATGAATATCCATTTTAGAAGTAACCATGGATCCGAATGAGTCGAGTCGTGTAGCCGCGTTCTACGCAAACTGCAACATTCTACTGACGGGTGGTACAGGCTTCATTGGGAAATTAGTGGTTCAGAAACTGTTAAGTTCCTGCCCTGACATTGGCGACATCTACATAGTGATCCGCAAAAAGAAGGACAAGATGCCAGACAAGAGACTTGACGATATATTATCAAATACGGTAAGGTACACAGTGATCCAGAATGACTGACCATATAGTTTCGTTTTGAATTTTACTGAAGCGCTTTTAATTTTGATTTGATTTTCATTTGCTGTGAATGTTTAACAGTCATCAGTGTGCTATCTAGAACGATATCTTCCCATAACCGTAGTTCTCTGTTAGGTATTTGATGATATGAAGAACACCGTACCGAATTACAGAGAGAAGATCCATGGTGTATTAGGTGATATGGAGTATTTGGATATGGGCCTACGTCAGGAAGATCGTAATATGCTCATAGACAAGGTGAGACCACTCGAATGTTAACTAATGCGTAATTTAAATCTAACAATAATTACGTACGATTAATACTTCAGATACACATTGTTATTCACTGTGGTGCTACGGTAACATTCTCTAAACCCTTGAAGACGGTTGTACGCACTAATGTGCGAGCAACTCGCGATATACTCCGACTGGCTGAAGAAATGAAGAATTTGAAATGTATGATGTACATATCTACTGCATACTCCAACTGCAATCAACTCGCCATTGGTGAACATTTCTATAAGCCTCCTATTCTACCCGACACACTCATCAAAATGGCTGACGAAATGGACGAAGAAGTGCTGCGGAAATTAACACCAATGTAAGTGAACTGCATATTTGCTTATCTGCCAACACTGAAGTCAAATTCATGTTTCATAGACATAGATAGCAAAATTAACTATAGACCGTCGAATAAATTGTTGTAATGTATAAATATTTTATGAGGTGATTGTAGGGAAATAAAGGGTTTGCTACTCCAGTAATGTACATTTTATACCAGTTTTTTTTTATTTTTAGGATTATAGATGATTGGCCAAACACTTATGCATATTCTAAAGCTGTAGCGGAACAACTGATCAAGAATAAAGTGGATGTTCTACCAGTTGGTGTTTTCAGGCCATCTATAGGTAAGAAACATTGCCGCGGCATATCTAAAGTTTACTATGGAATCTTGGCGGTTTTGGGTGCGTCTCACCAGTTCCCTTTCCCATTTGTTCCCCTTTCCCATTTGTTCACATTCCCACAACTTGGGAAAGGGAACTGGTGAGATGCTCCTGCGGTTTTTTAACGGCCTAATGTGCCTCTGGAGAGACGTGTGTGTTTATCGGAATTGTTTACAGTTTATCCAACATATAAAGATCCAAAACGTTGTTGGTTGGATGGCATAAATGGTCTAGTTGGAGTTTTTGTTGGAGTTGGAGCGGGCGTGTACCACGTCGTACCGGGTGATACAGAAAAGAAATACGATCTAATACCAGCAGACATTGTTGTCAATGGCTTAATAGCAGCAATACCCGATGTAGCTAAGCAATTGTAAGTAGACACACGACTCTAACGGTTTTTAGAATTGTATTAAGGTTTATCATCCGTTATAGGATTACTATGTGATTATCAACTATGTTTTAGTCAGGAAAAACACCACAGCAAAAACATCATTTACAATTGTGTAGCGACATTAGAAAATTCATTGAAAGGAAAATATATGACAGCCTTGGTACAGAAATATTATAACACACCACTGAGCACAATGTACTACAGTGATGAAGCTTATATAAATGTGAAAAATCGTTGGCTTGAATTAATCCTATGTGTGCTCTTACATTATACAAAAGCCTTGATAATCGATGGATTCCTCTTGGTGTCAGGTAAAAAACCGAAGTACGTATCAAATTATTTATAAATATTTAAAATATAATTATATAACGTTATCATGATTATACTTCATGTTGATACATGTACTTGTCTCATGATTATACTTATTTCGATAACTACTATAAACACGTTATATTTGTTGGTTAGAACTACTAATACGAATAAGATACTGTACATGTATTATGTCCTTATTGCAGAATGGTGAAATTCTACAGAACTCTTCACAAATATTCGGAAGTGATAGCGTACTTTGGAGGACGAGAGTATAAGTTTAATACCGACAATATGTTACGACTGTGGAATGAGCAAAGTCAAGTGGACAAACAACTCTATCCCTTCGATATGACCAACTTCGATTGGGATGATTATATAAAATCTTTTAATTTGGGCATAAAAATGTATTTAATGAAAGACAAAATGGACGAAGAGAGTATTAGACAAGCGATTACCAAACGTGACAGGTGGGTAGTATTGTAATATTCAAATACAGGGTGATAAAAATAAGGGTAAAAAAATTTCATGGTATATACATTTCGATGTGCTGATTCACAATAAAAAAGATTTTTTTCAAAATTCGCAAAATAATGGACATGCTTCTAGAAGAGTACATTTCTAGTGCCACTGGTACTAACCAAATGAGTACGGGTATTCAACATAATTTTTTTACCACGTAACTGATATTGAATAACAAATGAATTACAGTAGAACCCCCGTTTAACCGAGTCTGAATTAACCGAGTTCCGGGTTATCCGAGCCCAAATTTATCCAAATTATCCGAGGTTGCTTCAAAAGCGATCCGGATTATTCGATTTTGCGTGATTCTTGTTTCCGGGGAATCCTCAATTTACGTGCGAGTTCCCATCACTCGAAGCGAAATAGACGCGTGCTTTCATATGTGTGGTCCTGCAGTAAATTCGAGAGTGTCGTGTATTATTAATGTCCGTTTCATCATGGCGCAAAACAAGAAGAAAAGAGTTGTCATATCCCTTTTATTAGAAATAAACTGTTATGAAGCATTTCCTTTATATGACTATAAAATTTAATCCAAAGTACGCATGTATATGATGCATTTTACCAAAATCCGTATTATCCGAGTTTTCAGTTATCCAAGGTGGGTACCCCCCCACATTACCTCGGATAATCGAGGTTCTACTGTAATTTCATTCTGACGTTTTGTAATAAATGTGCTGTCACCAGTGGCACTAGAAATGTACTCTTCTAGAAGCATGTCAGTAATTTTGCGAATTTTGAAAAAATTCTTTTTGATTGTGAATCAGCACATCGAAATGTATATACCTACCATGAAAATTTTTTACCCTTATTTTTTAACACCCTGTATACACTGACTAGTTAAAGTGTACATTTACTAAGCTTTACACTACACTATCTCCTACCAGGGGACGGTATACTTGACTGATGTACATACTGTTATATTACAGATTGCGAATGTTACATCGAGTTTTGCAAGCACTATTTGTACTATGCTGTGTGTACCTTGTATGGATATTGTTCAACAAAATGTCAACATAATCTGGGGAAATTTTATGTTGACTGTACACAGAACAGAGGAAATCTGGTGTAGAAAATTGTACAAATTTTGGGAAACTTGGAAATGAGGAAGACACTTGGGGAAAAGCGTAGCTAATATTAGTCATAAATTATATGTAGGCATTTTGCCATCTGTAGTATGTGTAATTAAACCAAGTTTTTACATAAAATAGGAAATTATTACAGACTTCATATACATTTCTATGTATCGTTCACAGAATTTTATTAAATCAAACCATAGTTTCGTGTCTGTTTTACGAACAATTGCACGATGGTATGTACATTGATTAATTGGGAATATAAAATACCAAGCTCCAAAACTTGTTTAAATCTGTTTTTCATTCATCCAATATAAATTAATAAAGTTCATATTCAATATTCGTAAATATTTATTATTCCATTAATCTTCGTTTCAGTAGTAAATATAATTGAAAGTAATGTGAATATTATACGCAAGTAAACTTATAAATAAAATCTAATGACGATTCTCCACGTTGTGAAACGTGTTTGTCAAGTTGAAAGTGCACAGTGACTGGCAAACAGTAGTACATCAGGAATCGTAAAATATGATTGATTGAATATGCATTTTTAGAAATCACATAAGACATGATTTCTAGTTTATTGAGACTAATCGTAACTATGCTAATTTAATGTTTATTTAATGGCTAGTAACTACTCAATACGGTGAATATTTATATGATATATTATAAATTATTTACGCATTATTAGTTTAGTGACGAACATATTATTGAGAAGGACAATTCCTAATTTACATTGGAAATGTCTTCGTCCCAGAAACTGCATTTTTATTTAAAATTATTTCAATTGGATTTCGTTACAAATGTAAAATAATGTATATTATCATAAGATTTATAAATATTTTCTCTAATAATCAGCTATTCGCGTTAGAACTAATTTTCTAAAGATACGAGAGCAATGATCAAAAAGTTCGTGCAAAAACGGTAATTTCCAAAACAATATTTATTTATGCGTCAATTTTTCTATTTTTCACTTCAAAATAGTTGCCACTTGTGCCTGTATTTATTTCGGTCTTCAAAATACTTTTTAAACGCAGATTGTAGTATTACCTTCAGCTTTGCCGGCGATTTTGTTATTATTTCTTCAATGGATGTAATTTTTGTGCATTGGTAAACGGTTCTTCGCACGATATATCAACTTCTTCACCAACCACTCTAATTGTTATCAAGATTTTTTTTCGTAACATCTTTCCCGGCGATTACTGTTCTCGGGTCTCCGAATTCTATCGTCATCTTCAACTACTGATCACACGGCCATCTTGAAAGCGTTTATACCATTTGTAAATCGCTCGTCCGTTCATACTCAGTCCATCAAATGACTTCTACGGCATTTCCACTAGGTACTTTACAGCACTTGATTACATTTTCACGCAAAAATTTAATGCATATTCGATCTTTAATTGTGCAAAATTTAAAAAAAAATCGTCGAACATATAAAAACTTGCTTCAAAATCCGACAAATGTAACGCGGGATATTAACAAACTTTTTGATCATACCTCGTATGGTGCCCGGCAGGCACTTAGGACCTTATTTATAAGTACGGAATGATGTGGCGTTATTTGTTTTTATATCAAAATGGTTTCACCGGGAAATGAATTATTTATTTCAGCAAGGTTTGTTCGGAATTAGAATATAATACAACCTACCAATCAGCAAAATTTGTTTTTGAATAAGGTCAAAGAATGACAATACGAAGTTCATATTGAACATTTGAATTATTCAATATACACGGACAATTACAAGTGAAAATTAGTGTGAAGACACACATGCATATATAAGCAAGTATGAGCGCAATGAATATCCATTTTAGAAATAACCATGGATTCGAATGAGTCGAGTCGTGTAGCCGCGTTCTACGCAAACTGCAACATTCTACTGACGGGTGGTACAGGCTTCATTGGGAAATTAGTGGTTCAGAAACTGTTAAGTTCCTGCCCTGACATTGGCGACATCTACATAGTGATCCGCAAAAAGAAAGACAAGATGCCAGACAAGAGACTTGACGATATATTATCAAACGCGGTAAGGTACACAGTGATCCAGAATGACTGACCGTGTAGTTTCGTTCTGAATTTTACTTGGCTGCAGATCTTTGATAGTGAACTACGCGATAGCATTGGCACATACATTTACACAATATTATTTTTGAAGCGTTTTCAATTTTGATTTGATTTTCATTTGCTCTGAATGTTTAACAGTCATCACTGTGCTATCTAAAACGATATCTTCCCATAACCGTAGTTCTCTGTTAGGTATTCGATGATATGAAGAACACCGTACCGAATTACAGAGAGAAGATCCATGGTGTATTAGGTGATATGGAGTACTTGGATATGGGCCTACTTCAGGAAGATCGCAATATGCTCATAGACAAGGTAAGACCACTCGAATGTTAACTAATGCGTAATTCAATTCTAACAATAATTACGTACGATTAATACTTCAGATACACATTGTTATTCATTGTGGTGCTACGGTAACATTCTCTAAACCCTTGAAGACGGTTGTACGCACTAATGTGCGAGCAACTCGCGATATACTCCGACTGGCTGAAGAAATGAAGAATTTGAAATGTATGATGTACATATCTACTGCATACTCCAACTGCAATCAACTCGCCATTGGTGAATATTTCTATAAGCCTCCTATTCTACCCGATACACTTATCAAAATGGCTGACGAAATGGACGAAGAAGTGCTACGGAAATTAACACCAATGTAAGTGAACTGCATATTTGCTTATCTGCCAACACTGAAGTCAAATTCATGTTTCCCTCAATGACCAATGAGAAATATTTCCAATATATTTGTTCGTTTTGATTCGTGACGAACATTGATGAAACCTAGTATGATCAAATATAAATAATTTGAAGTTTTACATTTCACCTAAGTTGTACAGTAGTCTTATAATAAATAATGTAAAGTAGAGTACATGTAGTAAATTAGATGGTATGCAAGAAAAATGTTTGAATATTTGAAAATGAAAAATTAGTTTTTGAGAAGGATGAAGACATCGATAGTAAGATTAACAATAGACCGTCGAATAAATTGTTGTAATATATAAATATTTTATGAGGTGATTGTAGGGAAATAAAGGCTTTGCTACTCCAGTAATGTACATTTTATATCACAATTTTTTCTTTTTTAGAATTATAGATGATTGGCCAAACACTTACGCGTATTCTAAAGCCGTAGCGGAACAATTGATTAAGAATAAAGTGGATATTCTACCAGTTGGTGTGTTCAGGCCATCTATAGGTAAGAAACATTGCCGCGCCGGTTTTTAACTCAGTGTACTTAAGGCCTAATGTACCTCTAGAGAGACGTGTGAGTTCATCATATTGTTTACAGTTTATCCAACATATAAAGATCCAAAACGTTGTTGGTTGGATACCATAAATGGTCCTGTTGGAGTTTTTGTTGGAGTTGCAGCAGGCGTGTACCACGTTGTACCGGGTGATAAAGAAAAGATATTCGATCTAATACCAGCAGACATTGTTGTCAATGGCTTAATAGCAGCAATACCCGATGTAGCTAAGCAATTGTAAGTAGACACACGATTCTAACGGTTTTTAGAATTGTATTTAGTTTATCATCTGTTATAGTTATTATAGGATTACTATGTGATTATCAACTATGTTTTAGTCAGGAAAAACGCCACAGCAAAAACATCATTTACAATTGTGTAGCGACATTAGAAAATTCATTGAAAGGAAGAGATATGACAGCCTTGGTAGAGAAATATTATAACACACCACTGAGCACAATGTACTACAGTGATGAAGCTCGTATAAATGTGAAAAATCGTTGGCTTGAATTAACCCTACGCGTGCTCTTACATTATACAAAAGCCTTGATAATCGACGCATTCCTCTTGGTGTCAGGTCAAAAACCAAAGTACGTATCATGTTATTTGAAATAAAATTATATAACCTTATCATGATTACACTTATTTCGATAACTACTATAAACACGTTATATTTGTTGGTTAGAACTACTAATACGAATAAGATTTACTTTATATACGTGCTGTACATGTATTATGTTCTTTTTGCAGAATGGTGAAGTTCTACAGAACGATTCACAAATATTCGGATGCGGTGGCGTACTTTGCAGGACGAGAGTACGACTTTAGTGCTGACAATATGTTACGACTGTGGAATGAGCAAAGTCATGTGGACAAACAACTCTATCCCTTCGATATGACCAACTTCGATTGGGATGATTATGTAAAATCTTTTAATTTGGGCATAAAAATGTATTTAATGAAAGACAAAATGGACGAAGAGAGTATTAAAAAAGACATTATCAAACGTGACAGGTGGGTAGTATTGCAATATTTGTGTTACCGTAGAAGTTTAAAGCTTGGTAAATGCATACACTGACGGGGTAATGTGTACATTTACTAACTCTACCCTACACTGTACCCTACCAGGGGACGGTATACTTGACTGATGCACACACTGTTATATTACAGATTGCGGCGGTTACATCGAGTTTTGCAAGCACTATTTGTACTAGCCTGTGTGTACCTTGTATGGACGCTGTTCAACAAAATGGCAACATAATTCATCTGTAGTCCAGTTGGAAAATATCGGGGAGATGTGCTATTCAGTGCGACGGAGGAAATCGGGTGTATAAAATTGGAAAATGTATGGGAATCTTAAGAAATATAGTCGAAATCGGTAGCTAATATTATATGTTGTATGTGTACCTAAACCATGTCTTTAAATAAAATATTGATTCTTGGAGATTTCCGAGAGAATTAGTTTTTGTGAAACACATATTCCAACTCATCCGGGTAGAATATTTTGCTACTTTGAAATACATAGAAATGGCTGATTCATGTATAACACACCTAACTACTAATTGCAATATGTAGTAGGATGTGATCTTAATACAGCAAATAATCATTTATGAACAATTGCGAATAAAATCAACACGATAGCATGTACTTCGATTAGTTATATAATATACAATACGAGCTTCCTAATTTGTTTATATGTACCTGTGTTTCACTAATCAAATTTTAATTAATAAAATTCATAATCAATATACGAAAGTATGCATTAGTGCTGTTATTTTTTTTAAATATACATAAAAAATTACACAACCATCTGCTTACGCATTCCTTTAGGTAATTAAATATTGTGAAAATAAATAATTTACAGAAATAAATACGAAACACAGTTGTTTTACAACTATGTTTAAATTCACAGCGTACAATAATATGAAGAACAATATATTCGTCTATTGTTTGAGAAACACTGTAATATAACAAATAATGTGTTTTATGCTGCATGCAGGTGAAAATTACGTAAGCAAAAATAATGAATTCAGATGTGATTTCGCGAAATTCCAGTTGCGTTTTCTACTAAGAAAATTTCAATAGAAAAAAAAAGCACAAATTACCGATCAATTATTTCAGCAGTTCAAACGAAAATTGCATGGATAATTTATATAAAATAAATATGAATATTCAGTAAAATTTTACAATCATATACTTATATATATAATTTAAAGTTAATTTTCTTTAAAATTACACGAGTTTATTGTTAAACCTGAAAACTATGTGTTCATATCACCATTTAAACATTTTATTTTACCATCTCGAGAAAAATGTATTTAATAATTTGACGATCGATTAAAACTTCCTCGATCTTCATATGCAGTTAACCTAATTGGTGGCTGATAGCTGCGTAACGTTTAATTCGTATTTAATAACATTAAAAAAAAAAACATGTACTATTATAATTTATGCCAGCGTCTGCAGTCTATTATAAAACTATTATTCGCTGCAAACTGCAAGCTATAATTATTGATTGTGAACCAATGTTTAGTCGACAAGATACGCATTGCCGTGTCATTCGTTCATTACGCACATGTGTGTTCTTGTAGCTGTCAACATTGAAAGAGATGCATTTGAATTGTTACCTTTGTCCAGTAGCAAAGTCCGTAGTACTCGCAGATAGACTCGTCCATGTCGGTTACGCGCCAAATGGAACAAAAAGTCCGGGTATTCGCCGAGCGCCTCTAGCAGTTCGGTATCGTCCACCGGAATCGACGGCTCCGGGCCGCACAGTTCCGTAACAGCGGAATCATCCAGAGCGATATCATCGTCGCCGGTGTCAAAGTCCATTCTCTCTAGTGCAGAGCATTACATAGTCGTCGGGGCACTACACTTTGGTCCACAGACACCCACACTTGTCCCAGATAAACTCAATTCAGTACATTTACTGGTTGTTGTGTTCCTGTGCGCTCGTATTTTATATCACAGTATATGTTCGATTTAGATAAAACAAAATTATCAGTTAGAGTCTGATTCGGTGTGATTCAGGCACTTGTCACTAACTATGATTAACAAAATTTAACTAATTAGTACTGTAGCGAAATTACGAATCGTGTTCAAAGTTTTGCATTGGATAACAACTTTTGTTGAATATCCTATATGTTGATAACATTAATATATAATGAAAAATATTATACACCTAACCTGGAAATTGGTTCATTATAAGCGAGGTTCTACTAGTGTGTGAGTTCACTATAAGTGGATTCCACTGTAAGTATTACTTACAATATTTATTATAACAAATCACTAATATTTAATGTGTGCAAGAACATAATATTTTCATATACGTAATATGGTTATGCTGTTGGACAGTATATTATAATTATACAGCACTACTAACAAAACAATGAAAAACAAAAATTCCCAGCAAATATGTACCGGTTTAGCTAATAAACAAGACATGTTTTGTTATCATTCCGCCATTAATCATATTGTAAAAGTGCTTGATAATACTCGATACGCATACTACACGGTATATTACAAATATGTATCTGCTGTTTTCTTCAACAATTTACAGTTGTATGAACCAAATGGTTGAGACGATATAAATGCACTTTTCCGATAACTAAGCTTTTCTACAAAACAATGTGAATTATACTACACTTGTTAAGGCATACAGTAGACGAGATGAATAGTAACTAATACCACCGATCTATTGTAATTGTGCACAAGTGTTGATATTGTTTATCTTCAACGACCTGTAGTATTTTCCATACCATGGAGAAACCTATGTTTGTTTTATATAAAAATAATTTCACATTGTCTTCTCACTTACAATGCATATATATATATATATATATATATATATATATATATATATATATATATATATATATATATATATATATATATATATATATCGTAGTGTAGAAAATAAGTACGTACTAAACTTGTGTTATTTTATGTTATATTTGAATTGGTAAAACGTTTGTTAATGTTCCAGAACGAATTGATCATACTTTAACTATAAAATCTCCGAGTTATTAGTCAACTATTAATGCGATTTTGATGCTGTTTCATCGCATCAAACGCACGACACTCATATGCTAATAACAGGTCCGTAACACATACATTCGTGTAGTCAACCGTGGAAAATGAAAAAGTAGGCTAACGATTGTAATAAAAATAATTAAAAGCGCCATATTTCATGCATTACATTATCGCTGTACTCTAATAAATATGAAGAGAAAATTTCAATTGTGAATGTACTGTCAAATTGTTTTAAAATTATATACGTTATTAAGAATTAAATATTTTCCGCTTACAAAAGAATTTTTGTCACAATTAATTAATAATATACAATGAAGGTAGGGTTATAAATTACAGCTAGTGTGCTGAATCACCCTGTTTATTATGAATTCTTGTGGAAAGGTGTTGAAAAGTGGCAATTTAATTAATATTTCAAAGAAACATTACAGGCGTGGCCAATTGACTTGAATATTATGGTAGCTAATAGAGGTCATCGATCGATTTGTTTCCGCTATCATGTCGATTCATTGCGGTAGGATTTCAGGTTAAAAATAACTAATAATTATGAACTGTAGTATTGTATGAAATAAAACTGATTCTTAATATAATTTCTTAGTTTTTAATGGTATTTATAGATAGATTAAATGAGATATTTTAAATACGATTGAAAAAAAAAAAATAATGCTAGTACATATTTTTGCAATAAGTTGTAGCATTAGTTATGTTTTTAAAAATTAATATTCGAATATTCCATTTTGATATGTAGCAATTTTTTTAAGCTATGTTTAAAGAATGCACTTGGTATATTCGATTCATATATTAACCTTGAATGCATCTATAACGGGCAATAGACATGTGTAATTTAATTTATCAACTCTCACAATGAGAAGTTCCCAAACTTTACATATATTACACGCATAGCAGAGAATAATACATAGTTCTAAAGGTATAAATAATTGATAACTATAGGTAATTCACCAACTAAATGCAGCATATCTTTGGTTTTATGTGTAGAAGTCTATTTATGTGTCTAAGAAAATAATAAAAGGCCATAGACATGTATATAAATTACACAAAATACTTTACAATCAATCTCATTGGACCCGCTCAATGAGTGACCCTAATTTTAGTTGAATGACCTCGAACGAGTCAACTCGAAAATATGAAGGATATATTGCTTTCATTTACAGGCTGAAACTCAACTAATGAATCAACAATATTGACATATAATTATCGAATAACTGTCACTTTCAGAGGATTACGTAAATAAACTATTATGACAGGAAATAAAGTGAAAATAGTTGCGTTTGTATCTGTACTCGATAAAATGTTTTTTTTTTTCGTGGAAATAAATACGTACATATGTACATGAATCATTATCAATTCGTTTGGAATTTTAATAGGCGGTGTCCAGAACATATCTTAACAGACTTGTATGTTAGCAAGTTCTACTCCCGAGTTATTTATAGAAACACAACTACACTTAGCTTTATTTTCGACTAGTGTTACAAGAGTTTGAAACAGAAGTATGTACTTAAAACACCGTTAAAATGTTAAACATTGTACTCTATTTCAAGGCATTTCTAGTGTAAATCATGTGAAAGATTATTCGCAAGTTTAATGAATATTATCTGAGATATACATTCAGAACACATAATCTCGTGACACATTTCCTAGTAAACAACTATGAACATCAGACTAAAAACTAGTTTGAATTTCCTACATTAAACTCTTGGTAAATGTAAAAACAAATGTTACTCAACAAATAGACCGAAAAATCCTTCTAAAATGCACGTAACACTTTTTACTGCACACTAAAAACCAGTCACCTGACTCAAGACTTGAGCACATAGCGACAATTCAACGAATTTCTGTCACAACATGACATTTAGGTATCCTAACCTTCAAAAAAAACACAGCAACTTCACAACACTTGCACACCCTCAAGAAAACTATCACAGAACTAACAAACAAATGAACAAATATTAACACTAGAATCTGCACGTGCACACTGAATGGTATTAATATGTTTACTTTCATTTACAAATGGGTACAAAATTCAAATGTAACAGCACGCGACATCAACTGTTGTCCGCGCAGTAGACGCACGACAGTGTAACTACTGATTGTGTGCGTGCGTGACACACGGCGCTGTCTGGTGGCCGGCGTGCGAGATAACGGCCGCGTCATGTGATTGGCGCGAAGAACGACCTTGACGGGCTAGTGACGTCAACTATAGTATAAAATTCCCTGTATTGCACTTAATCTTTCGACAATGATCTCATTCGCTAATGCAGTTTCCTCACGAAAATCCGCTGCATATAATAAATATAATGCATTACTTACATTATCGTTATCAAAGTTATGCGTATAAATGACAGTATGATATAAAACAGGTTAATAATTTTGTGTCAGCAGTTAGATGCATAATATTTCGTACAAGTGAACCATATTTCGTTCAATACGTTCCTGTCGCTACGTACACTTAATTGAGCAGTTCTAAAACTGTTGCAAATATAAACTATATTTAACGTTTAATATAACATATGAGAATGTTATGGAAATGTTGTAATTTTAAACATTAGGAGATGTATGTATGTAGCTAGATTTATTTTATAATTTATAATCATTACTGGCTGGTGTCGGATATATGAAAAATTAACACGAACCGTCAAAATATATTTACTTTTATAACATTTACAGTGAATGTACCTAGTGCTAATTAGTTGGGCAAATAATTTCAAAATCCTCAGACAAGGTTAAACAAGCAGAGTCCGATTATAACAAAGTACAGTGGAATACTCTTTTATAGTGAACGCGCATATAGTGGAAACTCGCTTATAATGAACATATCACTGAATCGCAACTAGATACATAACATACCTTCGTTATAGTGTACACTCGGTTATAGTGAACTAGATCCTTGCTCATGTTCACTATAAAAGGATATAATGAGAATATATTTTATTAAACTATGTAAATGTTTGATATGGAAAGGAAATTAGCATAAAAATTTACATTATAATACACTACAGTTGAAGGACTGAAATAATTATGCAGAATGCGGAATGATATTGATTCTAGTGTATAATTTTATGTTAATATTGATACTGTTACTTTTTACTACATATACATATAGAATTAACAAGAATATACTAAAAATAGTTACCAGTAATAATATTTACTCTAGAAATTTACAGTCTACGCTCAAAGCTGCTAATTTGCAATACGAATTCCAAGGCAAATATTTAAACAAAAAATTAAAAACGTGTATTTTCATTATAGCATTTTTAAATAGCAAAATCAATATATCATATGCGATATTCGGAAGTTATTTAAAATGTATTAAGTATATTACAAAATCATGTAAAATAGTATGCTTCAATAAATGGAAGCTTTCATTTTCGTAAATGACAAATAATTGTTTCAATATGCAGACTACAACGTGATGTATTTATGTGAAATATGAATTAATGTATTGTGTTGAAATTTTATTCTATTTTAAAATAAATCTTTTAGGGGTTTAGTTTTATATTAGACAAAATAAGAGGTATGCAAAATGAATTAAAATAATTCAACACGCAATATTTAGATTTTGTATTGAATGAATATGCATTTCTGTATCTTCTAATATAAAGTTTCGACAATTTAAAGCGAGACTATCATTTCTGTTAACCGTACACTCTCGATAGACTGTAAATGTACGAAGACTGATCACAGTTAGGTATCAATTACAGCTTTCTTCCTATTTCTAATATTCAGTTTGCGATTTGAAAGCATCAGATTTCGGTGGTTTCACCAATTACGATTTAGCTCAAGTAATAATGGTTTCCAATGATGAATTTAATTTAGAAATTTCTAACAGCATCTAACTAAATGATATCTTCCAGCAAATAGTACATCTATACGGGTACACTGTTATAGTAAATGTCCTGATATCCACGTACTGATATAAAAACATGCATAGAGAAAATTGGAAACTAATACTGACTGAATTATTTGAAGTATCAAAGGAATATTCTATTAATTTATTAACAAATAATAAATAAAATAATTGTCAGTTCCAGAGATAATCTTTGGTTGAATATTTGATACTAATTTCGCAAACTTAGTGAAGAAATGAATATATTTAAAGTCAATTTCTTTCTCCAGACAGACCAAACACTAGGACAACCGAAACTACTGAATTATGAGGCTTAAAACTGTAATAAACACACGTCAAGTCTGCCACAAAACGCATAAGAAAAAATCGCAATTCTATAAATACAGTTTGCAATTTTCTTTGTACTTGAAAACATTTCGCTTCATGGTGAAAACATAGAAATAAAGCAACAACTCCCTAAGCTAAACATAGCGGAGGCTATGG